>VZQC01015628.1:456206-565662 GCA_009823505.1 Rhizomys pruinosus
GGAAAAAAAAAAAAAAACAGAGAAAGATGCAAGACAGTTATGGCAGAATACATGATCTGGGATGGGGTGGGGGTGGGGGAAAGGGAAAGGGAAAAATGCCTGATCTGAATTGGAAAATGATGTACGAAATGCACAAAGCATCAATAAAAAAAATTTTTTTTTAAAATTGACAATAAAGTAAACAGAGAATTCTCAAAAGAAGAAGTAGAAATGACAGAGAAACACTTTGAAAATGTTCAACAGCCAGGTGTGGTGGCGCACCCCTTTAATCCTAGCACTTGAGAGGTAGAGGCAGGTGGATCTCTGTGAGTTCAAGGCCAGCCTGGTCTACAGAGTGAGTTCTAGGCCAACTGGGGCTACAGGGAGACCCTGTTTCAAAAACACCAAAAAAAGTTCAACATCCATAGCTCTTAGGGAAATATAAACAAAAGCTGTTTTGACATTTCATATTACTCCAGCCAAGATGGCTAAGATTTTTAAAAATTATAACACATGCTGGCATGGAAGTAGAGAAGGAGAAAGAACTTTTCACTCCTGGTGGGAGTTCAAAATGGTGTCACCACTATGGTAATCAGCAGGGAGGTTACTGAAAAAAAACCTAGAAATAGATCTACAAGACTCAGTTATAGCATTCTCGAGCCTATATCCAAAGGACTCAATATAAAACTACACAGATACTTGCTCATCCATGTTTGTTGCTGCTGTATTTACAATAATCATGCAATAGAAACACACTAGATGTCCATCATCTGATGAGTGGACAATTAAATTGCAGTTTACGTACACAATGGAATATGTATTCAGCCTAAGAAAAAATGAAATTCATAGGTAAAATGCTTGGAATTAGAAATAATCACTCTATGTGAAGGAGTCCATCACAGAAAGACAAACATTGCATACTCTTGTTCACATATGGGCACAAGGTTTGAATCTTTAGGTAAGTGAGATAAACTGGAAAATCCATAGGGGTTAGGAAATTACAAGGGGCCATGGGGTGGTGATTTCAAGAAATGAGGGATAAAATACAGGTGGTGTGAAAAGGGAAGGGACAACAATGGAACATGAAAGTTTAAATGGGGTGGGGAATGGAACAGAAGATTACAAGAGATGTAAGGAAAGGACTAACTAACCCAGAAGGCCTTTGAAAATGGCATATGGAAACATGACTATTGAAGCTTCCTAAATATATATGTATATTAAAAGGACTTAAATAGATTTATCATATAATAGGGGGACAATATCTCTTTCAGACACCATTGGCTATCAAATAAAAACTCCAGTCCTAGGACTAGACTAAGACATTTTCAGTCATCAGTCAGTGGTGTGCAATAAATATAAGAGGCAGTTATTACTGATCTTGGTTACCCTAGAGAACTTGATTACCCTTTAGACTCTGTTGCCCACTAGTGCAATAGTGGCATGGGAGTTATGGGAGTAACCAACCAGTTTCTGTTTGGTTTCAAAGCTATCTTCAAAAGACATGACTCATGACTGGTGCTTTTAACTGAACCAAAAATCCATGCTTATAACCTATAACCGAGGACCCAATTCTGCTACATAAACATCATAATAAACTACTTTATAAGTTTTTATACCCATTAATTATTGCATATCTCTACCCTCATCAGAAAAGTGGGTTTTTTTAGTAGATGATAATTAATCTAGAGACCATTTGCAGAGAATAAGAGACTATTGAGTGCTTCAGTCTAAATGACACATTTATCACACTCCTTCACTTCAAGTCTAAGGGATCATCACAGAAAAGAGCAGAAAGATTGTAAGGGTGAGTAGAGGACATCTGCAAGAAAGCAGTGTTTTCAGAACATGACAGGGCACATGTGAATTCACATAACTGTTCCTGAATTGGGAAACTTACTTTTCTCCTAGATTGGAGCCACTGGGCACTACCCATGAAGCAGTAGAATGTCACAATCCCATGCACATATTGACAGCACTGAATGCACATTTGGTTCCTTATCATCTCCCTTACATGCCTCTGATGTCTTACAATCTTCTGGCAGAAGACATCTGGTTCTCAGATTGGAACTCCTTATGCCGCCTCTCCAAAGTATGGGTAGGAGAAGTACAGCACCCAAAGAGGCAGGACCCACCTTCTAGGATTTTTCTGGGTTCCTATAAATCCTGGACGTCTCAGAATCTCCCACACATAACCTCCATTCCAGAGGGACCAAAGGTGGTTTGCCCTTCACAGTTGGTTTGCCCTTCACAGTTATAAAGCTATCTACATCTGCTGAGTTCAGATTCTTTATCACCTTGCCTTTTCACCATGAAATCTAACAACTTCTGGCTGCTGGAGAGATGGCTCAGTGGTTAAGAGCACCAAATGCTCTTTCGGAGAACCCAGGTTTGATTGCCAGCACCCACATGGTGGCTAAGAACTGTCTTTAACTCCAATTCAAGGGGAATCTGACACCCTCTTCTGACCTCTGCAGCATTGCACGACATGGGTGCACCAACCTACATGCAGACAGTACATTCAGACACATAAAAATAATAAATAAAATTAAGAAAGAGAAATTTAACAACATCCATTCAACTCAGGAAGCAGATAAGCATGTTAAGATTTGGTATAACATCCAATTCCAGGAGAACTCCTGTTCCAGGGGAATCCGACACCCTCTTCTGACCTCCGTGGCGTTGCACGTCATGGGTGCACAGTCTTGCATGCAGACAATACATTCATACACATACGGAAATAAATAAAAAATTAAGAAAAAAAAAAGATTTGGTATAACATAAAAATGAAAACACTACTGGGGCATTTTGAAGGAAAGGAGTGTGAACAAATAACTCACAGCAGCAAAGGACAATGGGATGAATTGCAAAAGTCAGAGGAGACATGGAACTTGCCAACACATAAGGAGATAAGATACTTGGACATGTCTTTCAACTGCTAATCCCAGGAAAATAGGTAGTACATACCAGAAATTTCTCTTTTTAAATTTTGTGGAACTATAGCCAATTACATTTGCACGATACACATAATACTAAATTAAATTATTTGTGACAGTGAGTAAAATAATCTGGTAACTTCTTTGACTAATAAAAAACAACTCTTCAATGACTTATAAATAAGAATGGCATCTAAATAAGTTGGCCACTGGGATCTGAAAAATAATCAGAAAGCCTCACTTTGTGAAAAAGTTTATTTTTTTATATTTTTTTCTTTTTTTTTTCTTTTCGCAGGAAAACAGAAACAATACAAAATAAAAATAACAAAACAAATCAAGAAGAAAAACAAAAGGGGGATTTCCTTTTCTTATACTGATGAAATAATCAATCTGTGGGGCTTGGTATGTACTTCTCTTTTTTACCTTCTTTCTTTTCTTTCTACTTTCCCTGCTAGTTCAGGGATACCAAAAGGATATGTGTTTACTGGCTGGTCCAGGAAGCCTTGAGTTCTCAGCTGACAAAAAGTCTGGTTAATTTAGGGGGGAAGTCTCATCCCCTAAACCGCCTAATCTATTTCTAGCTCCTGTTTAGTTATATTACCCTCTGAAAAGGAACACCCCTGTCGCCAGAAGGGAATCTGCACACCAACCACTCTGACTTCTTCCATGCTGAAAAGGGATGTTGGGTGTGGCAGCTGGGGTATCCCCCATTCAAAGAGTCAATCTAAAAGACCCCCAAGCACAACCATAAAGGGGGAGAATCCTTAACTGTTGCCCATGAAAGTAAAATGAAGGCAGGAGTATTTAGTTACATGATCTATGAAGGGGTCCAGAATAAGTAAGAAGAAGGTACACTCCAATGTCCAACTTAAAAGTCCATTAGAATTACTTGACCAAGGGTTTCAAAGTGTCCATTTATTAGATTTCTCCTTCTGTTCATTTAGCCATGAAGTCTGGACACAGGATCTGTTTTTCAGGCTTTTTAATAGTCAGGATATGAGTTTCCCATAGATAGTTGCTAGAAAAAAAAGAGGAAATTTTATTATTGAGCATTAATTAACAATAATAGTGGACTTGTCCTTTGGCTGCAGGTGACCCTACTCTGTTAATCAAGGCCAAGGTCTAAGGTTTTTATGCCAGTTTAACATTATTTTACATAACTTTACACCCAATATGTGGAGGCACAATTTTTAGGCTTTAAAAGAAATATACTATTTATTTTGGGTGCTTAAGTACACACATTTAGCCAAGATTAACCAAACTTTGTTTCCTCAAGGTCATTCTAGGTTCTTGTCTTTGGGGGGGCACTTGGATGTGGGGGCAGGTAGGGCACCTGGCTCCTTCTGGCCATTCTTATGCAGTTCAATCTACTGAGGACAAGGTCAGGTCTTGCTGGACCAGGCTTCCCTTTGGAGCACAAGGTGACTTTCCTCTATATTGAGTTTCCTCTTTATAGACTGGACACTGGCTAGGGTTCTGTTGGTGGATCTCCAAGACCTCTGTGCACAGGAAGCCTGGTGACTCACAATTGTAGAATATTTTAAGAGATGTCCCATATAAAATCACCTGGGACCAATAGACCTCAGAGGGCAAGGAAAAAATGCCCCTTAAATCCCTTGGCCAAATTGATATGGGCCTTAGGTATGGGCATTAATCATCCAAAAAAGATTTTACACCAATCTGGTACTTTTAATTGCTATATCATATTTAGATAAAGCTTGAATAAAAGCCTAAAAGGCTTGCACAAACACTGACTGAAAGAATTTCAAAGGATAAGCAGGGAAAGCCGATAAGAGAAATTTAAATAATTTTAGGGCTAGCTTAAGTGTAAATGATTTACTACAAACTTAAGCAGACTTTACTTTCCCAAACCCCATATACTAGTTTGTAGTTTTCCAATAACAGAGAACATACCTGTTGACCAGAATTAAGATGAAAAAATTTACCATGTCCGTCCAAACTGTCTCCTTCTGGGGTACACGCCACTACTTCAGGGAAGGAAACCTAGTTTTCTTGAGTCAAGTTATCTTGAAATGGGTAGAACGGATATCAAAAGTGAACTTGCATAACAGATAGAGATGAAAAACTATCTTTCAGTAGTCAAAGGTAACCCATTACTTGTCTATGCCCTTTTAATCCAAATCTACAACTGGAAGTCCAGTGCAAGCCAGGAATCAACTGAAAACCAACCACAACCTTGTGTGGTTATAATCCCATTAGACCATCAGTAAACTAGCTTTCATGTTTATACCACTCCACTCTAGAAACATTTAACCACTTTAACCCAGTACAAGTATCTTATTTTCTGCTAAACATGACAATATTTATGCCCATCCACTCAAAAGGGGCTGTTCCCCCAAACACATCACCATAAAATAAAAACCTTAAAGTTTTAGTAGCCAGTATGCTGAGAATTAATGCAGTGCACCTGTGCAGAGCTTGTCCCTTATAAACCTAACCTGCCCTAGGCAGGTGAGACCATACAAGCAGCTGAGTTGCAGACCTGGGCCAATCACAAGGCAACACAACGACTGCACTAAGAGGAGAGCAGAAAGTGTACAGTACATAAACCCTAACTTTGCCCCCAATAAATGAATCCATAACAGTTCACCCTTTGCCTGTGTTCAACTGGTGCCCAGTGTCTGTGTCTTGACTCAGCGCCTCTCACCCCCTTTCTTTCACAATCTGGCCACAAAATTCCCCAGCAGACCTGGGGGATTGGCTACGTCTGGTGCCCAACGTGGTTTTCTGATCCCCCCCACCCACCGTGCTGGTGAGGCATCCCCTTCCTTGATCAGTGAGTAGTCGCCCTTTTATGTTCTTTGTTTTTTTTGGCCTGCATTAGGGTGAGCACCTGGCCCCTGCCCCCCACAGACCCCTCTCCTCCCTTACCATTTTCTGCCCTCATGGATAATATTCCTCCCCACATTTGGGAGTCATGGATGGCTGCCCTCAAGGCTCTCCTCCAAACCCGTGGCCTTAAAGTGAAATCCCAGGACTTGGATTCATTTGGGAGAAGGCTGTTTGCATCGCCTCTCCTCTCCATAATTGCAAGCATTAAGGGCTCCTAGGCAAAGGATCCTCGGTGTGAGCATAACTCAGCCTGCCACAAGAACAGAGGAGAAGTTGGCCCTGCCCTGTGTCCCTGACTTTCACCAGGACAAGGAAGGTTCCCCCCATCCCAACCCCCCCACCCAAACTCCCTTCAGCTGCCCCTGCTAGGGATTTTCATTCGCCCCCCCCACCCACCAATATACCCTTGGAAGGGGGGCCCAGGAATCTCTCTCCCACTAGAGGTACTAGAGACATCTCATTCGGCTGGCTGTGTCTTTTGGGTAAGAAAGAGCTCAATTTTTTTTCTCTTTTTCTTTTTACTCTCAGTTTGGTTTTTTTTATACTCAAGTTTCTGGTCTGGGGAGCTCGGTTATGAGAAGCTAGACGCAGTATTGCTCCCTGAGTGCAGAGATGGGGGATGCCCTAACTCTCCACTGGTAAAGTGTGAACATGGGGTTCACCTCAGCAATTTGGAATCTGGGCAACGGGGCTGGATTTTTGGTTCTGGGACTGACAGGTTGTTGGCTCCATGCACGCAGTGTTTCCTCTCTTTGACTGTGTCTTGTGTTTATGGTAACTGTTCTTCTGTGTGTCTAAGCGTGCATCTAAGTTTTTGTGTGTGTTTGTAATCCAGTCATTATAATTGTCTCATTTTAGTTTTGTCAAAGTGGCCACTTCAAGTTTCAATCCTTTATATGCACAGAATCATTCATTTTGGCATGCCAGACTAGATATGCACATGCAAACTTTAAAATTTGATATTTAAAAATGAATTTAAAGGTTTGCATCTGCTTTCAAAAGGGATTGTATGAGGTAACTTGCTTTGGAATTTTCTACTCTTTTTTGAGACCACTGCAGGACAGATTCTCTGAGTGGATGTATCCCTGATTTAACATTAACCAGCCTTCAGAACTGGGAATGAATTCTTGGACTGGGTATGGTGGCACACACCTTTTAATGCCAGTCCTTGGGAGGCTGAGGCAGTTCTTTGTGAGCTCATGGTCAGCCTGTCTGGTCTACTTTGGTGAGTTTCCACCCTTTTCCTCCCAGCTGCTACACCTATCTCAAAGGACCAAAGACAATATGCCTCTTACTAACTAGTAAAGTTGTCTCAGCAGTTAGTCAGGAATCCTGGTCTGGCTTGGGAGGAGGTCTTTAGAGCTTGGGGAATTCCTGAGCTCTCTGGAATGCCCATGTGGCAACCTTTCCATCTCTGCTAGAGACCAATTTTGAGGTCTGGCACCTGGATCAGTTGTGGTGCTACATGGCATCCAGGGGTGGGAGAGGGCACCCTGGGATAGCTAATGTGCTTTATTGTGTTTCCTATCTGTCCCCACCCCCACCCCTTCCTCCCCATAGGAAGCAAACATACTTCCCTGGGTTCCAATTGGTGTCCTGCTGGTCTGGCCACTCCTGGAAGTTCCCCAGCCAGGTGTGGTGGGCCGCACCTTTAATCCTAGCATGCCTTCTATCCTAGCACAGCCAAGGTTTCTAGGTGATTTTCCTAATGCTTTTGTAAGCTGTACAAATCAGACACCAATGGTTGTGACAGACTATACAGTAGGGGGTCAAGGGCCCCACACTAGACTCTGGCTCCAGACTCCAGCAGGCTTATCTGGGAAGGTGACCTTTGTCTCTAATGGCCCAGTAGAGTGCCTGTCAGTAGCTGTGAGAAGCAGGCCACTTTATGAACATCACCTTTGTTAAAACATGTGTTTACAAAAATCTACTAAGATGGTTTTTAAAATGTAAAGATCATTACTGTAGAATTTCTGAGTCAGAAACAAATAACTAACCCAATTTAATCCTAAATTAAAAATGGGAAAATTTACCTCACAGCTAGACGACCTCAGTACTGTATAAACTGTGAAGTTTGAAATGTTATGATGTTGACTGTTATAAAGTTAAGAGTCATATTCTATTCTTATTTAAGTTTTCATCTCTAATTTAGAGTTTTCATCAAGGTGCTGAAGTTTTGGGTTTGAAACTAGTTAAACATATTTCTTTTATAGCTGTTTAAATGAATAGGCTTGCATCTAATGCTAATGATTTACTTGATATCAAGTTGATTCACAAGTAAACTGTCATGTGAGCTAAAACTGTTAAACATTCCCTTTTTATTATTCTAGAAGATTCACAGGTCTCTTTTCATAAGCAAAAAGTACCTCTTCTTAAAAGTGCACTTTGCAGAAGTTTCACTCCTTTTCCATTGAGTTAGGAGCTGTTACCTTGTAGCAGATCAGTATTAACATCCAACTGGTTCACCAGGAGAACAGACAGTGACCATGGGGCTCTCCATGTGGATGCTGGTCACACTAACTGATGGAGAAGTTATTATTTGTGGCATTGAGGTGGCAACCTCAGAGGCATGTAAAGACTGAATTGAATTTTAAGCTAATATGAAATCTTGGCAGATAACGTCTTAATAAATAAATGCCTTGAAAGTATTTAAAATATTCTTCCATATTCCAAAATGTAAAATGTAACACGACAGATTTTATGTGTCTGACATTGTGTCTGGGAAGGAAGGGCAGACATTAGGCCCTTCGCAATATGCTGTTGGAGGCCTGACAGGGCTATTTGAATCCTCATAGACATAGTCTTTGTCCCAGAAAGAAAGTTTTAAAAGGTTGCTGTGTGAAGCTGTTTGTCATTGACCATTTGCATCCCTGCCATAAAGCAAGTGTCATGGTTGCCTGGGTGGATATAGAGGGTGTTTAGTCCTGAGATGTTTGAAACTAAGAGCTCAATTTTTATTGTGCATTTCAGTGATTTTTTTCAAACTATTGTATTTGAGATAACTGTCCCATCTTGTTACATGGGAAATAAATGTTAGTAAATCTGCACAATTAAGGGTTAATCTGTTTATGAATGTTATGTCTCATGGTATCAAAAAGGATATATAAAGTGAAAAATGTTAAAAAGATATTTTTAGTAAGGATTTATGTGAAGATGATGAAAAAAGTCTATGCAAGTGATAAGACTGAGGAGTTTTGTTGTGACAAGGTAAAAAGGACACTATATAAATAAGCTTAAATTTGTAAGGTTCAGTCAACTAGTTTAAAAATCAATATGTAGGGTTGGAGAGATGGCCTAGCGGTTAAGAGCGCCGACCGCTCTTACAGAGGACCCGGGTTCGATCCCCAGCACCCACATGGCGGCCGAGAACCATCTGAAACTCCAATTCCAGGAGAACTCCAGTTCTGGGGGAATCCAACACCCTCTTCTGACCTCTGCGGCATTGCACGACACGGGTGCACAGACTTGCATGCAGACAGTATATTCATACACATACAAAAATAAATAAAATTAATTAAAAAAATTAAAAAAAATCAATATGTATAGCTAGTCAAGATTTATTTAAGAGTGTTCAGTTTTTGTCCAAGCTTTATATGCATATCACATGGCACTTCAAGGTTTAGTAAAATAAGATACCTATATTTAGTTAAACTGGTACAAACACTCAAGCTAGTTTACTAGTGGCCTGAATAGGATTGTGAATATACAGAGTTGTAAATTTTCAGTCCTCTCCTGGCTTGAACCTGACTCCTTGTTACAGGTTTGTATTAAATGGACACAGACAAATAGTGGGTTACCTATGGCTACTGAAAATGTACTTTATGTTTCTTACAAGAGTTGATTTTGATATTTCCTTTAACTTAACCAGATAATTTGGCTCAAAAAGCTAGATTCTATCTTCCTGAACCAACATGCAGTCCAGAAGAAGACAGATTGGATGGACTTGGTAATCTTTATCAGTTTACTTCCTGTCTTCTGTTACATCTTACAATCCCTGTCTTTCTGGGAAAACTATAAATCAGGATAAAGGGTCTGAAAAAGAAAAAGATTGTTCCCGTTTATAGTAACTGTAGTGAAAAATTTACATTTAAAATAAGCCTGAAATTGTTTAATTATATCTTGTGGGCTATGCCTGCTTAATCTATGGTGTTAAGTCCCTCCTCTAGTCAGTCTTATCCAAAGCTGCTTGAATTATTGTCCAAGCCTTATTTAAAATATTATACAGTAATTAAATGTGTTAGGCTGGTGTAACTTAGCCTTTCTGGATGGATAACAATCATACTTAAATGCCCATATGAATTTGGCTGAGGGACCTAAGGAACAACTTTGTTCCTTACCCTCTGAGGTCAACCAGTCCTGGGGGAACTATGTCTGGGGGCATCTCTTGAAATGTCCTGCAATTGTGAGTCACCAGTCCTCCTAGGCAGGGAGTTCTTGGAGACCCACTAACAGGACTCTAGCCAGTGTCCAGTCTGTAAAGAGGAAAGTCTTCAAAAAGGAAAGCCTGGTCTAGAAAGATCTGACTTTGTCCTCGTGTGGATGGAACTGATAAATGAAAAACTGAGAGGAGCCAGAGGCCTCTCCCCACAAAAGTCTGAGTCTGGCCCCCAAGGACCAGATCTTCAACTGACCTTGAGAAAACAAAAGTTGGTTAATCTGGGCTAACAGTATGGACTTAAACACACAAGAGAAAAAGTATAAACAAAAGATAAGTAATCATTATATTCCCTTTAAAGTCTGAGAGATTGTGCTGCCAAACACTAGATTTTATGTCACTTAAAGTCACATGAGATTTGCTGTTACCAAATAACAAAGTTTCTTCTCTCTACTTAAGCAACTACCTAAGGGAAAATTCACACAAAGACTATTGAAATTTCCTGGAAAGCAGATGCTGAGTCCAGACATTATGGACAAATGAACAAAAGGAGAATCCCAATAATGGATGCTTTGGAATCCCTGGTTGAGAAATTATAATGGAATTTTAATTTGGACATTTAATTCACCTGTTGCTCTCTTGGTTCCCTGCCTTGAAAATGTACCTAGCTACTCTTGCCTTCACAGGCAATAGTCAAGGATTTTGTTCTCTCTGTAACTATACTTTTTGGGGTCTTTTAGATAGATCCACTGAGCAGGGGTACCCCAGTCACCACCTCCTATGCCCCTTTTCAGCATGGAAGAAGTCAGAGTGGTTGGCACCCTGATTCCCTCTTGGCAATTGGGGTAACCCCCTCAGAGAGTAATGTGATAAAAGTAGGAGCTAAAAATTGGCTAGGCAGTTTAGGGTCAAGACCCCCCAAAAGAGCCATTTTCTTTCTCAGCTGAGAGCTGAGTACTTCCTGAATCTGCCAGTAGACTGGTCCTTCTGGTTGCTCTGACTTGTGGCTCATGCACCCTTAACTCATTTGTCAGATTTATTGAACAGTAGGTAAATTCCATTAAAAGCATGGTGCTAAGGACCCAATACAACCATGCCTAGCAGAGATCATTCCATCTTGGAAACACCAACTGTGGTTAACTCTTGTGAACTTCATTCAATGGTTTGAAGAGCACATAATGAGAGGGAGAAATGAGTTGCAACCCAGGTTTTATTAAAGGCCCCTGGTCACAACAGTTTATTAACTACACCTTGACCCTTGGTTGTCAAATTATCTCCCTTAACTCTACCCACCCCAAGGTCAGAGCCTTCAATACTAGCTTTGTTTCTCAGGTGTGGTCTAAGCTAAAGTCCATTTTTGATCCTGCTACATTGGTCACCTGGGGCATCCTCTGCCTCCGGGTCCTACTCTGCCTTTTTCTTTTCAGGTGTCTGTTTCGCTTTGCCCACAGCCAACACCAGGTCAACAAAACAATGGTCCAGGTCCTCTCAGCAATGGTCAATAGGGACTCTGCATGGCTCTCATCCATCCACAATTCATGGGAATGAGCTTGTCTCTCCCCTCCGAATTACCGCTCCTGGCCTCTTCCCTTAGTGGCTGGCCAGTCAGAGATGGGTAAGACTCTGCAAAACCAGGGCAACCTAAGACAGACACAGTCAAAATGTTGGCATGCCAGAGGTGGGATCGACAAGTTTCGAACATAGCACCCAAACTCCCACTGGACCACCCATCATGCAAAATTAAATACAAAGGGTGGAAAGGTAGTAGCCAGTATGATGAGAATTAATGCAGTGCACCTGTGCAGAGCTTTTTTCTTATCAACCTAACCTGCCCTATGCAGGTGAGACCATACAAGCAGCTGAGTTGCAGACCTGGGCCAATCACAAGGCAACACGATGACTGCACTAAGAGGAGAGCAGAATTCGAACAGTACATAAACCCTAACCTTGCCCCCAATAAATGAATCCATGGCAGCTCACCCCTCTGCCTGTGTTCACCCAGTTCCCAGGGTCTGTGTCTTGACTCTGCAACTCTCACCCCCTTTCCTTCATGATCGGACCACAAAATTCCCCAGCAGGCCTGGGGGATTGTCTACATAAAGTGACCCTACAAGTCCCAGGGCAGTCTCTGGTCAACCAAATCTTTCCAGATATTCAGAAATGCACCACATAGACCTGGCAAAAAGCATGTCTATCCATGCCAAAGATGTTCCACCTAGTGATAAAATATCCCCAACACAAAACACAAAGACCTTGAATTCTATTTATCTAGCGTTAGTATAGTAAACACTCCTCCTTTCTTAATGCTAATTACTTGTATTATTTTTTACCCTCCTTGGGATAATATCTATCTTTAAATGTGAGGTAAGTTTCTTGGAGACAAGAAAAAAAAGTATGGGTTTTATTTCTTAATCCATTCTTCTAGTCTCTGTCTCTTAATTGAAGAATTCATTCCATTGATATTTAAAACTGTTGTTAAGAGAATTAAGTTCTTTCCAAACATTTTGATTTCTAGTACAATCTTACCCTAGGGTTTTATTTCCATAGTGGTAGTATCACTTGTTTTCTAGAGTTGATTGGTTACAGTTGTCCCTGCCCTCCACTCTTTGTTTTGCTTGAAATAGTCTCTGTATGCATGGCTTATTGGAGATGAATTCTTTCAACTTATTTATATCATGGATCATTTTCCTTTCTCCTTCAAGTATAATAGATATTTTTTCTGGATAAATTACTCTGGGTGGGCATCTACAGTCTTTTCGAACCGGTAATATTTTAGACCAGGCTCTTCTGATGTTTTTTTCATCTTCATTGACAAATCAGCTGTAATTCTGATAGGTTTTCCTTTGTAGGTAACTTGTTTTCCTTTTGCAGCCCTCAGTATCCTTTCCTTGCTTTGAACATCTAGTGTGTTTAGTATGATATGCCATGGAGAATTTTTTCTGGTTCTGTCTGCTTGGAATTCTATATGCTTCTAATACTTGTATAGGTATCTCTTGGTTTAATTTGGGAACAATTTCCTGTAAAATCTTGTCTCAGCAGTCCCCATATGGCAATGAAGGTTTGGAGGATTCTTGGAGAGACATGAGTCTTCAGTCCATAATTGAAGGGTTTTTTGAAGACCTGGGCCATATCTCCATCCTCTTCTATCCCTATAATTCATAGGTTTGGTCTTTTCATAGTATCCCATAGTTCCAGGTCTCATGTCTTTGAAGGACGACAAAAGCAGTGGCAGCCACAGGGTAGCTGCACTTACCAGTAAGAACTGAAGATAGGGAAAACAGTGCTTTTTTTTGTTGTTGTTTTGTTTTTACTGTTCGTCTTTTTTTTTAATTTTTAATTTATTTTTGTATGTGTATGAATGTACTGTCTGCATGTAGGTTTGTGCACCCGTGTCATGCAATGCCACGAAGGTCAGAAGAGGGTCTCGGATTCCCCTGGAACTGGCGTTCTCCTGGAACTGGAGTTACAGACGGTTCTCAGCCGCCATGTGGCTGCTGGGGATCAAACCCGGGTCCTCTGCAAGAGCAGTCGGTGCTCTTAACTGCTAGGCTATCTCTCCAGCCCTTTACTGTTCGTCTTTTTACTAAGATCCAGTTTTATGTTGGTATGGGCAGTAAGTATGGTCCTTAAGCATACAGAAAGTTACACCGCCCTGTATCAAACCCTTAAACTAAAGTTGGAAGAACCCCAATGCAGAAGGGCTTGCTATAAGAGCCTGACGACCAGAACTGTGTGTGACAGTTTCTTCTGAAGAAAGCAGGAATGTTGCTCCATGAACTCTCAACAATATGGCTGCCTTCAGAGGTTCATGCAAAGACCACACAGAAGTCTTTATGCAAACATAGATAAAGAAAACCTTGACAAGGCCACACATAGATGAAGAGCAACAGGCTGATGGAACGAGAACCAAGTTTTGTGTTTGTTTAGGTTTAGTTTGGGTAGAGGAGATTGTTGAAGTGAGAGAGGAGGAGTTGGAGAGGGAAGAAGTGGGTAGGAATTATAGAAATTAATATAAATATAGTATATTCATCTATAAAATCTTCAATCATAAAAAGACATTATTTTTACTATGTCAAACTCAAAAACAAACCATAAGTAAATAACTGTTTATCACCAAAGAACACTAAAAAGGATATCACAATTGAAGACACTGAATGACTTTGAACAAGGAGAAAAAGACTGTGAAATACATTATAAAGAAACTTGACAAATGTGAATATGGGTTATGGATAAGATCATATCACTACATCAGGACAACTGTGATGGTTAATCCTGGGTGTCAACTTGACTGGACTAAGGGACAAATAAGAGAAAAAGGGTCTTCTGATTGGACCGCCTCAACCCGGATGGCCCACGCCAAATGTGGGCGTTACCTTCTACCTGCAGGCAGTATTTAAGGCCACAGCAGAAGGAGCTGGTCCCTTTTTTTCTCCTGCGGCTTGCCTCTCTCATCTGGTGAGTTTGTCTTGCTACTGTGATCAACCTTTCAGATCCCAGCGTGTACTGAGACCGGCAGATCTCCTGGAACCCATTTGGGTCTTCAGCACTGGATTGGGACTACTGAGACATCCAGCCTTGCAGATTGAGCAGTTCCCTGGATTCTCGTCTCGGCCTTTCCAGTGTGGTGCAGCTACTGTTGGAATCCTTGAACTCTGTCACGTGAGCAAATCAATAAATTGTATATAGCTATATATATTCATCCTGTTGCTTCTGTTTCTTTAGAGACCCCTGACTAATACAACAACATATCTTGGATTTGATCATTTTATTATGATTTTATAAGAGAAATTTCTTGCCCTTGGGAAATACGTAGGTATAGTTTTTGTATTATCATAATAATTATTATTCTTTATTATTTTTGGCATTATGAGACAGGTTCCTATGCTGTAGCCCAGGATGCCCTCAAACTTGCTATGTAGCATAGGCTGACCTCAACCTTAGGTACCTTTAAGATTTCCAGCCTGAGCCTCCACACACCGCCTGCCTCAATTATTATTACTCTGTCTATAAATGGATCAGCAAGAGATGAGAGAGAGCATGCAAAATAATCACCTTATGCTTAAAGGTAAAGATTGTTTGAGAGATCCTTCAAATATCCTTGCAGCTATTCATCAAGTTTGAAATTATATTCTATGGAAAATAAATGTTTTTAAAGTTGATGACAGATTTGCATGCAAAAATACCAATCACTAAACAAAACTATAATCAGGTATTCTAGTTATAATTGTGCTCTCAGAGCCAAAGATATCAAAATTATTTTTCCTCTTAATAATTATATGTCTATTTATCAGGGTTCTTTATTTGATTTTGTGGGTGGCTCTAGAAAGAGAAAGAAAATTTTCAGGGCCTTGAAGCACGGGGTATTCACTCTCCAGAGACAAGCTGCTCTGTCTCCTGGAAGAAAGAAATTTTGTCGGATCTGTTAAGTCAGGTTCAGGAGGGCCATTGTTTTCCTCTTCTAGCTCATCTGTTTACCCAGTGGACTACATCCTGTGCTCTAAAACATTTCACTCCAAGCAGTCAAAAACTACCACAGGAAACAGAAAATGAGTGTTCACTGTTATTTTCACTTCTTCTTGTTGTAGACTGAGTCAGAGAGCTAATCCAGTCTCTTTTCACAGATGCAGTAGTAGGTATTACCACAGTCAATATTTACTATCCTTGTAGAAAAGAAAAATGCACAGTTTCCTTCTTTACATTGCAAATTTAATGCTGTCAAATTGCTGTAGAAGAAAAAATATAATGGACAATTTTTAAAAGTTGAAGCTTACATTCAGGTAAATTTTGCTCTTTTTTTAAAAAAATTGGTCAAAATGTAAAGAAAACCAAAATATTAGTTATACATTCATCACTAAAACATTTTCTTCTTCTCTAATCTCTTTTCTAAAGAATATACCTTCTTGGGGGGCTGGAGAGATGGCCTAGCGGTTAAGAGCGCCAACCCCTCTTACAGAGGACACGGGTTCGATCCCCAGCACCCACATGGTGGCTGAGAACCTTCTGAAACTCCAATTCCAGGAGAACTCCAGTTCCAAGGGTTAGATAACACTCTCTCAGAAGAGGCATTGCACGACACGGGTGCACAAACCTGCATGCGGACAGTACATTGATACACGTACAGAAATAAATAAAAATTTAAAAAAATTAATAAAAAAGAATATACCTTCCTGATCTCATCCAAATCTTAGGGTAAAGTAGATGTTTAATATCTTACAAGATGTAAATGACAAATCAGATACAGTGTCACAGACCTGCAATCCCAGCATTTGGGTGAAAGACCAGGATTTCAAAGCCAGCTCAGGCTACATGAAATCCTCATCAACAACAAAAATAACAACATGATACTAATAAAAATTAAAATGTTTTTATTTATTTTTGTGCTTTTTGAGACAGGGTCTCCCTTCAGTCCCAGCTGGCCTGGAGCTTGTGCTGTAGACCAGACTGGTCTTGAACTCAGAGTTCTGCCTCTGGAGTGCTGGGATTAAAGGTGTGCACCACCACACCTGGCTAAGATGTTTTTAAAGATATAAAAGGGAACTTGAAAATATAAGGTAGAAAAGTTTTTAAAGATAAAAACAGAATTCCTAGAAACAAAAACAAAATTATAATTCTAAAACAACATTAAACAGTTTAATGGAATATTAGAAGTAAATGTGAACTTCAGCATTTACATAAGTCTGCACTTTAAAATGGAAAGTTTACATACATTAGTATGTGTGCATATTGACGTATTTGAATATGTGTAAATAAACATAAAACCAACTCCATAATGGAGAGTCATAAGAATGTTTCAAATACTAAAACCCATTTTATTTCTCACAATGATCCATTCACTTCACATAGAACAAAAATTTTCTAGGGTTTGACTCTGAGCATCTTAGAACATATTTTTGAGATTCTTTAGCACTGTATTGATTATATTGATATCAGGAGACATAAGTTGCTTCTATTCTGTTTCTACCAACTTGCTCAAATACTTTCTTATTTTTCTTGTCCTTACCACCGACCTCTGTAGGAAATGAATAAAGCTCTGTGAAACTTGAGAACATTTATTTATTTATTTATTTATTTATTTATTTATTTATTTATTTATTTTGGTTTGGTCTTTCCCCAAGACAGGGACTCCCCTGTAGCCCCAGCTGTCCTGGAACTGACTCTGTAGATTGGGCTGGCCTTGAACTTACAAAGATCCACCTGCCTCTGCCTCCCAAGTGTTAGGATTAAAGGCATGCACCACCACGCCCAGCTGAGAAGACTCTTATAAATCATTCCAGGTCCCACCGATTCTATAAACTCACAGGTTAGATGTGCCATTGTCAATCCATTTCCAGTTACTCTCCTGTGTGTCATATGATAATCCAATCCAGTAGTTGTTTTGAGCAACATGGGCTTGAAGTAAGTTCTGTAAAGGAAATAAATTACACCTTATGACAAAATCTCATCTGTGAGACAACTGTTACAAAACAGCAGGAAAAGGTGCAACTGTTCCTGTCAGTTCTCAGCTGTCCTGTCCTTTCTCCCCTCGTCCCTCCCATTTTCATTTTCTAAAGTGATTTTCCACTGGTAGACCATTTAAGTCAAGATTGGCATCTATGTCACAAGTTAGTTAAATTGTAAAGTTTATCTATCTACCAAGAGGGAAATTCCTTACATAATTTCTGACCATGATTTCTTTTCTTTTTTTTTTTTTTTTTTTGAAATATACTCTCATATGAAGCTAACACTGGCCTGCAATTCAGAATCTTCCTGCTTCAGCCTTCCAAGTACAGGCAGGCAAACCTGGCTCATTAGATTGTTTGGATACCTTAAAAAATCTATTTAAATTCTTGTTCCAGAAGAGTAAGGAGAATGTGGGAAAGGGGTCATTACACCATCTTGAGTGACAGGAGGGATAAAGCAAATTAATAAGAAAAGTGTATGAAAAGAGCACATGTAAGTTCCATTTTTGACAGAAGAAATCTTTCTGATATTTGGTTCCCAAAACATGTACAAAGAAGAAGGGGAGTTATTTGGAAGTATGTAACATGTCTTAAATATAATATCACAGTACCATGGAATCTACATTACTGAATTTATTTTAAAATACAAGCTTAAATTTAACATTACTGTACTAATGGAAACCTATTCATAGTTTGTAATTAAGAATTTTTCATGTTGTAATTCTAAAACATATTTGTGATATTTTTATCACTTTCATTTAAAAAGGAATAGAAGTTTCAAGGAGACCCTTGCAAATTATTCTCTATAAAAATGCATTCTGGGGCTGGAGAGATATCTCACTATGTAAATTAATTGACCTTTCTTGTTCTTTTTGTAAAATGGAGAGGATAATCAATTTTCAAGAATAGACAACTGTATACAGTACTTGGGAATATTGATGAGTTAATGTTATTGATGGATCCAATGACTATCCCATGGGGTAAGCGTAAAACTGTTATGATTGTCATGATCTTTATTATCCTCTCCATTTTGCAAAAAGAACGAGAAAGGTCAATTAATTTACACAGTGAATTAGCTAGTAAATGACTGGGGTCAACTTCTTCCCAGCAATCTCACTTCTGGCTTCCTGAGAGTAATCCAGACTTTCATCTGTGGGGTTTTAGTTGTCACTCTGTGAGGATGAGTAACTATTCATTTCAGGCTGAATTTGCCAAGTGGTTAAACTTGATCCAGTGAACTTATTCTCTCTGTGTGACTCTCCTATAGATTTCTTTGAAGGGAGGAGAATGTAAAGACCCACTGCAACCTCATTAATGAGTCTCATCATGAGCGATGCCATGTGCTGAATGCTTAACAAGGAGCAGGATAGAGTCTCCTGGGAGAAACCTAACTGCACAATTTCTGCTAAAATTACAGATGAAATACATAGCACTTGAATACTCTTTTTTCTAAACTCTGGCCTTGCTCCAGGATCTTAATATCCAAGGGTTATATCAAAGTCCAAGAAAATAACTTGTATTTAGAGTCTACAGTACCTGTTCTTCGCTGTCATCAATCCTCAAAAGGGATAAACTGCAATCGTGGCAAGTCTTCTTACATTCATTCCAGGTTTTATACTCCTCAATAAAATAATAACACTTTGTGCCACAACAAAACCAGGGTCCTTTCTTGAGTTTGCCTATAACATTGAAGGTAAATCACTGGATTCTTAAGGTCTGGTATTCTGTTAGTCTAAACAATGTATTTATTAAGGTTCTACAACTAAATAAAACCTCACAACTCTTAAAACTTGAGTTTTTCCCATATCACATAACTCTCAAAAATCAAGATTCTAGAGTGCTGGGAGATCCCTGTACACATATTTTCTATGCAACATTGTTTATAAAAGCCAAGATATTAAAAAAATAATGTCCAATGATTGATGGATAAAAAAAAATGAAGCATGCCTACAGAAAAGAATATCATTTAACCTTTAAAAGGAAGGAAATCCAGCTGACTATAGTCAACCATACCTATAATCCCAAACACTCTTTAGCCTGAAGCAAGAGATCATCACCATTCTGAATCCAACCTAGGCTAGGACAGCCTAGGGTACAGAGTTAAGGCCCTGACTCTCACCTCTCCCATAAGAAGAAATGATGCTAAATTAAACAAGCCAGGCACAGGACCATAGTTTACTATTTCATTCATAAGGAGATTTCTAACATAGCCAAAATCTAAGAAGCAGAAGTGTATAACACTAAGTGCTACAGAAAGAGGCAACTGAACAGCTTCAGCTCATAGAGTTTCAGTTATACAGGACGATTAAATTCTAGAGATCTACTGTAACTCAGTTGTCCAATCTCTAATCACGTAAAATTTTGTTAAGATCTATGTTAAAAGCTCTTACCCTAAAAGAAATAAAGTGACAGATGATGAAGAATTTGAAGAAGATTTTCTGTTTTCCTTATTTTGGTAATGGTTTCATAGGTATGTCCAAACTCCCAAACTTATCAAATTGAATACATTACATTAAAATATATGCCATTTTGTGTAGAAATAATACCACAATAAAGTTACTACATTTCTGTGTGATGCTTGGGATCACACAGACCACTAATAAACTGTATGTCTAGCTCTTGTTTTTCTGTGTCAAGGTGTCACTCTTTAGCTCAGGCTGGTATTGATCTTAGTGTGTACCCCAGAATGGTCACAGATTAGCAACCTTCCTGCTTCAGTCCCTAATCGTTGATATTATAGTGTTGTGCCATTATATACAGATAATAAAGCTATTTTAAAATTTTAAGCTAAAACATTTTTAATTCAGGAATGCCAAGAGCATTATTTTGGGGAGCTTTTTCCTTTCCTTCCTTGTATTTTATAATGTGTCAGTTTTATTAATTTTATTTATTTTTGTATGTGTATGAGTGTACTGTCTGCATG
Organism: Rhizomys pruinosus; assembly: GCA_009823505.1. Classification (NCBI taxonomy): domain Eukaryota; kingdom Metazoa; phylum Chordata; class Mammalia; order Rodentia; family Spalacidae; genus Rhizomys; species Rhizomys pruinosus. Next base: position 476,709 of record VZQC01015628.1, read on the forward strand.
TAGGTTTGTGCACCCGTGTCGTGCAATGCCTCGGAGGTCAGAAGAGGGTCTCGGATTCCCCTGGAACTGGAGTTCTCCTGGAATTGGAGTTACAGACTGTTCTCAGCCATCATGTGGGTGCTGGGGATCGAACCCAGGTCCTCTGCAAGAGCAGTCGGTACTCTTAACCGCTAGGCTATCTCTCCAGCCCCATAATGTGTCAGTTTTATAATTATTGTTGATTATTTTAGTCTGTAAGTAACAAATTCCTGTTACCATAGAAGAGTGAGATTAGATGCAAAGCTCTTTTTAAACTCTAAATATCCTGATCAAATGTTGAAAAATTGCTGATTAGTGTGTCCAATTAAAGGTAATCAGTCCCTATGCAAAATAACAAAGCTTACTCCTAACATTTCATATCTTCATTTCTTGGGCATCATTCATGTCATACATGGTATTATTAGACATGGTTGCAGAATTGTTGACGCTAAGAGAAAGCTCATATACGTGTTACAGGGAATATGTTTTGGTCACCAATAGGCTAACTCTCTAAAACAAAGATGGAATGATAAGACAAACACACACACACACACACACACACACACACACAATTTTATTTGTAATTGTAGCCAAACAAAAGCCCTTGAGTTCATCCTAATTAGTCAGTGAACATACACTTACTCACAACTTTCATATTCCAAGTCACAAAATGGGACTTTGATTTGCCCACAGGAGCAAAATGACCTGAATGTTCTGGGGACAACGTGCTATTCCACCTCCTACCACAGGAGGAATGCCAGACTGGCCCTGGGTGCTTTAAATAAGCTTCTACTAACCCAAGCAGTGTTCCCTACCTGAAAAAGGAACCCAAACTCACTTATAATCAAGAGACTCACGCTGCCCCCATCCCACATTCACGAGCTCATACACTGGATGCCTCATCTCCACAATTTGGGAGAAAAACAATACAAAATAATGGAATCTTTTATTTATGAATTATTCCATACCTGTGTGCTTTAAACAATTTAAAATGATCTTATTTTCTCTGTGACATCTGCTCCTTTCTGTTATATTTTTGAGCCTCTCATACTCTAGAGACTTCTTTTTCAACATTTCTTCCTTAAAGTTCATTTCTTTTTGCATGATGTGGTAGTCTTGATTGATGTTTGTTGGAGATTCTTGCAGTTTATTTCTTTGTTGAACTAAAATTAATAGCACATATAAAACACAAATGTGCTCTCAAAAGGAATGAGTACTGAAATTTAAAATTTTAAAAAAGCCTCATGTTGACAACAAAGCCATATTTTTACATTAATTGTACTGCAATATTTAGAATATTACAGCCTACAAAATTCATCATAGAAATAAAAACATCAAAATTTTCAGTATCAGATACTTAAAGTGTAAAATAACATCTGAATAAAAATATCATAAAAATGCAATATTTTTTCTGATTCTTCATTTTCTTCACCATTAGCAAAAAGTTACAAGCATGAAAGTTAAAGAAATTCAACCAGTGAACACTTAACATAACATGAAGATCTGAACTAAGAAACATTAACAAAATGCTACAGTTAGTATTGGAGCAAATTAAATGTCCATAATAGGAAAAATAATAGCTGGATATGTCATTGTATTTGAGCACAGCCTATTAGTGGTTCTCTCTAAAGACAGAAGAATTCAAGTACAAGATAAAGCTTAAACTCAATATCTTATAACATTTACATGCATATTTATTCTTTTTCCTTAACCTGTCTTTAATATATACTTAGAATAAGATCTAAAGAAACCTATAATATCTTTTGAACAGCTGTTCTTCAAAGAATGTTTATATCAGATTCCCAGCCACCTGAGCTCAGAAGGCAGATTACCACTCAGCCCCCCCCCCCATTATCGGAAGGGTGTGATGGTGCATAAGGGAGAACTAGGCAGCTCCCCACTGCCCCAGAGTCAACTGAACAGGTGAGAAGAAAGGACACCATGGTGTGTCCAGAAAATAATGAACTATGAACGATGTCTAGGAGCACCTGGCACGTCCTCTGATTATAGACCAGGCAATGGATGGAGCATGCCAATAACTACATAATCAGTGTCCCGTGTTCTTACCTAGAGCAAAAATATGTATTTTATTTACTCACTTTTTGTCACCAACACTACAACGACTGCCATCAACAGAAGTGAACAAAGGACCCCAAGAGCCACTGCAATGGGACGCCAGGGCACTGAACACATTAAATAAACAGAAGAAAGAAAGGAAGTCGTCATTACCAGGAAAAGAGCTTGTCCTAGCACTAACCAGAACCTGGAACAACATGGCAAGTAGAGACAATTGTGTGTACAACTTTACACAAGTCCATGCTGCAAACTGACTGAAATTGCAGTATCAATGTCATAGATTTCTGCCTGACATACATCCATTGTAGAGCACCTGCATATAGGAGCTCTTTCATAGGATTTCATCATATAATTTTTTCCTATTAGCATTGAAATCTGTCTTCCCAACTCAGCCTCCTAAGCAGCCAGAATGACAGGCATGTGCTGCCTCACCCAGTCAGTAGGATTCCCAACCTGTGTCCTCCACAGAGCACTGAAAACCCTAGGTGTGATGTCTGTAGGAAAATCCCAACTAGAATGGGAAGTGAGCATCCCACCAAGACATCACAGCCAGGCACAGGGAGGAAGGAAATGTCCTTCTATGAGAAGTTTGTAGCCAACAGTGGATGCTCAGCAGCTGAACTGGGGATGGGGCCCATGGTAGAAATCAGCTCACTGTTCTTTTCCATAAATACTATTTTTGCTAGACAATAGTGCATTTTTGTCCTTGTGCATTTGAGGCCTTTAGTGTCTGAAAGTCATATTCTGATCACCCCCATATACAGAAGTAAAAGCTTTCAACTTAGAGTTTAACTCTGACAATATTTAGTGTCTAAAAGTAAAAGCTTTCAACTTAGAGTTTAACTGTGACAATATTTCAGAGGCAGACAGAAGTCAAGAATAGAAAAGAGACTTCTGATTAATTGATTTTTTTCTTCTTTTTATTATTAGAATTTGGTAAATCATACACTTACAATATCTTTGCTCCATGCTAGGCATAGTGGCATGCACCTTTAATCCCAGACTTTGGGAGGTAGAGGCAGGGGGATTTCTGTGAGATCAAGACCACCCTGCTCCACAGTGGGATGGGACTAGGGACACCCTGATAAAAACAATCAACATGAATNTCTTTTTTGAGACAGGGTTTATTCCTTTATTTCTGTAGAACATTCGGAATTTCTCCACAGTATAATTTGCTGTTTTCTTTAAAGGGTTCATGAATTTTTCTTTGGTCTTTTTGAGACAGGGTCTCCCTGTAGCCCCAGCTGTCCTGGAACTCACTCCGTAAACCAGGCTGGCCTTGAACTCACAAAGATCTGCCTGCCTCTGCCTCCCAAGTGCTAGGATTAAAGGTATGTGCCACCAAGCCCAACTTTTTCTTAACTGGATTTGAGTAACAATATTCTAGTATTCTCTCAAATTTAAAATAATTTATTCATTCATTTAAAAAAAGACTACCATTTTCCTACTCTGCCCATTGTATAACAGCTGACAACTAAATGTGCAGGTAGGATACTGTATTCAAATGTCAAGGGTGTACAATATGTAAGAAAGAGAATTCATTTACCTTTGTGGTCAGCTTCTCTGGGCACTGGAGTATCACCACGTCTTTCTCTGTTCTGCACCTCTGAAGAAGACTTAAGAAATTTCAAGGTTGCATAAGTCACTTCCTGGTTGCTCATCTTGGGAGTAAGTGAAGTTGTGTTTGATGTTAAAAATCTTGCCTTGGATTTTTGTCTATAAAACGTTAAAATGCCATCGACCTTTAGGAACACAGCAGGACTTGAAGCAGTGGGAGGTAAGGGTAGGTTTGCCCAGGGATCACTAATTCCTTTAAGGGTCTTAATTATATGGATTGAGCCTAATTCATATAAGATGTGAAAATTCTTTTAAAATTTCTGTTTGTGTCATTTATACTTCTAGTAGTCACGACAATTGCTACCATGGACTATGGAAAACATTTTTAAAATCTACTAGTCAATCACTGTACTACTGAGACAGCTAATTTTGCTCAAAATATTCAACCTACCTAAAAATATTAGGCAAAATTTGTAATACCTTAATACACAAGAACACTTTCATTTCATGATTTTCTTTCTTTTTGTTTTGTATGGCTTTGTTTGAAGACAGGGTCTCCCTGTAGCCTCAGCTGGCCTGGAACACAGTATGTAGACTAGAGCAGGCTTCCATTTCACAAATATCTACCAGTCTCTGCCTTCAGAATTCTGAGATTAAAGACATGGACCACCACACCTGATAGAACATGGAAACACTTTCAACTATTAATTCAAATACAAAAATTCAAAACTTTCTGAAAAATATTTTTCAAAACATTTACATATATTCTAATAAACATATAACAGTCTTGTAGTCTTTTGAATTATGGATGGTCCTACGAGACCTTCATACAGCTCACCTCCAAACAACTATTTAAAGGTTAACATTGCAGCTAATGAACACTGGGAATTCTGAGGTGTGATAAATAGCTCTTGATTGGAAGCCCAATCGCCTGTGTTTTTAATCCTAAATGATTTTTTATACATAAAGATTTCATCAACAATAATTTTGTCAATGATATTTCCAGAGATATCTATGTGAGAATAAAATTTGTCAATAGCTAGTCATTAGTAAATGTCCATGAAGGACTTATCTGATAATGTATACCAATATAAAATAATTAAATACTAAATATTTATAATTTGCATTTATTCTTATATTAATTAGTATGATAAATAGGCAATATGGGAAAAGTAACTATATTCCTTTCTAATTTTTAAACTATGAAGTTTTCTAAAATTACATCTATTCTCCTTAATTTCTTAAGAAAAAGTCTTTCCTATGGGCTGGAGTGATGGCTGAGTGGTTAAGAGCGCCAACGCCCCCAAAGAACCTGGGTTCGATTCCCAGCAGCCACATAGGGGCTAAGAACTGCCTTTAAGCCAGTCCTGGTGGTGCACACCTTTAATCCTAGCACTTGGGAGGCAGAGGCAGAGGCAGGTGGAACTCTGTGAGTTCAAGGCCAGCCTGGTCTACAGAGTGAATTCCAGGACAGCTGGGGCTATAGGGAGACCCTCTCTCTCTCTCTCTCTCTCAAAAAAAGAGTCTTTCCTGTCAGAATTTTTCAAAATAGGTAAGATAATATGTAAATAATTCAACCCAATAAAAGTAGTTCACTCCACAAATCCCAGTTCCTTGTTTTCTTAACTCATAGCAGAAACCCCAGCACACTGTGGAAGAGAAAATGCCTTCCCATGAATGCTGAATAAGAGTTCTCACAGAGTTACTACTGTTCTCACACAATCAATAAGGAGGCTTTTCCTGTCACATTGACCTGGCCACATCATCTGGAATCCTCTAGAATAAGGAAGATCATGAGATGGAAAAATCAGGAGAATGAAAGCAGCCTTTACCTTTCTCTCAGCCAGGTGGTGATATCCGTGGAGAGAAGTGGTCCCCAGTTTGAGACTAGCAGGCCTTTGTGTCCTGTCCCCCTCACAGGCTGTAAGACCAAAGGCAGAATCTCATTGCCTCCGAGTGATCCTCCAGCTCAAGAGTGTCTGCCCCTCCACGTGACCAAAGAGAAGAGAGGAAACTCTGATGAAGGCTGATACTAATGGGGAGGAAAATGGGCCTGAGCTACCTGTTCTTCCATTTGAAATAACCACTTGCTTACGTGCCAGCATCAGGTCCCCAGTCACTATAGGAGGCCTGAGCAGAGAAAGGAACTTGTCTGTAGAGAAATCAGCACCAATATCTTTCTCAAAAATCGAACATGCTTACAGGAAAACACTAGTAAGAAAAGGGGTGTGTGTGTGTGTGTGTGTGTGTGTGTGTCTGTGTGTGTGTGTGTGTGTCTGTGTGTGTGTGTGTCTGTGTGTGTGTCTGTGTGTGTATGAATACATAACAAATAGGATGAATACATTTTTGTCTCCAAATTTTATCAACTGTCAGAAATTGTTATGATTTAAAGACAGACATTGCTTCATTTTTTGAATTGTTTGTGGCAGCTCAGTGTATTTTAGAAATGCATTTGAAATGTTCATATTTTCACCATGAAATTCTTGGTGTATTGTTCCAGTTTATTTGTTTTGTTGGTTTTAGGTTCTTGAGAAAGGTTTCCCTGAAGCCCTGGCTGCCCCAAAATCAGTATGTAGATGAGGCTGGCCTCAATCTCACAGAGATCCACCAGGTTCTGTCTCCAGAGTACTGTGATTAAAGAAAGGCAGGTGCCATCATGCCCAGCTTCCACTTTTTTATCTTTATGTAATGTTTACTATGCAAGTTGGTGATGGACCATAATCAGTGGATTTATTGCTGTTTTTGTGGTGCTGGGGGTTCAAGCACAAGGCTGTGTGTGTGTGTGTGTGTGTGTGTGTGTGTGTGTGTGTGTGTGTGTATGTATGTGGCCCATGTCATACCACATACCACTCAGCCACGTGCTCAATCTTTGGGATTTTTGTTCTGATTTTTTGAGACTGGGTCTTGTTATTTTACATTCTTTTCTCTGGTGAAAGGATAGATCATATTCCTTTCCTCAAGAATTCTTGGCAGTCACTGGGTGTTCTCACCCATCCTCTCATCTGGGATTAGATCCCTAGGCTTCATTCGTTGTTCAGAAAATGGCAGGGACACTTTCATCAGCATATGGTCATGCGTGGATCATTTTGAAACCTCTCACTGCTCCCAATGGTTTTTTTTTTTTGTCTCCATATCCTGAAAGAAGAGGTCATTAAAACATAAGGTGACTTATTAATAGTATATTCTTGCTACTCTTTACATATGTTTGAAATAAGACCTTAATATATACAACACAGTCTATGGACTCAAAAGTGCTTGGGTTTCCAGCATTAGTTCTAAAACTGAGGAGATACAACTAGACTGGAAATACCAGCTGGAAATCCTTGGTGACTTCAGGTAAGTCCAAAAAATCCTCCAAGTCTTGGATTCAGCAGAGTAACCTGGCTGTGCTCTATCCCTCCATGGTTGCTGTGAGGATGAATAAGATACAAAAACACTGCTTGACCATTACCTGGCAAATGTGTGGTAGACGTTTCCTGAAGACTGAATACTGTTATTTGAAGAGTCAAACCCTTCCTAGTGGTGGAAATGTGAACAGGTCACTCTGGATATGAATATCCACTTCGCTTTACCTCACTTGTTCACTGAGGGAAACACGGTTTGGCAAGAATTAAATGAAATAAGCACTACAGAGAGGATCTCTTACACTGCAAAAAAAGTTTTTGCAGCTTTACTCCCAGCCCTCAAGAGGCAGAGGCAAAGATTTCTGTGAGATTGAGGCCAGCCTGGTCTACATAGCAAGATCCAGTCCAGCTGGGTCTACAGAGAGAAGCTGTTTCAAAAAGACAAAAATATTTATATGGTTGATGTTTATTTGGTTTGTGTACCTAAATTTCTGTGTAATTACCTCTCCCCTGGGACCCTGATCATGAAATGCTGACACACTACAATGGTTGAACATTGTTTGTCCCCATCAAAATTTGTATTGCTACTGGCACTGTGACATTGTCATCCCAGTACATGGGAGCAGACTCAAGAGAATGCTACGCCCCAACTGCAAGGTCACTGTGGACTACACAGTGAGTTGTTAGCCAGAGGTGCTAAGGAGACCAAGTTTCCATAACAGAAAAATATTAGCAAAAACACAGACCACACACAAGAAGGTCAACCCTTTCTGTTCCCTTGTCTGTACGCCCCTGTCTGCTTACTGCCCTCACCCAAGATAAGGTGACCTGGCCTTGAACTTCAGCCTCCAGAAGTCTCACTAGGACACACTGAGCTCGGTTCTCCATCCACCATATCACAACAGGTGTGCAGCTCATTGGAAGAAGAGGGTAGAAACTTTGGTAAGCAGAACTGGGGAACTGGGACGTTTACAGCAGTGAGCCACAGCTGCTCTGGAAAATCCACCTTCTGACCTGGGCAATTAAAACATGCTCCTTATACAAATATTAACCACATGAGACATTTTTCATTTAAATCCTTATCTCTGGTGAAAGGATGGTTTATCCTCGGGACGGAGCATGTGTCTTCACAGGTTTTACATAGTTTGCCTCCTCTCACATGGCTTAGTCTACAAGATGACTTCCACAGGCATTTTGTCCACTACAGTGACAGCAGTGTGTACAAGAGCGAAAGGGCCAATCCGTGCACTGGATGAAGAAGGAGGAATGTAAAGAGAAAGTGACCACAGAATGTTAGCCTGAGTTTTAGAAACAGGCAGAATGACACCAACTGCTATAAGACAAGCAGTGTAGCCACTCCCTCTGGGCTTGTTTAAGCTTTTATTAGCAAATATTAATTATATATATAACAATGGGCTTGATGACGGTGTTTGGGAACATATGTAATGGATTTATTTTTATTTCTCTCCCATCTCTGCCCTTTTGTTCATCTACTTCTGCTCAGCTTCCTCTTTCTAACTGGTTCCTCTTCCATTTCATGCTCTGTGTGTGTGTGTGTGTGTGTGTTTCAAGAAGTTCAATTAAAGTTGTTTACAAAAGGATGAATGAGAGTGTTCCAGTTTCTCTTCATTTGCTGTGACAAAACACTCTGACCAAAACCAACTTGGGAAGGAAAGGGTTTGTTCATCTTACATCTCCTAGGTCACAGTTTATCAGTGGGGAAGCCCAACATAGGAACTCAGGGCAGGAACACGGAGGCAGAATCTGAAGCACAGGCCATAGAGGAATGCTTCTTACTGGCTTGCTCCCCTGGCCCACGCTAAGCCTGCTTTCTTTTTTATTTTTTAAACAGGGTCTCCCTCTAGCCCCAGCTGTCCTGAAACTCACTCTGTAGACCAGGCTAGCCTTGAACTGATAAGGATCTGCCTGCCTCTGCCTCCCCAGTGCTAGGAATAAAGGTGTGCGCCACCATGCCAGGCACTAAGATGGTTCTTAGCAGCCTTGAGGGTGCTGGGAACCAAACCCGGGTCCTCTACAAGAGCAGCTGGTGTTCTTAACTGCTGAGCCATCTCTCCAGCCCCAAGCCTGCTTTCTTTTACAATACACAACAACCTGCCCAGGAGTGGCACTGCCCACAGTGGCCTGAGCCCTCCCACGTCACTCAACAATCAAGAAAATACCTCACAGACTTGGCCACAGGCCAGTTCAATGGAGGCAATTCCACAATAGAGGCTTTCTCAACCCAGGTATGTCAAGTTAACAGTAAAGCTATCCAGCACAGAGGAGTTGAAAAAGGAAACTTCCTTAGTTGAAGAAAATACCAATGCAGTGCACCATGGGAAGTGCCAAACTTTACCACGCTCAGCTAACCTTGTGTGTATTTTGTACAATACACATACACACAAGAAAAACACAGACACACAATATATATATATATTATAAGTATATAATTATATATAGTATTATATAAAATCTTCTGATTTGCTGTAAATGCCCTTTTCATTTGGGAAACCACATCTTCTGCATTCCTTGCTCAGGAAACAGTTATTGAGAGCCTTGCACACAGTTCTGGTCACACCTGCAAACCCTCCACTCACATCCTCCAACCTCAGTGGCTTTGCCATTTCACAACTGCAAGCTGTTCTTCCTGTCTCAGGCTGAGGAGATGGATGTCTGGATAACCACCATCATAGGGAAGATGGGCTGAACCCCTTCACTGGAAGAAGCAGGTTGTCTCCCTGGGAGCTGATTTATTCATCCTAATGCCTGTCCCCTAATGTGTGTGTGTGTGTGTGTGTGTGTGTGTGTGTTATTTTCATTTGGTTTGGTTTCATTTGGTTTGGTTTGGCTTGGTTTGGTTTTGGACAGAACCTCCCCACAGCCACAGCTGGCCTGAAACTCACTATGTAGACCAAGCTGACCTTCATATCATAGAGAACTGCTGACCTTTGTCTCCCTAGTGCTGGGACTGCTGGGACAAAAAGCCTGTGCCACCATGTCCTTCCCTAATGCCCAACTTCTGCAACAGTTCAATGTGCTAAACCTTATGGTCCTTAAAAATATTAAGTGAAAACACCGTGCATTGATTTTAGAGGTTTTTCCTATCTTCCACCACTTTTGCACACAATCAGTTTAGCAGTTGTCTGAACGCAGAATGTATCCTCCAAGCACAGACCCTGAATGAATGATGTAATTGCTGTCTTCCTGCTGAGTACATCAGTTACTACTGAAAGGGAATCATCACGTCCGGAAAATTTATTTACATATATTTTTCTTCTGAATGGCACCTGTATTATTTTCAGATTTATTCTTACTATTTTTGTGGTCATGGATATAATGTGTTTTAACCATTATAAGTAAGTATTTATGGCTCTAGAGAGATGGCTCATCAGTTAACAGCATTGGCTGCACTTCCAGAGGACCTGGGTTCAATTCCCAGACCCCACTTGGCAGCTACCAGCCATCTGTAACTCTCATTCCTGGGGAATCCTACGTTTCTTCTGACCTCTGGGGTCACTGCATGACATAGATGCACTTACATACATGCAACCAGACACTCATACACACACAATTAAAAAGAATAAATAAAAAGAAAGTATTAGAACACATTAACATTCTGTGACACATGAATTCTAAACATTTAGTTTTGAAAGATCACTTAGTCTTATTTCCCTGTAAAGGATTTCTCCTATTATCAGTGTCTGTACAAGACTGGTACAAAATTACTGGACAAAAATAAGCAATTAATGCTTTTTTTAAAAAGTGGAACAAATAGAATGAATGGCTAAAAGGAGTTTTAGATGGAAAGTTGTACTCAGTGCAACTCAGTGATAAAAAATCACTTCACAGGTTGAAAGAGAAAATAGCCAAATTTTCAGGATTAAGATTGGTTCTTGTTCAGTGAATAGTCTCCATTGTTATCAGTTCAGAGAACTGGGACATTGCAGATAGTGGAGACTTTACACAGCATTACATAGATGTCCCATTTAAGGCTGAGCAAACCACAGTGTGTCCATCTCTGCAATTAGACCGAGTATGGATTGCTGTGTTGTCATCTACTACCAAAAGAAGCTCCTCTGATCAGGGCTGAGAAATGCTCTAATCTGTGGTTATAATAAGCCATTAAGGACCTGGTTTAATACTATGTCAATTTAATAGGATAATAATGTAGCTTCTCCCTCAGCCTGTCTAACCACAGGTTCTTGGAGCTCATAACAATGTCAATATGGGCTCCATCTTGTGAAGTGAGCATTAGATCCTATCAGAAAATGGTCCATTGCTCCATAACATCTGTGCCACTACTGCAGCACTGGGCTTATCTTGCCAGGCCAGTCATCACTGCAACCTGCAGGGTTCACTGCTGGATAAGGTGATGGTTATCTCCCTCTGGTAGCATGCAGAGCACCTTTCAGCAATGTGAAGGCTAGCCCATAGGGATGAGCTTTCAGGTCAGTACCAGCTTTAATTCTCCATTTTCTATGGTGTGTGTTGTCTTCAGCAATAGAGTTTTACTGTCAAGTCCTGGAAGGCAACCAAGATCATTGGCAATAGGCTGTCATGTCTGGGGGTCTGCGAAACCCCACTGAGCAACAACTTCAAAATGATTACCCATTTCTGGCACTGGGTTTTTACTTATTACCCTGTGGTGTCTAGTGGGGGCATTGTGACCCTGTTATATGGTAGCTCCATTTAAAATATATCTATATATTTTAGGGTGTTGCTACTGTAGTAGGTTTCCATCTGACATTTCAGAGTAATTTTAGTGTTAGTTATCTCTCCTCATCTTCCCCTGGCTTCCCTTCCACAACCCCCTGTGAAGCTGGGCATCACCTTAGAGAAGAGGGAAAATGGTTGACACACCAGTTGACTCAAAACCATTTTAATAATCCCTGGTGTTGAAAAGTTCCTGCCCTCCTTTCTCATTGGCTGCTACCCACAATCCCTCTGCTCATGTAACATAGTCACCCAAATTTTTCATCCTCTTTTGGCTGGAGATTCCTCACTCCCTTTATTGATCCCTGGGCTCAGTCAAGTAGCAGACTGTCCTTAACTTTTCAACCATAATATCAAATAAAAGCCCCCAGGCAAGCAGAAAGCAGAAGACAGGGGCCTAGTGTCCCCTGTTTACCTGTGATTTACTGTGAATCTCTAAACACAACTCTTACTGAAACAGGCCATAAGGAATTATTTCTTACATAACCAGGAGAGGACATTAAGCCTGTCTACATTTCTCCTCATATATTTAATTTATATGAAAAATTTTCCACATTCCTTAAAACTTCAAAATTGTCAATGATAAAAACTCTTCCCTGCTCATCCTTTAAGAATGTAAATAACTTCAAAAGCATACATTTCGAATTGGTTTAATCTCAAACTGCAATCCAACAAAATTGAAAACTAAACATTTCATGCCTCCAGGATCACTAAACATTTAAAAGCAACTAGTATGAAATATACCTTTTGTTCTGTATTAAATATATCTTCTAACTATCAACATGAGTGGTCAAATATCATGAGGTCTCACTTCTAATGAACAACTAATGCAATAAATGGCTACAGAGAGAGGGGGAATCCCCATTTGCTGGGGAAAAACTCACTGAGAAGTTAGTCAATCCTTAATCCCTACTGCTTAGCCCTGACAACATGTCCAAACAAATAACACTTAATTGAATCTTTCTCTCTCTCTCTCTCTCTCTCTCTCTCTCTCTCTCTCTCTCAATATTACACCAATAATAACTAAAGATGAGTTCAGGAAATTGGGAGGCATTGGTTGGGGAGAAAGAGCATTAAAAGTGATGTAAATACAGTACTCATTCCTGAAATTCTCAAAAAACAAAATATAAATTAAAATTCCTAAAACAAAGCAATCATTATTAGCCATCTGAATCTCTTCGAATTATGAGTAATGCATTAAGAAGCATCTTCATAGACAATAAAGTATTTTCAATATATGATGATAGTTCTCTAGAATAGATGCTCAGAAATTAAATTACTAAAGTAAATTTGAGTGAGAAACAAGAACATCTGTTTACAAACCCAGCTGAGTATGAATGTTCCATCTTCACCAACCATAGGAAAGTAAGTTAAATAGTTTAAAGCATCTGGTTGTTCTTATCACAGTCTTCTGTGTCCAGTAATTATTATGAATCATTCCTTTTCCCTTTTCTCTACTAAGTATTCCCATGAAGTACTATTATGTGCTAGGTACAATGTTAACTCTGCAGCTATAGCAAGGTTCCTACAGAGCATGTACTCAAAGGGTAAAGCAGAGAAGTAAGTTGCGATTTAGGATAAGAAACAAGGAAGGCACAATGGGGACTTTCTGAGGGGAAGGAGTGTGAATAAAGTACTAGGGCAGCCAAAAACAAGGCTAGGAATTGCAAAAGCCCAGAGGAGACACAGAATGTGACAACACATGGGTTGCTAATAACATTTTGGCCCTTTTTAAAAGTGCTAAATTCAAAGAAAACAGTTATATAATTCAGGTATTTCTTCTTTCAATTTTTGAAACTATATTCAAACTTTAAAACAAAAATGACAAAACCTTCATTATTCTATATAGTGCTGTTCTATGTTGTGATATTTTGGTTTTGACAGTGCATCAAATACTCTAACTTATTTGATAGATAATTAACAAGTTCTTAATGACTTAAAAATAAGAATGGCATTTGAATAATTCAGTGACATAATACACTAAAATGGTCTCAGATAAAAGAACACAGTTCCTAAATGCTTTAATATATTAATTTTAACCAATTTATGTCAGTTAAAGAACCTATTTTTGATGTAAAAGAAATGTGGGGCCAGAGGGTTGAGGCATCAGTTAAGAGAACTGGCTTCTCTTGCAGAGAACCTGGGTTCCCATACCAGCATCTACATGATAGCTAACACCACCTGTAACTCCAGTTTCAGGTGATCCGATACCCTCTGCTGGCTTCTGTAAGAACTGCATGACATGGGTGAACCAACATACATGGAGACAATACATTCATACGGATATGACACAAAAATAATAAATACAACTTTTTAAAAAAATATGTTCATCTCCAATTATATTAAGACTCTGAAAACAAAAATAGTATTGAAATAAGAGAAAGCTGTATTCATGCTACAAAGAAGTTCCAATTTTAACTGCAACTTTTCTAACAGATAATAGGTGGGGGAGGTTAGAAAAGAAATTTAAGCTGAGCTAGGCACTGTGGCTCACAGCTGTAATCTCAGCACTTGGGAAGCAGAGGCAGAGCATTTGCCAAAAGCTCAAAGCCATAATGGTCTACATAGCAATTTCCAGGCTAACTACTCTGCATAGTGAGATCCTGTCTCCCAAAACAAAGCAAAACAAAACAAAACAAAACAAAAAGGGGGGGGGAGTAAACTTAATTTGCATGGTCTTTTCAGTAAAAGCTACCAGTGAAGAGTTCCATAGGTAACTTCCAGGTGGGTGTAACTGGAGAATCCTTTCCAAATCCATGTTCTACCAGGAATATAAACTGGAGAGGGACTTAAGAAGATTTCTTAAAGGCTTCTACATTTTATGTGACTTGTGAACCTCCCTGCTCTTTCTGAACAAAGGAATGTAACTGGGCCAGATCCCATCAGTGATCACAGCTGCTCTGAAATATTAAATATTTAAATATTTAGAAATATTAAAGCTCATTCCCAAACCAGAGGAAACAGGCACTGGACGTATGGTCTCTAAGGTGGGGCTTGATTGCACACCTATAATCCCAGCACTTAAGAGTTTAGGCAATAGGATCAAAAGCATTGTCCACTACATAGTGAGTTTGAGGATAGCTTGGGCTGTAAGATTGTGTTACGGACTGGAGAGATGGCTTAGTTGTTAAGAGCGCCGACTGCTTTTGCAGAGGACCAGGGTTTGATCCCCAGCACCCACATGGCGGCTGAGAACCATCTTTAACTCCAGTTCCAGGGGAATCTGACGCCCTCTTCTGACCTCCTCAGCATTGCACGACATGGGTGCACAAACCTACATGCAGACATTACACTCATACACATAATAAATAAATAAAATTAAGAAAAAAAAAAGACAAGTGTTGGGCGAGGTGGTCCATGCCTTAAAAAAAAAAAAAAAAAAAAGATTGTGTTCCAAGAAAGAAATCAACCAAACAAAGCAAACTCTAGGCTTCATAAGAGTATGGGTATAAATATTGATTGTTTTAAGCCACCAAGTCTCTAGTCTTCCTTACAGCACCCTTAGCAAACTAGCATAGAAAAGTCACTTAAATTTGACAATTTAGAAAAAAAGGCACAAACATGTAGAAAGACAAAAGTCCTGTGCAACAAGTCTCAAAGGCAATTAGAGTGCTGTGGTATTTCTGTGACACTCATATCACTAGTGGGTACATCTTGCCAGGGAGGCTCATCTATATCTCGCAATATTCATAGCTACAGAAGACTGTTCATGACTTTTCTTCCCAGCACCCTTCCTGGCTCCTTCTAGTACTATGTTCATTAGCCATCAGAGAGGAATATTCAGTTCTTGTCCAGCCTGATTTCTCCATGTTCTACAACCACAGCACTTGATGCCTTCAGCACTAGGGCCTTACCATCCATTGCTGGTGGGCGATCAGCAGAAATATCAATATCCTGTGTTGCTTTGCAGGCCACTGGCACCTTTCTGACTAACAACTCGGGGAAGTTTCCCACACCTGGCACTGAGATTTTTGGTTGTTTACCCATGATTTCTAGTTCTAGTATTATTGACCCATATCAGGTATCTCCATTCAGCTCATGTTGTCTATATTGGGCCTGCACAATCTGGATTTTTTTGTCAAAAAATTTGTCAAAAGATAACCTTAGATGGGGGAGGAGCTCAAGGGTCCCTACTCCTTCCTGGGTAACTATTAGCTATTGATTAATGCTGAGAGATGAGAAGACATTGTCTTCAGTTGATCATCCCCTGGTGAATCCACAGGCTCCAATGGAGAGAGAGAGTTCCCCATCCAAGGTCCAGTGAAAGGCTTTGATTAAACCCAGAGCATCACAAAACAAACAAGAAAGACATGGAGATGGGAAAAGGACACATGGGAGTTGGTTGATGGAGGTGGAAAGGACAGGGGAAAGAGTGAGGTGAGAGTAACCAGAATGTATGTCATTTGTTTTCATGATCATGGCCAATCTTACCAGTGTAAGTTGAAATCTTAAAGTGGTTTTGATATGCATTTCCATAATTACTAAGGATGTTAAACATGTTTTTCTTTTTTATTGAGGTTTTGTGTATTTCATACACCACTTTATATATTTCGGGGGTCTTTTTGAGACAGGGTCTCCCTGTGGCTTCAGCTCTTCTGAAACTCACTATGTAGACCAGGCTGGCCTTGAGATCTGCCTGCCTCTGGCTCTGGAGTGCTGGGATTAAAGGCATGAGCCAACACACCTGGACATGCAACATTTTTACAGATGTTTCTTAGCTATCTTTACTTCTCTTGAGAAGTCTCTCTTAGATCTTTAGTCCATCTTTTGATTGGATCATTTGTTTACTTGGTCCTTTGTAATTTTTTAGTAATTTGTATACTCTGGATGTTAAACCTCATTAGATGTGTCACTAGAGAAGATTTTCTCCCACTCGTTACTTCTTTGATTGTTTCTTTTGCTGTACAGTAGCTTTTTAGTTTAATGCGGTTCCACTTGTTGATTGTTGACCTTAATTCCTGCACAACTGCTGTTGGATTTAGAAAGTCCTTTCCTACACCTATATCTTCTAAGTTACTGCCAATGTCTTCTAAGATTTTCAGAGTTTCAGGTTTCACATTGAGGTCTTTAATTCATTTATAATTGACTTTTGTATAAGGTGAAATGTAGGGGTTTAATTTCATTCTTCTACAGGAAGTGATCCCGTTTGCCAGCACCATTTGCTGAGGATGCTACCTTTCCTCCATTGAATGTTTTTGGCCACTTCATCAAATATCAGTTGGTTGGAATTGAATGTACTCAAGTTTGGTCTTCAATTTTATCTCACTAATCTAGGGGTCTATTTTGGTGCCAGTACCATGCTGTTTTTATGATTATAGCTCTGTAGCAGAGATTGAATGCTACTATAGTAATTCCCCCTGCATTACTCCTTTTGCTCAGGGTTGCTTTGGTTATCAAGGGTCTTTTGTTTTTCCATATGAATTTTAGGATGTTTCTAGTTCTGTGAATAAAGCCATAGGATCTTGATTGGGATTGCATTGAAGCTATATATCACTTTGGGTAGGATGGTTGTGTTACATTGCTGTTTTTGTTTAATTCAGGAATAGTTTTATTTCTTTCTTAATTTCTCCCTTGACCCATTCACTATTCAGGAGTGTGTCCTGAGTGAGTTCTTATAATTACTATTGCTTCATCTGGTGTTGATACTAAAAAATGCTTCATTGCATTGTGGTCCGATAGAATACATGGAATTATTTCAATTTTTTGTATTTGTTGACGTTTGTTCTATATCCCACTATGTGGTTGATTTTGGAGAAGGTTCCATTGGGTGCTGAATATAAAGTATTTTATTCGATGTTTGATTAGAATAATTGGTAAATGTCTATTAGGTCCATTTGATGGATTGTTCAGTTCAAATGTGTCTCTGTTTACTATTTGCCCAGGTGACCTGTCTAATGGACACAGTGGGGTATTCAAGTCCCCTACTAGTAGTGTACTGTAGTTAACCTGTGACTTAAAGTCCTGTGGAATTCAGTTTATGAAGTTTGGTGCACCAGAGTTTGGTTTGTATAAATCCATGATTGTGATATCTTCTTGGTTAATTGTTCCTTTGATAAGAATGAAGTGACCCTCTTCATCTCTTCTGATTAGTTTTAGTTTGAAGTCTATTTTATCTGATATTAGAAGAGCAACTCCTCCTTGTTTCTTAGTGCTGTTTGCTTGGAATATTTTTTTACAACCTTTCACCCCAAGATATTGCCTATCCTTGAAGGTAAGATGGGTTTCTTGCAGACAAAAAAAGTTTTTCCTTTATCCATTCTACTAGTCTATGCCTCTTGATTGGAGAGTTCAGTCCACTGATATTTAAAGTTATTGAGAAATATACATTGTTTCCCATCATTTTTGTTTCTGGTGCATTCTTTTTCTAGGTTTGCATTTCCACAGTAGAACACTCACTAAGTATTTTCTATTGTTGCTTGGGTATAGTTGTTCCTACTTTATGCTCTGTGTATTGCTTCAACAATTTTCTTAAGGGCTGGCTGATTTTTAAATTTACATTTATTCATTCTGTATTTTTAGATTATGTGTATGCATGTTTTGTCTGCATGTATGTATGTGTACCATTGTGTTATTCACTCCCAGGACAAAAGAGGATGTTATATACCTGGAACTGGAGTTAGAATTGTTGTTAGCCCCTATATGGGCGTTAGGAACTGTGGAAGGACAGCAGATGTTCTTTATAATTAAATCATGTCTCTAGACACAGGCTGGGTGATTTATAAAGAGATGCATTTACTTCACAGACTTGGAGGATAGAGGTTGCCCCAGTGAGGACTCCCTGGCTACATCACGACATGGTAGAAGACAGCATGAAGAAAGCACAGAAAAGGGAGAAATCACATGGTGAGACAGAAACTTGGAAAGTGAAGAAGGACCCTCTTGAGGTTTCCTTTAAGAGCCTATACTCTGGAGAACTTATGACCTCTTTAGTAGCAGCAGCAATCCCTTCCAAGGGCAGATCACCTTTAATGATCTAACAACAGAGCACTAAGGACAAAATCCTGAAAGTTTCACTCCTTAGTACTGTTTGCCGGAGGAACAGGACCCCAGGATATGAACCTGTGAGGGATAAACCACATCCAAACCATGAAAGGGTAAGAGAGAAGCCTACAAAAGCATTCTAGCCTGGGCAGAAAGCACACAAGTAAACTTCCCTTCCTAAGAACAATCTCAATAAATAAAAGCAGAAGGAAACTTCCTCAATGTGGTCAAGGGAACTAATGAAAAAAAGAACAGTTGATCTCACATGTAGAAGGGAAAGACTACAGGTTTCACAGCGATATTGGGAATAAGTAAAATAAGCTACTGTCATCAATATTCTCAACATTATGTTTCAAGTCTCAGCCAGCACAATGAAACAAAAGAAGAGTAAAGGGGAAAAGTAAAACATTTCTCTTTCTTTTTTTAAAGATTTTTAATTTTATTTATTTTATTTTGTGTATGAATGTACTGTCTGCATGTAGGTCTGTGCACCCGTGTCATGCAATGCCACAGAGGTCAGAAGAGGGCATCAGATTCCCCTGAAACTGGAGTTAAAGACAGTTCTCAGCCACCATGTGGGTGCTGGGGATCGAACCCTGGTCCTCTGCAAGAGCAGTCGGTGCTCTTAACCTCTAGGCCATCTCTCCAGCCCCAGTAAAACTTTTTCTACTCTCAGAGAACATGACTGTGAATAGACATAACAAAAATCCTAAGAATTTCAGAAAAATGATAAATAAATGAACAAAACTACCAGAAATAATTAGTAACTTTAGCAAGTTGACAGGACACGCAGTGATTTAGAGGAAAAGCTAACTTTATTTTTAGAAAGTAGCAACAGATAACTTGGCAAAATTAAATGCCAAAGTAGCATCACATAACAGCATGTTTAAGAACCACATCCCAAATGTAGCACGTTGCTGAGAAAAATTGAGAAACCTAGCCAACTAAAAAGAGAAATCATATCTATGAATTCTAAGAGAATTGCTATCAGTTCTCAAATAATCTTTAGATTCAATGTACTTAAGATCTCATTGTACTTTGAAGTACATTGAGAAAGTGCCAAAAGCTGGAACAACCAATATGCTTTCATAATATTCTTTTGAAAAGCAGTCAACACAGAAGGATGGTGCATTTCATTCCAAGGCCACTAGAAATGCTACATGAGATAGATCATATACATTGTTGAGACAGAATAGAGAATCTATACACTGACCTGTACAGATACTGTCAATTTCATTTCAACAGAGTCACCAATGTAAATCAGTGGAAGAAAGGGCTGCCATGTCAACAAATACTGCAAAGAAACCCTTGTTATCCATGTGGAATAATTGTGAACTTCAATTCTTCTCACATACATATATGAACCCTAAATGAGTATAAGGTAAACATATAAGTTGAAGTAATACAGTTTCTAGGAAAAATCGTGGATAAAATTTGTGATTTTTCTTTTGGTCTTTTTGAGACAGGGTCTCCTTGTAGCCCCAGCTGTCCTGGAACTCACTCTGTAGACCAGGCTGGCCTTGAACTCCCAGAGATCCACCTGCCTCTGCCTCCCAAGTGCTGGGATTAAAGGTGTGTGCCACCACACCTGGCCTGTGATCTTAATTTAGCCAAAATTTCTTACATGTATCATAAAAGCATTGAAAGGTTATACATAGGGTACAATCCTAAAATTTCTAACTTTGAATGATACAATTCAAAATTCAAAGAGGCAAGACAGAATAAATATTTATAGTACATATACCCCAAAAGTATGTATATCCAAATCATATGATTTATACATGAGAAATACCAAACTTTATACCAAAAATGCCCTAGACATGATTACCACTTTCAGCAAAGTGGCAGGTTACAAAATCAATCTACAAAAATCAGAAGCCATTATATATACCAATAACAAGGAACTGGAGAAAGAGTACATGAAAACCCTTCCATTCACAATAACCTTAAAAAATATAAAATACCTAGGAATGAACCTGACCAAAGACATTAAAAATCTCTAGAAAAATTTAAATCTTTGAAGAAAGAGATTGATGAAGGCACCAGGAGATGAAAAGACCCCCCACATTCATGGATTGGAATAATAATATTTTAAAAACTATCCTCCTACAAAAAGAAATATATATTCAACGCAATACTGCTCAAAACCCCCATGATATCCTCCACAGAATTAGAAAAAAAATCCCAAATTTCATATGGAATCACAAAAGACCCCAGATAGCAAAGCAATCCACAGCACCAAAGAACAACACTGACACTGTCACTGTAGGATCATATGAGCAGGGTCCCCAGAGCTTCTAGGAGTCTATTTCCATATGATCACACACCTCCCCCCTGGCTCTTACTATCTTTCCACCCCCTCTTCTACAATGCTCCCTGAGCCCTTGGTGAGTGAAGCTTAATATAGGACCCACACTTTGCAGACTCCTAATCTCCACACCTTGGCCATTTATTCCCTTTTGTGTTCTTGGCCCTCTGTTGCATGAGAGAGCTTCATTAGTGACAGTTGAGAGATTCATTAGTGTCCTCTTTATCTCTTGATCTATGTCCCATAAGCCTTCAATATAGAGGTTGCATTGTAGATGTGCCTCTTAGGTTTGATCAATTCACACATAAGCATCCAACAAGACCCATGCAAATTTAAGCAGACTTAATGCAACATTGAACTCTGGAAAGGGGTAGGAGGCTCCAATCTTAGCAGAGCTATTGGGACCTGATTACTGCTTGGTGAGGAAGAGCTAATCTTCTTAAACCAAGAGACTCTAGATGGGCTGACTAGAATCCAAAGGTTGAACTTGCACTGAGAAATATCCAGGGATGGTAACTTGACACAGTGGGCCCTGGCACAAGTGACAGAGTGTATGAATTCCAGTGGAGGGCATGAGGGTGCCAGTGTGGAAGGTGGCATATAAAGGGGATTAAGACTGATTGAGGGAACTGTGTGCATGGATAGAGAGGCAGACAGGAAGTCTGCAGACTTGGCAGACAGGTCAGGTGAAGTACCAGCACTCAGCTTTACTGCCCAGCCAGGGACTCGACCCCCTACCTTGGGAAGCAGAGAGAATAACTGTGTGCATGGATAGAGAAGCAGACAGGAGGCCTGCAGACTCAGCAGGCAGGCCAGGTGAAGTACCAGCAAGGAGGCCAAAGGAGTACCCCCACACCCGCTCAAGCTACTGGTACTATAGTGGCAACTATAAGCTGCTGGAGCTCTGGTTGTGATGATCCAACAGGCACAGTGCCAGTGATTCTAGGCTGCACAGCCAAATTTGAGGAAGAAACCTGCAGGAAGCAGAGTGTGTGACCAACCAGTCCTCCATATTAACATTTTATATTAGCACCAGAATCCAAACGAACAAACAACAACAAAAAAGACAAATCCACATGCCAAAGACACAACAGAAAAACAACAATATAGGAAAAACTCATAATAAATTCCAACTGAATTCTATCAGTCCTGTAGAAGATCCCAACAACAACGAGATCTCCCTGGAAGGAAACCAATACACAGACCTTAGAAGAACAATTGTACACATATTCAAAGAAATCAAAGAATATAAAGAACAAATTAGAGAACTCATTAAGGAACAAGAAGGAAAGAATGAAAAACGCCAGAAAAAAAAAACTAGAGGGAAAGAATGACAAACACCAAAAAAAAAAAAAGACTAGAAGAAGTACCAGAAAAGAACTAAAGGTAGAAAATGACAAACTCTGAAAGGAAGTGGAAACACTGAAAAGATCTCATGCTGAAATCAAAAAAGAAACTGACCAGAGAAGCAAGGAGCTACAAGAAGAGAATGAAAAACTCCAAAAGGAAGTGAAAATACTAAAGAAATCACAGGATGAAATGAAAAAAAAAAAAAAACAGGATTTATCCAGTCTGCAGGAAAGGATGGGAAAAAGCCTCAGAAGCAGAATGGATGAAGCAGAAAAAAGAATACCAGACTTACAGGACAACATGGAAAAACTAGAAACCTCAAGTAAAGATTATGAAAAAAACTTAAAAACCCAAGAGTGGAACAATCAGTAAATATGGGACACCATGAAAAGACCAAACTCTGCATCATAAGGATGGAGGAAGGAGAAGAATCCCAAGAGAATCATATTGATCAGATCTTCAAGAGAATAAAAGAAGAAAATTTCCCCAAACTGAAAAAAAGCAAACCCATACAAATATAAGAAGCACATAGAACACCAAATAGACAAGACCAGAAAAGAAATCCCCCATGCCATATCACAGTTCAAACACTAGATGCTCAAAACAAAGACAAAATACTGAAAGCCACAAGAGAAAAACAACAAGTTGCATATAAGGAGAAACCCATCAGAATAACAGCTGACTTCTCAGTACAAACAATGAAAGCAAGAAGAACATGGACCAAAGTATTCCCAGTGCTAAACAACTTTGATGCCAACTCAGATTACTAACAGCAAAATTGTCAATTATAGTTGTAAGAGAAAGAAAAATATTTCATGACATAAACAAAATGAAAGAACACATGTCAAAAAACCCAATACTTCAGAAAATACTCGAAGCAATTCATAGAACAGAGGAAAAGAGCAACTACCCCCAAGCAACTAAAAGGAGAAATTAAAAAAAGGATAAAAGAGTAAATGAAAACCTAGACCAAGAATGCAAACAAAAAGTAAGTTGAAAGCAAACAACACACATCTATCAATAATAACCTTAAATATTAATGGTCTAAACTCCCCAATCAAAAGACATAGACTGGGAGAATGGGCTGGGAAACAGAGTCCATCTATATGTTGTCTACAAGAAACCTATCTCACCCTCAAGGACAGACACCACCTTAGAGTGAAAAGATGGAAAAAATATTCCAAGCAAATGGTGCCAAAAAGCAAGCAAGAGTTGCTATTCTAATATCAGATAAAATAGACCTCAGAATAAAATTAATCAGAAAAGACAAAGAGGGCCATTACACCCTTATCAATGTAACAATTAACCAGGAAGATTTCACAAACTTAAATGTTTATGCACCAAATTCTGGTGCACCGAACTTCATAAACACAATCCTTCAGGACCTCAAGACACAGATTAATCCCAGCACACTAATAGTGGGGGACTTCAGTACCCCACTAAGTCCCTTGGATAGGTCAACTGGACAAAAATAAACAGAGAGACATTGGAACTGAACAATACAATACAATACAACAAATGGACCTCACAGATATCTACAGAATATTCCACCCAAATACCAGAGAATATACTTTCTACTCAGTGACCCATGGAACATTCTCTAAAATTGACCACATACTGGGACACAAAAGAAATCACAACAAATACAAAAGGATTGAAATTATTTCATGTATTTTATCAGACCACAATGCAATAAAGCTCATTATTAATACCAGATAAGCCCTACTAACTACAAGAACATATGGAGACTAAATGACACAATCCTGAATAATGAGTGGGTCAGGGAAGAAATAAAGAATGAAATAAAAGCATTCGTGGAACTAAATGAAAAAGACAATACAACACAACAAAACCTGTGGGATACATTAAAAGCAGTCCTAAGAGGGAAATTTATAGCCCTAAGTGCCCACATTAAAAAAAAAACAGAAAGAGAACAAATAAACAATCTAATGCTGCAGCTAAAAACACTTGAGAGACAACAAATAAATCCTAAATCCAACAGACAGGAATAAATAACAAAAATCAGAGCAGAAATCAATGAAATAGAAACAAAGAAAACAATACAAAAAAATCAATGACTCCAAAAGCTGGTTCTTCGAAAAGAAACAAAATAGACAGACCTAGCTCAGTTAACCAAAAGAAAGAAAGAGCAACTGCAAATCAATACCTTTTGTGATGAAAGGGGAAACATCACAACAGATAAAGAAAAGATCCAGAAAATCATATGAAAATACTTAAAAACCTATACTCCACTAAATTTGAAAGCCTAACAGAAATGGACAAATATCTGAAATCCTGGGATTCATCAAAGCTTAACCAAGAAGAAATTGACAGCTTAAACAGACCCATAATACTTGAGGAAATTGAAGATGTAATTAAAAACCTCCCAACTAAAAAAAAAAAAGCCCAGGCTTAGATGGTTTCCCAGCAGAATTCTATAAAACATTTAAAGAGGTCTTACAAAAGTTATTACTCAAACCATTCAGAATACAGAGGAAAATCTCCCAAATTCCTTTTATGAAGCCAGCATCACTCTAATACCAAAACCAGCCAAAGACACAAACAAGAAAGAAAACTATAGACCCATCTCATTAACGAAAACAGATGCAAAAATTCTCAACAAAATACTTGCAAATCAAGAAGATCATCAATCATGACCAAGTTGGATTCATACAAGAGATGCAGAGATGTATTCAACATACATAAATCAATAAATATCATGAAACATATAAATGGACTGAAAGACAAAAACCCCATGATCATTTCAATTGATGTAGAAAAAGCCTTCAAAAAATCCAGCATCCCTTCATGCTTAAAGTCCTACAGGGAACTGGACTCAAAGAAACATTTCTCAACATAATCAAATCCATATACACTGCCAACATCATCCTAAATGGAGAAAAGACAGAAGCATTCCCCCTTAATGGCAGGAACCTAGCAAGGCTGCCCCCTATCACCACTCCTTTTCAAAATAGTGCTTGAAATGCCTGCTAGGGCAATAAGTCAAGATAGGGAAATTAAAGGAGTACTAATCAGAAAAAGGGAAGTAAAACTATCCCTTTTTGCAGATGATATGATAGTTTACCTAAGGGATGCTTAAAACTCTACCAGAAAACTCCTAGAAATGATTAAAAGTTTCAGTAAAGTGGCGGGATACAAAATAAACCTAGAAAAATCAGTAGCCTTCCTTTATGTCAACAGTAAGCAACTGGAGAAGGAATATAACTTCACAATAATCTCAAAATAAAATAAAATAAAATAAAAATGCCTTGGACTAAACCTAACCAAAGATACCAAAGACCTCTACAACAAAAAATTTAAAACCCAGAAAAATGAGATTGAAGACAACATCAAAGATGGAAAGACCTCCCATGATCATGGATTTGAAAAATTAACATAGTAAAAATGCCCATTCTACCAAAATTAATATACAGATTCAATGCAATCTGAATCAAAATTCCCATAAGCTTTTTCACAGACTCTGAAAAAAGTCCTTAAATACATGTGGAAAAACAAAAAACCCAAATAGCTAAAGCAGCCCTGATCAAAAAGTGCAATACAGGGGGTATTACCTTACCAGACTTCAAGCTATATTACAGGGCTATAGTCATAAAGACAGCCTGGTACTGGCACAAAAACAAACTCATTGATCAATGGAACAAAATTGAAGACCCAAATTTAGCTCATATAACTTCAGCCACCTCATATTGGACAAAGGGGCCAAAAACAGTTCAGTGGAGGAAAGATAGCATCTTCAGCAAATGGTGTTGGCAAAACTGGATCACCATTTGTAGAAGAACAAAATTAAACCCCTACATCTCACCCTGGACAAAAATAAACTCCAAGTGGATCAAAGATCTCAACCTGAAACCCGAAACCCTGAGGTGATTGAAGAAAAAGTTGGCAGCAACCTACAAGACATAGGCATAGGAAAAGACTTTCTAAACCAAACAGCAGCTGCACAGGAAATAAGGTCAACAGATGACAAGTGGGACCTCATCAAACTCAACAGCTTCTGTACAGCTAAAGAAACAATTAAGGAAATGAAGGGAAAACCCACAAAGTGGGAGGAAACGTTCAGCACTGATACATCTGACAGAGAATTAAGATCCAGAATATATAGACTTGCTTAAAAAGCAAAGAAGAAAACAAATGACTTACTCAAAAGCTAGAGTAAAGAGCTGAACAGGGACTTCACCAATAAGGAAGTAAAGATGGCTGAGAAACATCTTTAAAAATGTTCAATGTCATTAATAATTAAAGAAATGCAAATTAAAATAACTCTAAGGTATCATCTCACTCCAATAAATAAGACTGGCCAAGATCATGAAAAACAAAAAACACCAAATGCTGGAGAGGTTGTGGGGAAAGGGAAAAACTCATCCACTGCTGGTGGGAATGTAAACTGGTACAGCCTCTATGGAAAGTAGTGTGGAGAATCCTTAAAAGACTCAAAATGAGCCTGCCACCAGACCCAGTCATACCCTTGCTGGGTATATACCCCAAAGACTCATCCTACCACAAAGATACATGCAGAGCTATGTTTATTGCAGCTCTCTTCACAGTAGCAAAGAGCTGAAACCAACCCAAATGTCCATCAACTGATGACTAGATAACAAAAATGTGGTACATTTACACAATGGAGTTCTATGCAGCACTAAAGAAAAAAATGACATCATGAGCTTTGCAGGTAAATGGATGGAACTAGATGCCATTATGATAAGTGAAGTAACACAGACCCAGAAAAAAAAAAAAAAGCAAATGATTTCCCTTATATGTGGATGCTGACACCAAATCCCCAGTTGGCAGGCAAACTAAGCAACTTTATTATTGTATTGTATTTCTTTGAAAGCAACTGTGCTGTTATAATATGAATCTCCTAACGAGCTCTAGAATCAACCTACCACTTATATTCAGACATTGTAATTACCATGTAGGGGTGGACAATATGTATTCATATTCCAGAGTAATATAAAACTAAAGGGAAAAAATGAACCCTGAAAGATAAAAATAATAAATAAATCACCATGACAAAAAAAGGACTGATCGAGATGTTCTGTATGAAATACACAAAAATTCAATAAAAATAATAAAATAAAAAGAGCAACATTGAAGGGAATACCATACCAGATTCATATAAAGAACACTTACAGCACCATATCTGTAAGATAGACAAACCCAATCAACAAATGATCAAATGTGAATTGACACTTGACAAAGGAAAAAATGCAAATGAACAATAAGTATGCAAAAATATGTTCAATATGGGGCTGGAGAGATGGCCTAGTGGTTAAGAACGCCGATCGCTCTTGCAGAGGACCCGGGTTCGGTCCCCAGCACCCACATGGCAGCCGAGAACCGTCTGAAACTCCAATTCCAGGAGAACTCCGGTTCCAGGGGAATCCGATACTCTCTTCTGACCTCCGCGGCGTTGCACGACACGGGTGCACAGACTTGCATGCAGACAGTACATTCATACACATACATAAATGAATAAAATTAATAAAAAAATAATAAAAAATATGTTCAATATCACTAGTCTTTAGGGAAACAAAAATTCCATAATTCAGTACAGTGGTCAAAATGAAAAACAGTGACAATATCAAGTGTTGACAGAGGTGAGGGGCAAAGGGAACTCTCTTATGTTGCTACTGGGAAAGTAAAATGATGTAAGCCATTAGAAAATGTCCTAAACAGTCCTTGTAAATGAAACTGCAGTTGCCCTGGGACCCAGTAGTCAGAATTGTAAACATTTACTGAAAAGAAATAAAAATATACGTTCGTACAGTGATTTTGGAATGAATTTATATTGAACCTTTATTCATAATTGTCAAAACTTAGAAACACAATATTTGTTTACATGGGAGTGAAGAAAAATTTCAGATCTGTGCAATCAAGTTCTACTTTATAGCAAAATTAGTTACTATATGACAAGACACAAATTAACTTTAAAAACTGTGCTGAACAAAAAGAAGCAGTTACAAAGCCACACATGTTACAGGAAGTTCTGGAATGAGCAATACTAATTTGCAGTGCAGTAAATCATAGCCTGGGGAAAGTGCAAAGTAAGAGAGAGAAAAGCAAAGAGCAGGGATGGAAGTGCCTTGCACGTTCCTGTTAAGAGCTGTATATACTTGCCAGGTGTGGTGGTGCACACCTTTAATCCTAGCACTTGGGAGGCAGACACAGGAGGATCTCTGTGAGTTCAAGGCCAGCCTGGTCTACAGAACAAGTTCCAGGACAGCGGGGCTACAGGGAGACCCTGTCTTGAAAAGACCAAAAAATAAATAAATAAAAGAGCTGTATATACTTGTAAAAGCTACTTCTCATGATTTCAAGTGAATGCCTAACTCCAAAAGGTGATTTATAAAATGTCAATGTAAAAAAGAAGTAAACATAAAACACAAGAAACTAAAAGGACATGAAAAGGGAAATCTCAGCTGAGTGCACTGTAGGACCCGAACATGAGGAAAAGGCAGACAGTGGATAGGCAGGAACACAGATAGATTGAGACATGTAACTCTATCAGTTCCAGTCTTGAAGGTGATCATTTTAGTATAGTTGTATAAGGGAAGGTGCTTATCCCTTGGATATTCTTAGTAACAATTCCATCCTAAATTTTGCTTGTTTGTTTGCTTGGAGACTTGGTCTCAGTCTATAGTGCAGTGTGTCCTCAAATTTGCAGCAGTCTTCCTGCCATAGCCTCCTGATTACTAAGGTTACAAGTGTAAGTCACCTTAACCAGATGGCCTCAGTTACTGCTCTATCTACAAGGACTCAGTTTATCATCAAATAGGTCAGCGAGAACACAGAGAGAGGCAGAGACAGACCAGGAGAAAAAGAGAATATGAACAACAAGCAACTGATAAACATAGGTAAAGATTATATGATTGTTCCTTGAAATATGCTTGAAACTGTTCATCTAGTTTGAAGTTATATTTTATGGGAAATTTTTTTAAGAGGAAAGCTTCTACATGCAAAAAAAAAAAAAAATAGTCCTGGAACCTATCAAAAAATAAAGTGAAACACAGCTATATTCTAGTTCCTAACTGTGCTAGCAGAGCCAAGAGATATTGAAATTATTTATCCCATTGATAAGGAAATGTCTCTTTATCAGGGTTTTTATTTGATTCTGTCGGTGGCTCAGGAAACAGGGATTCCTCAGGACCTTGAAACAAAGGGATAACAAGGTCCTGAGACAAGTTGCTCTTTTTTCTCCAGGAAGGAAGATGCTGTCTAATCTAAGTCACATTCCAGAAGATAATTGTTTCCTCTTCCAGCTCATCTCTATGCACAGTTGACTGAGTCCTGTGTTCGGAAACATTTAATCATAAGCAGTCACAAATTACTACAGGAAACTCAAAGATGCAACGCTCCATGTTTATTTTTTCATCTTGTTTCACGGTGAATTGGAGAATGGTCCATTCTCTTTTCACAGATGCAGGGGTGAGCCTTATTGCAGTCATCATTCTCTATCCTTGTTGAACTGAAGAATGCACATTTTCCTCCTCCAGAAAGAGACTTCATTAAATGCAAATTTCTGTAGAACAAAGCATATAATGGGCAATTGTTGAACTTTGAACTTAGATTGACATGAGTCGTGATTTATTTTAATTCTCATTTTAAAAATATTTATTTTTGTGCATATGAGTATATTGCCTGCATGTAACTCCACCCATGTTGTACAAGGCCAGCAAAATCAGAGGAAGGCAATGGATTCCTCTAGACCTGGAGATATGGACAGTCGTTAGCCACCATGTGGGTGCTGCAAATTGAAACTGGGTCCTCAGTAAGGGAATTTGTTTCTCCTATACACTGAGCCTCTCTCCAGCCCTGAATTATTTTTAATTAACAATTAATAATGATCACCAGGGCCCAGAGAGTGAAAGAAAGAACTGAATCCTGAAAATTATCCTCCTTCAACACATACACTGTGGCATATATACAGGAGACATGCTTACAGGTACATAGAGTGCTTACCATGGATTGTATATGATGAACATGGGCAAAAGAGGAAGAAAAGAGCAAGCACACTGACTGCACAGGAAATACATAAAAGTGCACAGTCTGCATTCATGACTTCTCCCATTCCCTTCCCATGGGGGATTTGTACTTTGGCCTGTGTTAGAGAAGCTCAAGTTAAGACCACAGCCATTCCATGGGTTAATTAGAAGCTGAAGCTCTGACAGTGTGTTCAATCTTCTGTATTTTCCAAGACAAAATTTGTGGGCAGGTTATCAAAACTTTTGTCCATTGGGCTTTCCTCCTCAAAGTTCAAGTGTGAGCAGACCCGGCACAGGATCATCAGGAAATGGACCAGCTGGACACAGACTTAGAATGCCCTGAGACACTAGACAAAGTAATCATTCTTCAGAAACCTAGCACCTCTATTTTTCTGCCTCAAATAGCTTCTGGAGTACTCAAGGAGAAAAGGAGAAAATGTTTAAAACTCACTGGCTACCACAAAGAGAACTGCCTCATAAAGAAAAGCCCAGAAGAAATAGTAGATTCAAGCCACAAAACATTAAATATTGGGATTACCAGTTAACAAGTGTAAATTTAAGAATATTTAATACCTTTCAAGGGGGCTGGGAAGATTGCTTAGTGGCTAAGAGCACTGTGTATTCTTGCAGAAGACCTGGGTTTGATTCCCAATGCCCACATGTTGCCTAATAACCATCCAGATCTCCAGTTCTAGGGGACACCTTCTTCTGACCTCCACAGGCACTGCATGACACAGCTGCACTAACTTACATGCCGGTAGTACACTCATACACATAAGGTAAAAATAATAAATAAAATATTAAAAAAACATATCTTTCAAGAAATTAAAGACAAGTGATGATGAGTGAGTTACCCAAAGGACATATGAAAAAGACTTATACAACTTAATTTCTAAACAGAACTTAAAAAGAGAATTAGAGTTTGAACTGCAGAGGACATGGGTCACTAAATGAAAATCATGGTGCAAGACAAGAGATTCCATAGTAAAAGCTGTTGGTCAGGGAGGCTCCAGAGGTCTCCAAAACAACACAGAGCATTTCCATATCCTTTGAGAAAGTCTTGACTGCTGAAGACTCCTCACATTTGGCTGAACAATATAGAGAAATTAACCTCAAACCCAACTGGAAACTTTCTGCCTGCCTGCTAGCTTTCACAATACCCAAAATGCTATTCAGGCTGCTGTGGTAGAAAGATATCAGTGCTGTTCCCCAGCAGTGAACTCAAATACTCTAACACTGACCCGAGAGGCAAGATGCCCTCCTCTGTCCCCATGCAATGGGACACAACTGTTATTGGGTAATAGGTTTCAGATTCACATTCTTTCTTGGTAGTATAATCCTGGTTAAAAGCCCATGTTAGGGGTTATAGCCTTGACATAGAACCTGCTACAGATATTTTGCTACTTGATCACTTGTCAAATTGCGTTCTAAGAATTTATAGCCACAGACCTAGGCTGCTCTCAACCTTGGTCAGAGGAGCTTTTTTTTTTTTTTTAATTTTTTATTTATTATTTTTTCATGTGTATGAATGTACTGTCTGCATGTAAGTTTGTGCACCCGTGTCGTGCAATGCCTCGGAGGTCAGAAGAAGGTGTCGGATTCCCCTAGAACTGGAGTTAAAGACCGTTCTTAGCGGCCATGTGGGTGCTGGGAATAGAACCCAGGTCTTCTGCAAGAGCAGTTGGTGCTCTTAACCACTGAGCCATCTCTCCAGCCCCCAGAGGAATTTGTTTTTGCAGAGGGCAGCAGTCAGTGCAGACGCATAACTGGTCAGAGCGCCGGGAATAAGAAGGAGACCAAGTGCTTAGTCCTAAATGGGACATATTTATCACCTACTATGATCTGCCTTCATTGAGGCATAGCAGAAATATTAGAAGAAGAGCCGGGCGTGGTGGCGCACGCCTTTAATCCTAGCACTTGGGAGGCAGAGGCAGGTGGATCTCTGTGAGTTCAAGGCCCACCTGGTCTACAAAGTGAGCTCCAGGCCAACTGGGACTAAAGGGAGACCCTGTCTCAAAAAAAAAAAAAAAAAAGAAGAAGAAGAAGAAGAAGAGGTGGAAGGAATGTAGGAGGCAGAGGATGGGGAGGAGTGAAATGGTGTCTTCTGGACATGACACAGTGATCCCGGAGGTGTGCTCACCAACACAAGACGTGCAGTGCACAAGATCAAGCCAGCAAAACTCCTGCATAGATGGGGAGTGCACTCTTCCAATTACTGAGGATCTGTTGGCAAGTGACCGCTGTTGGAAATGGAAGAATGATTCTTTTCTCCTGTGTGACCACTGGTGATTACCAACGCTCCAGTGCCATATCGGCAGCACTGATTAGAAAACCATGAAGTTGGAAGTGGGATGTGTTGAGAAGGATGTGGAGAGAGTTGAAGGGGGCAAGGAGTGAACATGATCATAATTCATCGTACAAATGTATGAAATTCTCAAGAATAAAGAAAACATTTACAAACATCAAAAAAGAGTTTTACAGCAGATTAGAATTAAATGTTACCCTAACAATTGAAACAAGCCGCATTGTAAAATGGATGTGTGTATATAAACATGTTTTATATTTGTAAATAAGCATGTATATAAACTAACTACATCAAGGAGTTTCGATGAGCATTTCAGATACTCAATTTATCAGCCAGAATGATTGAATGACTCCTCGTCATCTTACAACTGATGGTTTTATTTCACTCTTTGCATCTTAGAGCACATGCTCCTGAGCACCGGTTTAGGATTACATCACCGGGAGCAAGCTTGTCAGCATTTCTCATCTTGTTCTTACCAAAGACCTCCTTTTGAAAATGACTAAAGTTTGTGCAGTGTGAAGACGCTTTGTAGACATGGTCCTTCCTACACTCACACCAGTGTAAGAGTTTGAATGATTCCCAAAACTCACAGGCCAGGTGTGCCATTGTCGATCCACTGCCATTTCTCATTATCAGAAAATAATCCAATCCAGTAATATTCTGAAGAAAGCTGGAACTGAAGGAAGTTCTGTAAAGGGAACAAAGTATATCTTGGGATAAAATTTTCATCTGTTAGCTGAATAAGAACAAGAAAAGGGCCCAGCTATCCCACCATAGTCCTTCCTCTCTCTCAGTCCCTCTACTTTCATTTTCTAATTTCCCATTAGAGGGTCATATATGACAATACCGATATCTGTTTATAAATTATTTAAAAGAAAAACTCTGAGTATCTAGCAATAGGGGATTCATTAAATGGTTTGTGATTGTGATTTAGGGTTTTTTTTTTCATAAAGTCTCCCAACGTAACTGAGGCTTGCCTCGAACTCATAGTCTCCTTGCTTCATTTTCCCTGAGAGTGCACTGCACACTTGGCTAAATACATACTTTGACACTTTATGAGATAAATGTTGCAGAAGAATACGGAAGGATGTGGGATGTGGTCACCTGAAGTGACATGATGGACCGTCAAAAAATTTATTAAGATGAAAATTGTATGTGAGTAGGTATGCATCACAGCGCTATTCTCCATACAGGAAGCCAGTCTGGAGTTGAGTGTGAAGGGTAAGAACCAGAGGAAGGAAAGGGAGATTTGAAAGCATTTAATGTGTCTATTGTAGCACATCAGAGGGACCTGAATGTATTTTAAAGTACAGGTCTAAATTTAACTATTTTTACTATAGCAAATGGAAAATTAATTCATTGCTTGATATTACAAATTAATTTATGTTGTAATTGTTTGTTGTTGTTTTGAGACAGTCTTCCTGTAACCCCAGCTGGCCTAGAACTTGCTATGTAGGCTGGACTCCATCTCACCGAGATCCACCTGCCCCTGCTCTCCAGGTGCTCAGGTTAAAAGCATGCACCACCACGAATCACTTGTCATTTTTAACTAAAATTTGCATCATTTTTCTAAAAATGGAATAGTGGTTTCAGGCTGATCCTAAGGCATTTCTCTATAAAAACACATTTTATACATTTAGAGAATTTTCCTTAACACAAATTTTCAATATCTTGGCCACTATATTGTCTCTCAATTACTCTTCTAAATATATAGACATCTTTATACAAAATATAAGAATCTTGATGATGTACCTGTTGTGGGTGAGTGTAATGAATATCATTACCATATGGATAACTGCTAAAACCATGCAGACTTCCGTGGTTCTCTTGTTTCCTTTGTAAAGCCAGAACCAGAGAGATCAGTAATTTCACCTAAAGTATTCCAGATAGCACATGGCACAGACTTATGGCCTCCTTCTGGGTTCCTGATAATCATGCCAAGACTGCAGTCCTTGTAGTTTTATTTGTCACTCTATGACAATAGATGTTGGTGCCAGGCTTTACTAAAGGGAGGTAAACTTCCTCCAGGTTAAGGCATGCTTCTCCCTGAGATTCTGTTGTTGACTCATCAGAAAGGGAAGAGATTGCAAGGAGCCAAATGTATCCTTAATGATGAGTCTCCTCTTAATAGATACTGTGTTCTAAATACTTTGTAAGTAGATGGCAGGAGTCTCCTGGGACACTTTTAGCTGCAGTTTCTGCTCATGTTACAGACAGTGCACACAGAACACCTTAAGTTCTCTCTTCTTTCTAAACCCCTGCCTAGCCTCAGTATCTAATTACCCTCTCAAGGAATTAGAGACAGAGTCCAAGGAGTAAAAATACACGTAAGTCTACAGTACCTGTTCTTCCATATCATTTAGCTTCAAAAGGGATAAACTGAAACTCTGGCAGGTATTCTTACATTGATCCCAAGTTTTATTGTCCAAGATGACATAATAACATTTTATGCCATAACAGAACCAATGTCCTCTGAGGGGCTCACCTGTAACATAGAAAGTCAATCTAATAATCAACTATCTGGAATTTAATAAGCATGTTTATTAAACTTCTGAAACTAAGTAAAATTTTACAACTCTCAGCAATTAATATTCTAGAGTGCAACATTAAACACACAGACACAGACACATACAAGACACACACACACACACACACACATATTCTGTGCAACATTATTTATACTAAGCAAAATATGAAAAGAAGCCCCTAAACATCCATTGGGAAAGAATGAATAGAGAAAGTGTAGCATATCTGGACAAAGAAATTTTGTTTATCCTGTAAAAGGAAGTTAATCTACCTGAGTGTGTTCGCACATGCCTTTAATCCCAGCTCTTGAGAGGCAGAGGAAGCAGATCTCTGTGAGATCAAAGCTAGCCTGATCTACATAGAGAGTTCCAGGCCAAGTGGTACTAAGGAGACCTGGTCTGAAAAAATTAGGAAATAAGTGCAGCTGGGCTTAATCCTATAATTATATTGCCCTGTAGGCTGAGGCAGGACGATGACCACCAGCATGCACTGTATAGTGAATTCTAAGCTAGTTTGAGTTACAGCTGAGACGCTGCTGTTTTGACCCACCCATCCCCACAGAAAAGAAACCATGACATATATGACAACAACGCAGATGAATTTGAGGATAGTATGCTAAGTGGAACAAGCCAGGCTCAGGACCATCTTATAGGATTCTATGAGAAGAGGTTTCTAAAACAGCCAAACTCAAAGGAGCAGGGGCTGGTAAGACACTTGGCCTGGAGGAAAGGGAACTAAGCGGTTGCTACTCAGTTGCAGTCACAGTTGCAAAGGATGGCTAAATTCCAGAGATTCACTGTAATGCACATAGCCTATAGTTCTCTGGGGTCTATTGCATAGGTAATATTTTATTGGCCAGGTGTGGAGGTGCACAGTTTTAACCCCAGAACTCAGGAGGCAGGGGCAGATAGACCTCTGCATTTGACGCCAGCCATATTTGCATAAGAATACACAGAGAGACCCTCTATTTAAAAAAAAATGTTCCCGTTGAGGGTGGAGAGATGGCTCAGTGGTTAAGAGGGTTAAGAGCACTTAGGTTAGTGCCCTTTCAGAGATCATGAAATCAGGGGCTCACCTACATCAAATGACTCCAGGGGGATCTGATTATATCTTCTGACTCCAAGAGTACTTGCCCTCACATGCATATACTCAGCTAAATTTTTTTAAATAATAAAAGTAAATCTTAAAAAAATGTTAAGATCTATGTTAGATGCTCTTATGATAAAATAACTAAGGTGATACGTGAGGATGCTCATGGCCTATTCAACTGATTGTGGTAATGGCCTTGTGGCTATGCCCACATGCCCAAATTACCAAATTTATTATTTTTATTTAAAGAAACATATTCTGTTTTATGTAGAGAAATGCAGTTTATATGTTAAATAACACTGTAATAGAATGAATGATAAAATTTAAACAAAAGATAAAAAGGAAATGTTTCTGGTTTTGAAACTGTTGCCCCAAAACAAATTTTTTTAAAAGTCACTTTTCCTAAATGGGTTAATGCAACAAATGTATTCAGTGATTAGTCATACCTAATTTCTATTGCATTAATAGTCAATAAAATTAAAAAGACATCCTCATATTCACAAATGTAATTACAGTAAAAATGTAGAGTTTTGTATATGGATAATACCTCAATAAAATCACCACAGGCTGAAATAATTCATGTCCACCAAACCTGCACTGTAGAGAATAAATGAAGCAATCCAAAGGACAGAAGAAAGGAATGACAATACCCAAGAAGCTACAGAAAGAAAATAAATGAAATTATAACTACAAAACAAAAAATAGGTGCAAAAACACAAAGAGAAATTAAGATAACAGTAACCAATACATATCTTTAAATAATAACTTTAAATATCAATAGTCTCAACTCCCTAGTCAAAAGTCACAGACCAACTGAATGGATTAAGAAACAAAATCCATCTTTTTGTTTTCTACAAGAAACTCATCTCACCTTCAGGGACAGGCACTACTTTACAATGAAAGGTTTAAAAAAAATATTCCAAGTAAATGGAACTAAGACACAAGCAGGAGTTGTAATTATAGTATGTGATAACTTCAAATTAAAATTAAATCAGAAGAGATAAAGAAGGGGATGTTATTCTGATCAAGGGAAAAATTGACCAATAAAACATTATAATCATGAACATATATGGACCAAGCTCTGGTACACCCAATTTCATGAAAACATTACTTCAGGACTTCAAGACATAGATTAACCACAACTCAGTTCTATTGGGTGATTCCAATACCTCATTCTCTCCAATAGACAGGTCAACTGAACAAAGAATAAATATAGAAACATCTGAAATAATCTACCCAAGAACCAAAGAATATATAACTTACTCAGCAGCCCATAAAAATTTCTCTAAAATGGACCACACTGCGACATAAAACAAACCTCAACGAATACAAAAAATCTGAAATAATTCCATGCATTCTCTCAGACCATGATATAATTCAACTTAAAACCAATGGCAAAAGAGGCTATAATAACTACAGCAACACATGGTGATTAAAAAACAAACTCTTGAATAAGAAATGGGTCAAAGAATAAATCCAGAAAAATAAAATAAAAGCATTCTTGTAATGAAATTAAAATGAGAATAGAACACAACAAAAACTCTGGGACAAATAAAAAGTGTCCTAAGCAAGAATTTTCTATATCTATGTGCCTACATTAAAAAATCAGAAAGAGTGGTTTAACAGAAATAAATGACTTAATGGTACACTCAAGTATCTGGAAAGACAAGAACAAGCCAAATCTAAATCCAGCAAATGAGAAGAAATAACAAAAATTATAAGAGAAGTTAAAGAAATAAAACCAAAGAAAATAATACAAAGATACAATGAAACTAAGAGCTGGATCTTGGAAAACATAAAGAAGATAGACAGATTCTTAGCCCAGTTAACCAAAAGAAAGAAAGTGAAAATCCAAATCAACATTCATAAACAGAAGGGAAAACAGTGTATCAAATACCAAAAAGATCCAGAAACTCATAGAATACTTTAAAGTATTCACTTTAAAATTTTATATTTTATGGAATTTGAAAATATAAAATAAATGGACAAATTTCTAAATTCATGGACCAAAGTTAAGCCAAGAATAGATCAACAAGTTAAACAGACCCATAACAAATAAAGAAATCAAAACAAAGACTCCTGACTAAAAGCAGTCTGGGCCCAGATAGATTCACAATGGAATTTGACCAGCTGTTTAAAAAGATCTACAACTAGTACTACTTAAATTATTTTAAAAAAGAAGTAGAGGAGGAACTCCAAAAACACTTCTATTACACTCCAATACCACAATCAGGAAAAGACACACACCCAAAAACATACATGCAAAATTTCCCATTAAAATACTCATAAATAAGAGCCAGAGAGGTAGCCTAGCGGTTAAGAGTGCAGATTGCTCTTGTAGAGAACCCAGGTTCGATCCCCAGCACCCACATGGTGGCTGAGAACCATCTGTAACTCCAATTCCAGGAGAACTCCAGTTCCAGGGGAATCCGACACCTTCTTCTGACCTCCGCGGCATTGCACGACACAGGTGCACAAACCTACCTGCAGACAGTACATTCATACACATAAAAAATAAATAGAATTAAGAAAAAATTTTTTTAAAAATTAAAGTACTCGTAAATCAAATAAAGACACATATCAAAAAGATAATCTACCATGATGGAGTTAAAAACCAAAATTACATGATCATCTCAATAGATGTAGACAAGGCCTTTTATAAAATCTAACATGTGATTGTTTTAAAAGTCATAGAGGAAATCTGACTGGAGGGAACAGAGCTCACCATAATCAAGACTATATACAACAAACCCACAGCCAACACCATCCTAAATGGGGAAAATTTTGAAGCAAAAGTAATTAAAGTCAGGAACCTGACAAGGCTGTCTGCTATACCCACAACTTTTCAACATAGTTCTTGAGCCTCTAGTTAGAGCAATAAAACAAGAGAAGTAAATTAAAGGGGGTATGAATCAGAACAAAAGAGATAAAATTATCCTTATTTGTAGATATTATATAAAAGATAAGAGATCCTAAAATTTTCACCAGAAAATAGAAAGAGAAATAGAAAAATTGAAAGAGAAAGAATAGAAATAGAAATGATCAACACTTTCAGTGAAGAAGCAGGTTACAAAAATCAATCTGAGGGCTGGAGAGATGGCCTAGCGGTTAAGAGCGCCGACCGCTCTTACAGAGGACCCGGGTTCGATCCCCAGCACCCACATGGCGGCCGAGAGCCGTCTGAAACTCCAATTTCAGGAGAACTCCAGTTCCAGGGGAATCCGAGACCCTCTTCTGACCTCCGCGGCATTGCACGACACGGGTGCACAAACCTGCATGCAGACAGTACATTGATACACATACCGAAATAAATAAAAAAAAAAAAAAATCAATCTGAAAAAAAATCAGTAGCCTTTCTATATATAAATAAGAAACAGAGAAAGAGTTCAAGGCCTCAGTTTCATTCACAATAGCCTCAAAGAATAAAAATGAAAATTGCTAGGCATACACCTAACCAAACACTTATTAAAGAGTTCTTAAAAGAAACTTTAAATTTTTGAAGAAGAAAATTAAGGAAGAAACAAGGAGATGGGAAAACTTCCCATGCTCATGGATTGATAGAATTAATACTATGAAAATGGCCATCCTGTCAAAAACAATGTACAGATTCAACGCAATCCCAATCAAAACCCCCATGACACTGTTCAGAGAAAAAATAAAAACCCATGCTAAACTTCACATGAAAACACAAAAGACTCAGGATAGATAAAACCTCACATGAAAACACAAAGGAATCAGGATAGATAAAACTTCACATGAAAACACAAAGGAATCAGGATAGACAAAGCAATTCTGAGCACAAAGCAATGCTGAGTAGATTAGTATCCCAGACCTCAATCTATATTACAGAGCTATAGTCATATAAACAGCATGGTGTTGACCCAAAGGCAGATATGGGGATCAATGAAACAAAATAGAAGGATATGGAGATCAATGAAACAAAATAGAAGCTTCAAATGAGTTTTAAAAATTACAGCTACATAACAGGTGACAAAAGTGCCAAGACACACTGGGAAAAGATAGCATCTTCAACAAAGGGAGCTGGGAAAACTGAATCTCCACAAGCAGAATAATGAAATTAGACCCATATTTATCACCCTGTACAAAAGTCAACTCCAAATGGATCAAAGTCTTTAATGTGAAGCATGAAATGCTAAAACTGTTGGAAGAAAACATAGGTAGTAATCTATAGGATATAGGTGCAGAAAAGAAATTTCTAAATCAGGTATCATTCACTCAGGAATTAAAGTCAATGATCAACAAACAGGACGTCACTAAAATTAAAAAAAAACAAACTTCCATGCAACAAAGGAAACAACCAATTCAGTAAAGAAGAATCCCACAGAGTGGGAGAAAATATTCACCAGCTACACATCTGAGAGAAGATTAATATTAAGGATATGTAAAGAACTAAAAATACAAACAAGAAAATAAATGACCTAATTAAAAAATGGGCTATGGATCACACAGAGAGCTCTCAAAAGAAGAAACGAAATGGCTAATAAACACCATAAAATTGTTCAACATCCTTTGTAATTAGGGAAATGTAAATCAAAATTACTTTAACATTTCACCTAACCCCAGTCGGAATGGCTAACATCCAGGGAAAAAATGGCATCATTGCTTCTGTGGATGGAGGGAAAGAGGACATTTATCCACTGTTGGTGAGATTGCAAACTGCTCCAACCACTGTGGAAATCAGTATAGAGAAATGGTAAAAATCTGAAAGGTAATCTACCTTGTGACCTGGTTATACCGCTCCTTGGCATATACCCAAAGGACTCATCCTACTACAGAGATACTTACACAGCCATATTTTTGATGCTCTTTTCACAATAGCTAAGAAAAGGAAAGAAATTAAATGTTCCCTCAACTGATGGATGGATAATGAAAATGTGGGACAAATACACAATAGAGTTCTACTTAGTAGTAAAGAAAGATTAAGTTACAAAATTTCCAAGTAAATGGATAGAATAACAGACTCAGAAAAACAAATGACCCATGGTCTCTCTCATTTGTGAATCTTATCTCCCAATCCTTAGATGTGAGTATATACCTTGATGTAATCGCAGGATGCTGGAAATTGGAAAAGAACCATGGTGGTGAAGTGAAAGAAAGGGCTCAAGAGAGAGGGGATAGTAGGAGAAAAGTGTTATTGAGGGAGAAATGGGGATATGAAGACATTTTAACTGAGGAGGGTGTAGGGAGAGTTATACAGAGGGAGTGAGATGTGAGATAAATAATGCTTAGATGGTGTGAAAAACCACAGGGAAATATGTTAGTTCAAAGTCCTACTGAAAGCTGTGATGAATTTGAATATGCTGATATCACATGATAATTTTGTAAAAAAAAAAAAAGTCCAACTGAAAAGCACACATAACGTGTGGTGTGTGTGTGTGTGTGTGTGTGTGTGTGTGTGTGTGTGTGTGTATGTATCTACAGCTAAAGGCTATATAACAAAAAGTACAGAGCCAAGCAGGAGAGACCTCCCCGAGTTGTTCGTGGTAGTCCAAGAGACTACCAAAATAACACAGGCTATTGCCAGAGCCCTTGATTGCCTCCCAGAACTTGAAGGTGAGGCCCTATTGCTGAAGACAGGCTACAGTTCAGACACAGGACTTAGAGGAACCTAGCTGGAACTAACTGGGAAAGGTCCTCCTGAAGACTCACTCAAATGGTATCAGAGGATACTATC
Organism: Rhizomys pruinosus; assembly: GCA_009823505.1. NCBI lineage: Eukaryota > Metazoa > Chordata > Mammalia > Rodentia > Spalacidae > Rhizomys > Rhizomys pruinosus. Next base: position 518,674 of record VZQC01015628.1, read on the forward strand.
CAAGCTTCCAAGGGACAAAACGAATCAATGGTTCCTTCCCAGCTGTAAAACTATTGCTATTGTTGTAGTAGTGAAACGTTTTTTTTTTCCTTGGGGGTAATCTACAGCTCTCTAACTGAAGTTACAGACCGCTCAATAGAAGAGAATGTATTTGTTGTAATGTGAATATAGCTAAGCAGACATAGCTGGAGAAGTCATAGATCCTAGAGGAACTTCTACTTTTGCCACATCCCTAGATCAACATAATTTCTTACTGTGATCTAAATATGCACACTTATATTTACAACAAGTGCACCTCTCAGCACTCGTCAAGAAACCTTCCTGGGCTGGAGAGATGGCCTAGCTGTTGGGAGCGCCAACCGCTCTTGCAGAGGACCCGGGTTCGATCCCCAGCACCCACATGGCGGCCGAGAGCCGTCTGAAGCTCCAATTCCGGGAGAGCTCCAGTTCCAGGGGAATCCGAGACCCTCTTCTGACCTCCGTGGCGTTGCACGACACGGGTGCACAGACCTGCATGCAGACAGTGCATTGATACACATGCAGAAATAAATAAAAAATAATAATAAAAAAAAGAAACCTTCCTTTTGAAACAGATGGAGATTAACACAGAGCTCCGTAACTGGTCAAATACAAAATAATTGTGAGAGAATTAGCCCCATGTGACATATTTTCAATGCAGCTGTTACACATAAGATGAATGCATCTTTCAACTCTTACCGAACAGCTTTCCTTGTGCAGCAGATGGTGATTAACACAGAAACCCACAAGTGGCCAATGTGCAGAGAACAAGAGACAGAGGAGAACTGATCCCTGCGTAGGACACCTACATCCTACTTCTGCCTCCCAAGGCTCGGGACCATCATGGGAAAAGGGACAGAAAGAGCGTAAGAGCCAGAGGTGGTGGATGACCACAGGGAAGTGAATTTTTCTAGACAGCTGGTCAGTTACACATATGGACTCATATCAATAGTCATAGCATGTACAAGTCCCATGCAAGCTCAACTCAGGAAAAAAATAATAAAACAGGGAAGTGGGTGAGAATTCCTCATCTGACCTAAGGAACTTTCAGCCACTGATGGCTGCCTGGAGTGGGAGAGACAGTCTTTTACAGGGATCGGACTGTCTATTTTTTTGGCCTTTTATAAAATGTGCATGTAGGAATGCATTGGCTGCATGTATGTAAGTGCACCATGTCCTGCAATACCACCTTAGATCAGAGGTCATCAGATGCCCTGGATCTGGAATTATATAGAAGGTTGTTAGATCTAAACCTGGGTCTTTTGAGAGATCACCCAGTGCTTTTAACAGCTGAGCCATCTCTCTAGACCCAGTTTTTGATCTTTTCTGAGACAAGGTCTCCCTTAGCCTCAGCTGACATGCACAGGTGGTAAAACTCACATTTGTGATGTGTGGAGGACATTTTGGCCAACTAAAAGGAGCAGAATCACACACACACACACACACACACACACACACACACACACACACACACTTATTTTTATGACTCCATCAACATAAAAGCCCTGCAGTCCATTTTAGCCTAATTAGTAAGTATGCCATTACTCACAGCTTCCATATTCACATCACCAGCAAAGTGGGAGACCTGGATTTGCCCTCAGAATAAAAAGGACCTGGATTTTCACACATGGCATGCAGGTTCCACCTTCTTGGGCCAGTAAGAGTATAAGAATAGTCTCAGTGCTGGAAACTAGAAGGTTCTAACAATACAAGCAGGGATTCTGACCTATTCCCATATATGAAATAAATGAGTTCAAACCCACTTAGATGTAAGAGACACAAGTTGCTCATCAACCCACATTTCATTAGCTCGTACACTGTTTTTTACACTCAATGATTTAGGAGAAGAAACAATGCAAAATAATGCAATATTTATTCAGGATTTTCCCCATACCTGCATGCTGTAAAAGATTTAAATCGATCTTATTTTTCAAGTAGCATATTTTCCCTTCTATAAAGTTTTTGAGGCTATCATACTCTTTAGACTTATTTTTCAACATTTCTTCTTTTGAGTCCATTTGTTCTTTTGTGATGCTGTACTCTTGCTTAAGGCTTTTAAAATCTTCTTTAATTTGATGTTTTTCTTGAATTTGATGCAAATCTAAAATTAATAGTAGACAAAACACAAAGCAGTACTCTTAAAAGATAAATATTGAAATTTGAGATTAAAAGACAAAGACTCATGTTGACATCCAACACATATAATTATTTTAATTAGTAATTTGACATTTATAAAAATACCACCTTAATTAGCTTACTTGACTATAGAAACATCAAATCTCTGTCAGCTACTGATGTATAAAATGAACGAGATATCTAAACAAAATTATGGTGCAATACCTAAACTTTATGTTATTTCATTTTTCACAATTAACACATGACTTACAAGTAAATGGAAAAGAAAATAAGTCAATCAACACTTAAAATAGCATGACATTCTGAACTGTCAAAATTTATTCATAAGAAACATGAATAAATGGCATAGTAAGTGCTGGAGGGGATGGAGTATCCATAGGGGGAAAAGGCAATATCTGGAGATATATTATTTGATCACAGCCTACTAGTGATTGTCTCTGAAGATGTGAAGGAATCCCGGTACAAGATAAGGCTTAAATTCACTGTCTTCTGTCATCCATACATGCATTTCATCTCTTTATTTAACCATGTGCTCAATATATACTTAGGAAAAGATGAAAATAAAGCCATGTCTTCTGAATGTCCATTCCTCAAATTATCTCAGAGTTACAGTGATCTGAGCCCAGAAGGCAAAATATGACTAAGTCTTTGATTATTGGAAGGAATGTGATCATGACTAAGACAGGACAAGGCAGCTCACCATAGCCACCAATTCAGAAGAATAGGTGGGTAAGAGAAAAGGTCACAGGCTGGAGAGATAGCCTAGTGGTTAGAAGCACTGACTGCTCTTACAGAGGACCCGAGTTCGATCCCCAGCACCCACATGGTGGCTGAGAACCATCTGTAACTCCAATTCCAGGAGAACTCCAGTTCCAGGGGAATCCGAGACCCTCTTCTGACCTCCGCGGCATTGTGCAACATGGGTGCACAGACCTACATGCAGACAGTACATTCATACACATAAAAAATAAATAAAAATTTAAAAATCCTTATAAAAGAGAAAAGGTCACTGTAATATGGCAGGAAAAAGAAAAAGAAAAACATTCCTGCACTATCCAATTATAAAGAGGACAAGTTAATAACTTCATAATTAGCATCTAAGGTTATTACTTAGGAAAAATTGTTGAGTATTAATTACTCACTCTGTACCACCAACACTGCAACTGCCACCAAGAGAAGTGAACAAAGGACCCCAAGAGCCACTGCAATGAGACGCCAGGGCACTGAACAGTCTTAAATTAAAAAAAAAAGCAAGAAAATCATCACCAGAAAAGAGAATAGCATGGCCCAGTATTAATAGTAACATGGGGTGTCAATGGAAACAACCATCTCTGAAAGTTTTAAACAAGCCCATGACATATACCCATTGTAATCTTATACATAGGAGTAGTCTCACAGGATTTCAAACATTTTCCACTTTGGCCTTGAACTCTCAATCCTCCTTGCTCAGACTAAAAGTAGCTGGGATGACAGGCATGTGCCCCTCACCAGTTCTACAGGCTTTCAAAAGTGTGTCCTTTAGAAAGCACAGAAGACACAGACATGCTGCATGTAGAAGATCCCAAACTGGAATGTGCAGTCCGAGAGATATCATGAGCAAGCACCATGAGGAAGGAAAGATCAATCAACTGTGTTATTTGATTGAGAAACTGGTCGCAATAGTGGTTTATCTGAGGCTGGACAGTGACCTGGGACCATTCTCAAAGGGGTTCCACGAAGTCAACAATCTTGTCCATCGATTCTATTTTTCTCAAGTCAACATTATATCATTGTGTGTTTGATATCTTTGGTATCTGAAAACAGTACCTGATTATTTTAAAACAAAGAAATAAAGGTTTTCAATTTAGAGTTTAACTATGACCATAATTGAAGAGTAAACATAAATAGGGAATGGAAACTTGAGATTTACTCTTTTTAATTCATTCATTTATTTATTTATTATTTGAGTTTCATACATGTAAGTACAGTCTCCCCATCTCCCTCGCTCATTCCCCTCTTCTGACAAAACCATTCTTTCCAGAAAGAGACTTCCTCTTTTGATTAACTATTTTCACTGCTTTGTTTCCTTAGAGTTTGCTAAATAGCTCAGATACATAAAAGAATTTCTATTTGAGTGTTTTAGCACATAGTTTTTATTTCTTTAAGTCTATTTCTCTAAAGCATTTCCTGTTTCTTCAGATTCTAGTTTGTTCTTTATGTTTAAAGGCTTTAAGAATTCTTGACTAGATTTAATAAATATATCATAAAAGTTTCTTAAGTGTACAGAACTTTCCACTTAATTCCAAAGAACATTTTTTTACAGAAAAGAATATCAGTCTACAAGTCTGCCTGCATGATCTTCTACCACCAGCTTACAATCAGGAGAGTATGTGCAATAGTGTTTGTAAAGTCAAAAGTTTGCAATACAGAAGAAATCAGGAGAAATTACAAGTTTAAAGCATTTACCTTTGTCTTTAGCTTCTCCTTGTCCTTGCGTTTCATTGAGTTTTACTCTATTCTTCAATTCTGAAGAAGGGTTCTGAAAGCTCAGAGTTGAGTAAGTTATTTCCTGGTCACTCATTGTGTGTGAAAATGAAGTATGTTTCAGGTTAAAGCCTTTTGGACAATTTCTGGCTAAAAAAAAGTTAAAATTCCAACCTTAAGGAACAAACCAGGATTTGACATTTTAGGGAGTTTCAAGGGATGGGAATTTATTAACTCCTCTAAGGACCTAACTAAGTCATATAGACCTCGATTAATACAAGATGAGAAAAACCTTTTTAACATTTATGTTTAAATCATTTATATTTTTATTGGTCACAGCAATTATCCTTGGAAAATATGAAAAAATTAAAATTAGTAATAAATCATTATATTAACAAAATTTTTCTCAGACTATTATATATATGTTAGGCAAAACTGGTACTACCTCAAATCTATGAAGCACTTTCAAACTACCAATTCAGAAAATAAAAATTCAAAACTTTCTGAAAAATATTAATCTTTCCTTTAAAATTTTTTCCAAGTTTTTACAAACCTATTAATATAAAAATATTTTTAATTGTTTTTTCAATTATCTATGATGTTATCACTATTTCCCAGACACCTCTTTCATACTAACTATTTTTTTTAATTTTATTTATTTTTTTGAATGTGTATGAATGTACTGTCTGCCTGTAGGTTTGTGCACCCGTGTCGTGCAACGCTGTGGAGGCCAGAAGAGGGTCTCTGATTCCCCTGGAACTGGAGTTCTCCTGGAATTGGAGTTACAGACGGTTCTTAGCCGCCATGTGGGTGCTGGGGATCGAACCCAGGTCCTCTGCAACAGCAGTCGGTGCTCTTAACCACTAGGCTATCTCTCCGGTCCCATACTAACTATTTAAAGGTAATTAATATTTTGGGTTCCAAGATATGAGATATATATATATATATATATATATATATATATATACCACATCTTGGAATAATAAATATATTACATCTTGGAATAATATATATATATATACATATATGTATCTTGGGTTAAAGTCTAAATACTTATATTCTAAATCCCAAGTGATTCCATGTACATAATTATTTTGTATATATTATTCTAGTATATTATATTGCCAGAAGAGCCTATCTGAAAATAAATTTTATTAATAAACAGACAATAGTTAATGGCCATAAAGTATTCAATTTGATCATCAATATCAAGATATTATTAAATAGTAAATTGTTAAAATATACCTTGTTTTTTTAAATTAATAAATGAGAAGATATCCAATAGATAATATGGAAAACAAACTGCACGTGTAACTGTATTCTTTTCTGGGATTCCTAATTTAGGAAATTTATTCTAAACTTATCTACATTCCCCTAAATTCTTCAGATAAAGGAGTCTTCTTTATTACAGAATTCATTATTATTATTATTATTATTATTATCATTATTATTATTGGGAGTGCATGTGCCATGGCATATATGTGGAGGTTAGAGGACAAGTTAAGGAGTTAGTTCTTTCCTTGCACCTTTATGTGGCTTCCAAGGATCAAACTCGGGCAGTCATGCTTGTACAGTCAATGCCTTTGCTCTTTACCCTAATTACCCACCCAGTATTACAGAATTCTTCCATGTGGCTAAAATATAATGATTTCCTGCAGTTGGAAAGCAACTAACTCCACAAATCCCTCTTCCTTGGCTTTTCACACAGCAAACACTGCCGCACACTGAAAAAGAGAAAATGTATTTTCCATGAACGCCGAACTCCGGTTTTCACAGTCACTGCTGTTCCCCCACTCAATAAAGAAAGCTTTCCAGTCACACTCACTGTCCTGCCACACTGTGTGGAATTCTCTAGAATAAGTAAGATCATAGGATAGAAAAATCAGAAGGAATAAACGCAGCTTTTACCTCTCCCTTCGCCAGGCGGTGATACTGGTGGAGAAGTGATGCCCAGTTTGGGACAGGCAGGCCTTCCTATCCTGTGCCCCTTAGAGGCTGCAAGACCAAGGGCAGAAGAGCATTGCCTCCGAGTGATCCTCCAGCTCAAGAGTGTCTGCCCCTCCCTGTGACCGAAGTGAAAAGAGGAAACTGTGATGAAACCGACGGGAAAGGAAAGATGGTAACGAGCTACAAATTGGTCCATTCGAAATAACCACTTGAGATGTGCCAAAATCACGTTCATGATCATGATCAAGATCGAGGACTGAAGAGATACAGGAATGTATTTTTAGAGAAAACAAAATGAGTGTATTTGGCAGAGTTCTATTATATTCAAAGGAAACCGAAGTAGAGAGATATAAGTGGAGCACTGTGTGTGTCACAGGACTCAGTTCCTTTTTTTATTGTCACAATTTTGTGTTGGTTTTTAGATATACTTTATAGATCCTTTGAGAATGTTATACAATGTACTTTGAGCCTATTCAGATCTTTTCCCCTCTGCAGGCCCACCTTTATAACCTCCAAATTTCATGTCCTCTATTATTTTCATTTGTAGAGGCCTACTGAGTCTAACTTGTGTTCCCCAAGTGCTCATGGGCATGAGTCCATCCCATCCCTGGAAACCTGGTCCGTCTACTGGGCATCGCACAAAGACCGGCTCTCCCTTGCCCAGAAGCCATCCGTTGTCAATGCACCCTCTGCTAGGGCTCATGCTTCCTGTCCACCTTGCTTGGTTTTGTATAACTTGGTCCTGCCCAGGACTTGTGCATGCTGTTATAAGCACCGTGAGTTCATATGGGCAACCACCCTGGGCTGTCCAAATTGCTTTCTTGTGTTCATCCATTATCTCTGGCTCTTAGAATCTTTCCAACCCCTCTTCTGAAGTGATCCTTGAGTCTTGGGAAAGACAGGATATGATGTAAGTGTCCCCCTTAAGGCCCAGCACTTCGAGGCTCCTAGTTTCTGCACATTGACCGGTTGTGGGATTCAGTGTTAACCACTGTCTCCTGTGAGAAGCTTCTTTAGGGAGAACTGAGAGATACCATCATCTATGGGTATAACAATAAGTTGTGCCGGGCTTGGTGGCGCACGCCTTTAATCCTAACACTTGGGAGGCAGAGGCAAGCGGATCTTTGTGAGTTCAAGGCCAGCCTGGTCTACAGAGTGAGTTCCAGGACAGCTGGGGCTACAGGAGACCCTGTCTTGAAAACACCAAAAAAAAAAAAGTCATTAGGAGTCAGTTTAATACCACGTCTACGTAGCAGAATAGTAGTAGCAGGTTCTCCCCTATGACCTGTGACCTGTCTGACACAGGATCTTGGCCCTGATCAAAGGGCCACATATGGGCACCATCTTGTGAAGTGGGCCTTAAGTCCACTTAAGTCCAGCCTTTGCCCATCACTCGTCAGAAGCCTCCTAATCCTTCAGCTACTTCCTCCTCTTTCCTCTAGACTATTTCACAGTCTACTTCACGTTCTCACCACTTGGTGTCAGTATCTGTGCTGTGCTGCCTGCTCATCTGACATGCTTGGGTCCCCTTTCACAGTTCTTTGTTAGACTTTTTAAGCTTTTAAAATTGTATTATTGTGTGCATGATGTGGGGGTTACACGTGTGCCATGCTGCATGTGGAGGTCAGGGGACAACTTCCAGGATTTGGTTCTTTCCATCCATGGGTCCTGGGCATGGAACTCAGATAGGTCATCAGGTTTGTATAGTAAGAGCTTTTACCTGTTGAGCCACCTCAAAGGACTCTTTATGGTTCCTAATCACTGATACCTCTAAGTCACTACTTTTCTTGTACCAGAGGTTGGCAGAAATACCTCCCAGACACTAATTCACCTCAACAGCATAAGCGGAGTTCCTTGGGTGTGGCATGGATGCTTCTAGAACATCTCCTGTTATGCATTTTCATTTCTACCTGCCTCATCCTGGATTGGAAAGTCTCTAGTCCTTCCTTAAGCCCTCTGCACTCTACCTCACAAAAATAAATAAAGTTCTGCTGAGACAAAATTAGAAGTGAGGAAGAGGAAGCAGCAGGAGTTGAGGAAGTGGCTACGGGAGGGGGGGTGGTGTTTGTCTCCATTTTCTGAGAGAGCATTACTAGGTTATTTGACTTGCTTCATGACATACAACTGGTAATTCTTGACCTGTGTGGAAAATAAAGCCTTACTGCACACAAAGAACATGGACAGACTATAGAGCCACAAAACACAAGTTCTGACATGGGGAGATATGACTGGAAATACTAGCCAGAGCTCCCCAGGGAAAGCTCTTAATTCTCTAAGTCATGGACTGAGTATACTGGAACAGTAGTATATTTCTCTTCAGAGCTCCTGTAAACATTAAGTAAGATACACAGTTTTTAACCATCATCTGGCAAGTGTATCATATAGGCTTGCCTTTAACATTAAAAATTTGAAGTACAAGATGCAACTCTTTTCTTTCCATAAAAATTTGAGCAAGGCACTCTGAATCTTCAAGCCTGTTTGTTCAATGACAGTGTCCCCTACTTCATGGGGTTGGAATAACTGAAATTTGCACTATCAGTGGAATTTCTCACAATGGGAAAAAGGGGGAATTGTGCTTTCTAGCCTCACACTGAGCTGGGATCTCTGTCGCATCATGTCAAACTAGGGGTGCAGATGGTCGAAAGAACAGAGTGGAGATCCCACACAAGTGAAGTTGGAGAACCAAGAAACCCACAACCCTGGGACCACAATTGCCCTAGAAAATCCAGCTGTGACCGCAGATCCAGGGACCCTATCATCCTGCTCATAAACACATGAATGGATTTTTAATTTACACCCTTCTCTCTGGTGCCAGCGGGGACCATCCTCAGGATGGGGACAAAGCAATGCTGGAGCATGCTTCTCTACACTTTGTGCACTTTGCCTCCTCTAACATAATGTGAAGTCTGCAAGCATGAGTTCCAGATCTGTTTCACTCATTTCCCTGACAGCAGCATGGACAAATGATACTGATTGCTATTGCAGAGGACTTGGGTTTGATTCCCAGCACCCACATGGTAGCTGACAACTGTCCATAACTCCAGTTCCAGGGGATGGGGGTCAAATTTCTGACCTCCTCAGACATTTCAGGACATAGGTAGACTCACATAAATGCAGGCAATACATTCATATACATGAAATAAAAATAATTTTTTTAAAATAATAAAATTTAACATTTCGACTATACAGACACTGTGTGTATTCTTCATTAGGCTCCTGAAGTAATACAGTGCCCTCTTTATTCATAAGTCTCAAGCATTAGCTCTCATTTCTCTCCCTAACCCTCCCTTCTCCCGCCCACACTAAAGTACCCCCACGGTTCCCTGGGTAACACCCATCTTTAGTCCCCTCTCTTCAGCTCCTTCTTCCCCTTTACCCCCATGGTTCCTTGTGTACCTTTCCTTCCTTACTTCTCAGTTAAACTCTCCCAGTTTCCCTAATTCCCCAGTTGGTAGCATCTAACTCCTACTGTGCCCCCCATCACACACACCCAGCTCTTTCTCCACCTTCACCACTGTCTAGTTTGCCTTCAATCACTGTGACCAAACACTCTGACCAAAACCAACTTGGGGAGAAAAGGGTTTATTTGGCTCACATCTCCCAGGTCATAGTTCATCACTTTGGGAACCCAACATGGGAACCCAGGGCAGGAATCTGGAGCACAGGCCATGGAGGAGTGCTGCTTACTGGCTTGCTCCCATTGCCCAAGCTCAGCCTGCTTTCTTATACAAGACAAGACCACCTGCTCTGGGGTGGCACCACCCACAATGGGCTGGAACCTCCCACATCACTCAGCAATAAAGAAAATGCCCTACAGACATGGCTATAGGCCAGTCCAATGGAGGCAATTCCCCAATTGAGGCTCCCTCAACCCAGGTGTGTCAAGTTGACACTAAAGCTATCCAGCACAACTGACCCCTTGTCAACTTGACACACAAAACACATAAACCAAAATCTTTCTGTTTCTTGTCCCTGAAATATGATGTTAACATTAATATCAAAACATAGGACAGTACAACCTTAAAAGCCCCACAGACCTTAAAAGATCTAAACACTTAAGCTAAGAACCGTCTGTAACTCCAATTCCAGGAGAACTCCAGTTCCAGGGGAATCCGAGACCCTCTTCTGACCTCCGCGGCATTGCACGACACGGGTGCACAGACCTGCATGCAGACAGTACATTTATACACATACAAAAATAAATAAATAAATAATAATAAAAAAAAAATTTTTAAGTTCACAATCTCAGGGCTGGAGAGATTGGTCAGAGGTTGAGAGCACCAACTGCTCTTGCAGATGACCCGGGTTTGATTCCCAGCACCCACATGGTGGCTAAGAACTGTCTTTAATTCCAATTCCAGGGGACTCCAATTCCCTCTCCTGACCTCTGCAGCATTGCACGACATGGGTGCACCAACCTACAAGCAGACAGTACACTCATACACATTAAAAAAAAAAATGATAAATAAAAAAATAAAAAATTTCACAATCTCTTTGAAGTCTTTTAACTGTGGGCTCCTATAAAATACAAAAGAAGAACTGCCTTATTTCAAAGGGCACACCCAAGCAAAACCAAAGTACTGCAAAGTAGCTCAAGGCTGGACACCTGGGATTCACTCACGATATTCTGGGCTCCAAAGGGAATCAGCAGCTCCACTCCTCCGACTCTGCCGTCCACAGAACACACAGCTCATCTCGCAGGCCCAGGTCTGCTCCATTCCACGCCCACTGCTTCTCTTGGTGGTCATCCCACGCAAATCTAAAAAGCTAGGGTCTCCACGGAAACTCAGTGGAGTTTCACCAATGGATGCAAAGCCTCGGCTTCTCTCCAAGACCCCTGAAATCCTGGGGTCTTCACTGCAACTGATGTGCACTTTCATTAATGCCTTTCCTGGCCTCTCACAGTGTCAATCCTCAGCTGTTCTCTGTGACCCCCCTTCAGATTTCAACACCAGAACCATAAAGGAGGCTCTTACATGTTACCAAGTCCTGCTTCTGGCTTGAGATGGAGGCTTGGCCCTCTCTGGACCACAGCTTCTGTGTGCTGACCCTGAGGAAATTCTTCCCAGATGATTTCCTGACAGTGGTGTTGGTCTCCTGTTACTTAAAACTGACTTTTGAGCCCCAGCTAACCAGCATCAATTGTCCCAGCAAAACAAAGGTTTCACTTCAGGTTCTGGTCTCTTGTTACTTATAGCTGATTCTTCAGCCCCAGTTGACCAGAACCCACAGATTCTCAATTCAAAAATATCATACAAACAGCCCTGATGGTCTCTGCTTCCCTTTGAAGTTTCACAAGCCAGGCCTCCATCATCTACGACTCGTTCAGCATAACTCTTCCATGTTCCACAGCAACAAACTCCAATCATTCGATGGCTTTTCCAGCCCAGAGTTCCATATACTTCCACAGTCCTCTCCAAAATACCAAGGCCAGGTCTGTCACAGCAATAGCTCACTCTCTGATATCAATTTCTGTTCTAGTTTGCTTTCAATGGCTATGAAAAAATATTCTAACCAATACCAACTTGGGGAGGAGAGGGTTTATTTGGCTCACATCTCCCAGGTCACATACAGTTCATCACTTTGGGAACCCAACATGGGAATGAACCCAGGGCAGGAATCTGGAGCACTGGCCATGGAGGAATGCTTCTTACTGGCTTGCTCCCATTGCCCAAGCTCAGCCTGCTTTTTTTTTTTTAATTTTTTATTAATTTTATTTATTTCTGTATGTGTACGAATGTACTGTCTGCATGCAGGTCTGTGCACCCATGTCGTGCAATGCCGCGGAGGTCAGAAGAGGGTGTCGGATTCCCCTGGAACTGGAGTTCTCCTGCAATTGGAGTTTCAGATGGTTCTCGGCCGCCATGTGGGTGCTGGGGATCGAACCCGGGTCCTCTGTAAGAGCAGTCGGCGCTCTTAACCGCTAGGCCATCTCTCCAGCCCTCAGCCTGCTTTCTTATACAAGACAAGAACACCTGCTCTGGGGTAGCACCACCCACAGTGGGCTGGGCCCTCCCACATCACTCAACAATCAAGAAAAGGACCTACAGACAAGGTCACAGGACAGTCCAATGGAGGCAATTCCCCTACTGAGGATCCCTCAACCTAGGTATGTCAAGTTGACACTAAAGCTATCCAGCACAACCACCATGGTTCCTTTCCATTTTCCTGGCTCCTGTGGATACATAAGGATATACACTCACATATAAGGATTTGCTGCTAAGATCCACAAATAAGAGAACACACATGGCTTGTTTTCCTGAGGCTGGTTACTTAACTTAATATAACATTTTCTAGTCCCATCCACTTATAAACTTGCAAATTTCATCTTTCTTTAACATTGAATAGCCCTCCATTGCATAAATATACTGCATTTCCACCATCCATTTGTCAGCTGAGGGATATTTAGGTTGTTTCCATTTCTTACATATTGAGAAAAGGCCAGCAACAAGGGGATGTACAAATTTCTGCAGTAGGATGAGTCCTTTGAGTATATACCAGAGACTGGTATAACTGGATCATATGGTAGATTCATTTTTAATTTTTTAAACATTCTCCATCCTGCCTTACATAGTGATTGCACAAGTTGCAAGCCCACCAGCAGAGAATGAGAGTTGACGTTTCCCCACATCCTCACCAGAATTTGGTGTGATTGATCTTAGTCTGACTGGGCTAAGATGAAATCTTAATGTAATTCTGTGTGGGAAGATCCAGTTTCAGTTAGGGGTTAGCTTTTCAGCTAGCATCCTCCAGGACATAATGTGGAAGTCATGATGTTCCTCTGACTCCACCCCATGAGGGAGCAACTCATGGCCCAGATACATGATGTTAGGCTGGGCAGCACCATACACGGGGCGTGATGCAGTGGTCTGGGATTGGCTCTGAGAGATATCATTTTGCTTATAAAAGTGACTTGCAGCATGCAATAAAGTGAATTCTCCATTATCTTCATCTCCTCAAATTCCTGGATCTGTTATTTTGCACATATACGGGCCACAGAAGGCCTGGATTTTGAGTGTCAGGGGCTAGTGGGTTAGAAGGAGATCAATCAGATTGCTAACCTGGTAAGCTAGCATGGGGTTAGATGGAGACTAATCAAGTCGTCAACCTGTGAATTGTTGGTAGTGTAGGCTGAAGATCAGCCATCAGCCATCAGCCTGAAATTCCTGACCAGAGGCCAGCAGTTTCTGGGCAAGTGAGACACCATGGCCAGAGGGGAAGCATTCTGCTCCCCATGCTAAGGACCCGAGAGGGACAGTAGTCACTCAGGAAAGTGGCCAGCTGACTTTCTGTGCTGAGGGGTCAGCTCCCGAGTAGTGACACCAGGTGGCCATTGTTTCCCTTCCTGTATTAGTCACTTTTCTGTTGCTGTGATAAATCCACCTGACCAAGGGAACTTACAAAAGGAAGAGTTTATTTGAGCTTACAATTGACAGTTCCAGAGAATCAGAGTCCATTGTGGCAGGAAGCATGGTGGCCAGGGCTGGAGCAGCAAGCCGCCGAGGGTCACATCTCACAATGAGCACAGGAAGCAGAGAGAGCAAGAGTCTGGAGACCGCAAGGCTTGTTAAACTCACTAAGCCTGCCCCCATTGACATATTTCCTCCAACACAGCCACACCTTCTAAGACCTCCAAGAACAGTGCCACCAACTGGAGACAAAATTCTAATACTTAAAGTCTATGGGGGGACACTCTCATTCAAACCACGACATTCCACTCCCTGGCCCCCATAGGTTCCTGACCATATAAAATGAAAAATGCATTTAGTCCAACCTTAAAAGCCCCGATAGTCTTTACCAGTCTCAAAATTCTATTCAAAAGTCTATCGTCCAAAATTTCTTCTGAGACACAGGCCAATCTATTAACTGTAAGCTCCTGTAAAATCAAAAGGCAAATTACATACTCCCAACATACAGTGGAACTGAAAAAACATTCCGATTCCAAAAGGGAAGAATAGAGGCATAGTGAGGAAATACTGGACCAAAACAAGACTGAAAACCAGTAGGGCAAACACCAAGTCCAGTAGCTTCATGTGCAACTTCTGGGAATTTATTTCCAAAGGTCTTAGATGGCTCAGCTCTTCCAGGATTGAGTGCAACGTGAATCTCTTCCTTAGGCTGGTACACTCCCTGTATGCAGCTCTCCTTGGCAAATATCTCACAGCTCTGGCATATTGAATGTCTTCTTGGGGTCTTCGGCTGCCAACCAGGCTTCACATTCACAGATTCACACAATGGCCTATCAGGGCCTTCTTTATTCAGGGACAACCCTGCTGCACTCTGCCTGACCTTGGAAGCTCTCTGAAACCATGGAGAAAGAACTGAAGACCCTTAACTCTTGCAAACTTCATGCCTCTATAGCCAGCACCACGTGAATTAAACTGCCAAGTTTGGCTGCAAGTTTGGGATGGACCCTGGCCTATTTCAGCCACATTTGGAACTTTTCTCTGCCCTGAACTTGTTGGAGCAGAAAACCCTTTCAGTATTTTCCTTTCAAAAGTTGGAGGATTAGCTGGGCGTGGTCTTGCCCTGAAGGTACTATTTTTGTTATTTACTTGTAAATCTCGAGGCTCCTCCTTAATCACTTTAATCTCATTTTTTCCATCGTTTACTTGTAAATAGCTAGGCCTCTCCTTAATCACTTTAGTCTCCTTATCAAAAGGAACCTCTCCTTCACATGCCTTGGCCCCACCTTTAATCTTCCTAGTGCATTTTTCAGATCCAAACTGTACATTCTGCATTTCTTTCTGCCCCATCTTCTCTTCTTCACTGTAGATCTGTACAATACTCACCATTAATAGCCACGCCACCATTTCTACATTAGGCTGTCTTGAAATATCCCCTGCCAAAGACATAAGTCCATTGCTTTTCAACTTAGCATCAGGCAAGCATTTGGGCTGTGGGCAAACTGCTGCCAGACTCTTTATCAAAATATCCCAGTTCCTGCCTAAGTCTTTATTTTCCTCTGGAACTACATTTTTTGCAGAAATGCTTTCTTCCGGGCTTCTACTAGAATGGCCCCTTAAGCTCTGCTTACACTAGTCAACAGCTTTTCTAGCCCAAAGTTCCAAAGTCTTCCACATTTCTCTAAACATCCACATGGTCAGGTTCTTCACAGCCAACAGCCCACTCTCTGGTACCAAATAACTGTATTAGTCACTTTTCTGTTGCTGTGATAAAACCACCATGAGCAAGGGAACTTATAAAAGGAAGAGTTTATTTGAGCTTATGATTGATGGTTCCAGGGAATCAGAGTCCATTGTGGCAGGAAGCATGGCAGCCGGGGCTGGAGCAGCAAGCCGAGGGTCACATCTCACAATGAGCACAGAAAGCAGAGAAAGAGACTGGAGATCACAAGGCTTGTTAAACTCACTAAGCCTGCCCCCAGTGACATACATCCTCCAGCACGGCCACATCTTCTAAGATCTCCAAGAACAGTGCCACCAACTGGAGACAAAAATGTCTGAATATTTAAAGCCTATGGGGGGGACACTCTCATTCAAACCACCACACTTCCTTAGCAGGACTGTGCTGTACCTGCTTGTAGCAAGAGAAGATCCCTACAGTTTTGTAACAAGAAACACAATGCCAGATAGGATAAACCTCTCTTCCGTTTGTTGGTCAGGGTAGTCCAAGAGACTACCAAAATATCACAGGCTATTGTTACAGCCCTTGATTACCTCACAGATATCCACACCTGCCTCTGACTCCCTACTGCTAGGATTAGAGGTATGCACCACCACACTTGGCAAGAGAGTCTGTTTTGTTTAATGGAATGCTTCTACATAGGCTGACCAGACTGCAGTGGATAAACTCACTGCAAGGGATATCTGGGTACACAGACTTGACTCCATAAGCCTTAACACATATGACAGACTACATGAAATCATGTGGGCAGGGTATGGGGAAGTGTAGATACTGGAAGGGATCTAAATTATGGTCAAGGTGTAAGATAAGCACAAAAAAATCAATAAAAATATACATTAAAACTTTTTAAGTTGGAATTCAATAAAAATATACATTAAAAAATGTAAAGTTGGAAGCCGGGCATGGTGGCGCACACCTTTAATCCTAGCACTTGGGAGGCGGAGGCAGGTGGATCTTTGTGAGCTCAAGGCCAGCCTGGTCTACAGAGTGAGTTCCAGGACAGCTGGGGCTACAGGGAGACACTGTCTCAAAAAGACCAAAAAAAAAAAAAATGTAAAGTTGGGCTGGAGAGATGGCTCAGCAGTTGGGAGTGCTGATTGCTCTTGCAGAGGACCCGGGTTCAGTTCCTAGCACCCACACGGTGGCTAGGAGCCATCTTTAAAAAAAAAAAAAAAAAAAGTAAAGTTGTAGGAGGGGCAGGACAGATGGCTCAGTGTTCCTGCTCTTCTGTAGGATCCAGGTTCAGTTCCCAGCACCTAGGTTGTAGCTAACAGCCAACCATAACTCATTCCAGGGACTCTCATCTAGTCTCTGTAGGCACTGCATGCATATGGTGCTCTTATACACACAAAATAGAAATAATAGAATATTTTGGGGGAAAACTTCACATTTTATAGTTTTAGAAAGAGAATAACAATGGCTATAAAGCCAAACAGTGCATCAGCTCCCTATGAGCTGTTTGCTTGCTTCCTATTACTAAGCTCAGAGTTTCTAGAAAAGGAGAACTTTGTTGTTTTTTTTTTAATTTATTTATTTCTGTATGTGTATGAATGTACTGTCTGCATGCAAGTCTGCACCCGTGTCGTGCAATGCCGCGGAGGCCAGAAGAGGGTGTCGGATTCCCCTGGAACTGGAGTTCTCCTGGAATGGGAGTTTCAGACGGTTCTCAGCTGCATGTGGATGCTGGGATCGAACCCGGGTCCTCTGTAAGAACGGTCAGCACGCTTAACCGCTAGGCCATCTCTCCAGCCCCAGAAAAGGTAAACTTTGAATGAAGACAATTAGCATTAGAAGATAATGGTCACTTCAGAGGGAACCGATGAAAACTCCCAATATGACTCTGATCAAAACAGTCTAAAATGAGAAGTAGCAAACTTTGCCACAACCAGTTAATAAAACAGAAAGATGAGAGGGTTGAAGACCGTTTTAGTTATCTTGAACTTTGTTTTCCAAATTCATTTTTTAAAATATTTTATTTATTGTTTTTATTTTTTCTGTATGAGTGCATTGCTTGCATGTATGTAAGTCCACCAATGTTGTGCACAGAGGTCAAAACAGGGCATCAGAGCCCAGGGAACTGGAGTTTCCACCACGTGGGTGCTGGGAACTGAACCCAGATCTTCTGCAAGAGCACCTGGTGCTCTTAACTGCTGAGCCTTCTCTCCAGCCCCCCAAATTCACTTTTGTGCAAGAAAAAAATACAAACATGAATACATACTTATTTTATAGCTTCCTTGTTGCAAAAGCATTTTTTTTTTATTTGGGAAACCACAATTGCCTATTCCTCTGTTACAAGATAGCTGCAAGCTGTGCAGTTCTAGTCCCATTTCAAGCCTGGTCACACCTCTGACCCCAGTGGTTTTATCATTTCCCAGTTGCAACTGTTCTTCCTATCCCAGGCTGAGGGAAGGTTCTGGAATTAATACCAGTTCACAAGGAAGGGAAGGCTGAATCAGTGTTCACTGAACGGACTGGCCAGTTCTGGACAGCTTCCCAATGCATGATTCATTGGGGTTTTTGTTTGTTTGTTTGTTTTTTAATTTTATTTATTTTTGTATGTGTATGAGTGTACTGTATGCATGTAGATCTGTGCACCCGTGTTGTGCAATGCCGCGGAGGTCAGAAGAGAGTCTCGGATTCCCCTGGAACTGTTCTCCTGGAATTAGAGTTACAGACGGCTATTAGCCACCATGTGGGTGTAGGGATCGAACCCGGGTCCTCTGCAAGAGCAGTCGGTGCTCTTAACCACTAGGCTATCCCTCCAGCCCCAATTCATTGGTTTTAATGACTAACTTTTACTATACTAAATATGGTAAATTTCACAGCTTTTAAAGGAAAAAAAAACCCAAAGAAACAAAGCTCTATTTCGAGATTTCCTGTACCTCTAACCACCTCATTTCTCCTAGTTATAATCACAGATGTTTCACCACACATTATAATGCCCCACCTAGCTTGTTCTCACCGGGCTTCGAGCAGTGAGTACAGTAGCTATGTGAGAAAGACACTGCAGGGACTCAAGAGTCGTAAGAGAATCCCCCAAAAAGTTTCAGATGGATAGTTTAGCATTGTGCCACTAAGAGATAAAATCAATTTACAAGTTTAAAAGAGAAGAGTCAAGTACCAATCCAGGACTAAGACTGTTGCATCTACTGGGCATGGTGGTACATGCCTTTAATCCCAGGCCTTGGGAGGCAGAGGCTGGTGGATCTCTAAGATCAAGGACAGCCTGGTCTACATATCGAGTTCTAGGCCAGCTGTTGCATCATCTTCAGTCAGTGTTCTCTCCGCCATATCAGCTCAGAAGGGAGATCTTAGGCAGCCCCAGCCCAGCTGCACATCATCTACAGGCTCAGCTCATTCCTCCTCAAAGCGTTGAGACAAGTCTCCCATAGCCCAGGCTATGGGGGCTATGCAGTGGAAGCAGGCACTGAACTTCTGATCCTCTGTACCTAACTAACCACCTTGCCCAGTATCCAAATCGTTATTCTGCTGTTTTGTTTACTTCTCTTGAAGAGATTTTGAATTTCATGAATTCTAAGAATCTAATTAAAATAATCAGTGATCAGGTGTAATTTACAGCTCAGCCCATGTTCACAGGTCTCACATACTTTAGGTCAAGATAAAGGATTATAGGATATTCTGCTCTCCAAATAATGGGATATTGAAAAAAAAAATTCAGCTGTCATTCACATTCATATTAAAAATATCCACAGAGAAGGACTGGAGAGATGGCTCAGTGGTTAAGAGCACTGGCTGCTCTTGAAGGGGACCCAGGTTCAGTCCCATTCCCAGCACCCACATGGCAGCTAACAACCGTCTTTAACTCCAGTTAAAGGAGTTAAAGTCTCCAGTTCCAGGAGATCCAAGGCCCTCTTCAGGCCTCTGTGGGCACGGCACCCAGGAGTTAATGTTGAAGATTTTTTAATCTAAGGGCCACCATTTCCAGACATGTTCAACTTGGATTATCTTACTCAACAGGAGCCTCAGAATGCTTTCCTAGTGAATAGGCAGGAGCTGTGGCCACAGATGATCAGAGAACACCTGTTCCTCTTTCTTCTTGGGTGACATGCAGGGTGACATATTTACAGTGGACAGAAATAATTCATTTTCACAGAAGAAACATGAAGTTGCTAAGACTTGTCAGGCACAGTAAGAGAAATCAACTTACTTTCCACGGCAAAACTAGAGAATGACCATGCGTTTTTGAGCAGCAAAAAAGGACCAGTGGTGTTTTGTGGCAAACAGGTTACAAGCCAGGACACACACACACACTACTGACAAACCTTAAGTGAAAACTCAGCAGATGGCTTACCAGCATGAGTCTAGACTGAACACTGTTATTCGGTTCACAACACTAAGTTTTGTATGTTTGAAATTTGTCATAATAAAATACAAGAAAAACAAACAAATGAAATAGTATTATACTCTCAGTTTACAGTAGACACATCTCGAGTAATTAGCAGCTGCAAATGGCCAATGGATATCCTGTGGAACTGCCAAAGTGCAGATGCTTACACTACTGCAAAGTTGTAAGGACAGAGCCACTTTGCTCCCAGCCTTCGGCAACACTTCCACCCCAAGGCGGTGCTAACTGATCTCTATAAGTCATCATAATGACCAGAACAGCATAACATTCATATTGTAGATACAGAGAGGAAGAACAGCAACACCACTGTTAATAGTAAATAAATAAATATTTCATTAGAAATAATGAAAAGTTGGAAAGAAGTTCAAAGGACCAAGGGAAACTTGAATGTACCCTGTTTTCATTAGGGGTCAAAAATATTCATGTACAATAGACCGTTCTAAATTCTGTATAATTCATATATGACTATATAGTTCACAATTCATTGAATTTAGATCACATAAGCAAACATGTGTCAAATGTGGGGTTCTAACTATGCTCTTTCAACATTTTAGGAAATTATTGCTTATGCCAAAATATTTTAGTGTGAACTATCTCTGAAGAGCTTTTTATTAATGTAAAAAAAACCCTCAAATCTCCTGAAAACAACTCCTGGAAGCATCACAAAATTAAATCCTATCAGTAATGGGAGTAAGAAGAGAAGCTGGGTGGCTGCTGTTTGGATGGACGCTAGGCTGTTTTTACTATAAAGAACTTCTGCTATAAACTGTATCTGCTAGAACAACTTAGTAATTTGAAAGAGAATCACAGATATAGCCTCAACAAACAAACAAAACACAAAACCACTTTATATCCAGGCTTTGATATGTTTTATTAGAACAAAATTTCAACAAAAAGTGGCTTTTATTTACAGAATTCGTTGTATGTGGGACCACCTAACCCACCTGGACCCAAGAGAGGAAAACTACTTTTTTTTCACATATTCAATTTTTATATAAAAAGTTTCACATTCATAAAAATTACAAAATTGTCAATTGCAAAATCCCTTCCCTACCCATAATTTAATTAAATACATAAATAACATCAAAAACATACGGCTTAAATTGGTTTTATCTTGAAGTGCAGTCCAATGAGACTGAAAACTAAACATTTCAAGTCCTGCACCAGATAGTAAAATACTCGAAGGCCTTCAGGATCCCTAAAAATTTAAAAAGTAAAAGTTACTTTCTGTTTCTTAGGAAATATATTTTATAAATTATTAAATCAAAAGGAAACAAACACCTGTACCAACTAACCATATAGAATTTAGAAAAAAAGACTTTTGCTAACAACCAAAATGAATAAACCAAACGAATAACATTTCCATCCTTCTGTAACAACTACATAGTTCTTCACCAGTGTTCATTTTCAATTTCAAGTCCTTATTTCTTTATGGAAAGTCATTGCTATGCATCACACACACACAAAAAAACATATAATGTAGAAAAAAATAAGACTCCTAGTATCTTGGTGCTGCCACACTCACATGACAGACTCGTGGGTGTTTCTATGTACACCTTCACATTACCTTTGCCACAGCATAAAGGGGAAAATAAAAAATAAAAAACTTCACTAATAATTTTTTGTTAGCTATTTAGATTATTTCCAATTATAAATAAGGTATCAAGATGCATCTTCATACATAATAAAGCTATCTCTATGTCCAAAGTTGAAGTTGTTTTTCTAGACTAGAAGCTCAGAAATGAAATGACCAGAGCAAAGATAACAGGGAAATGTCAACATTTTTCTCATGTATTTTATCAAATTGGCTCTTTACAAAAGTGTACCGATTTCTAATCCCAACAGATGATGAACGTCACAGCCTCACCACCCAGAAGACCATACTTCTAATAGCTTTAGGGCATCTGGCTGTTCTCTGTGAACGTGGGTGCCCAGTAATTAGGGGGCATTCATTCCTTTCCCCTTCCTCCACTAAGCATTTACATGAAGTTCCCACTATGTGTTGGGCACTGTGCTAACCCTGCAGATAGGGCAAGGGTCTCAGAGTGTACTCAGAGCATCAAGTACATAAATAAACGATGATTTAGAGCAACAAGCAACAATGAGAGCAAGATGGGGCGTTGTGGAAGGAGCATGGAGACAGGACTTGGTCAGCATGGGCAGTGGCTAGTACAACGGCTGCCATTTTTCTGATGTGCTAAGCCCAAGGAAAATGAGATATAATATGGGGTTAATGAGGCTGAGATACTTCAAAAATTTCTTCCCTTCCATCCTGTGACAGTATGCACACAACTATTGATACGAAATGTCAAACAAAAATTGAGTAGTATTATGTACAATGCTGAACTGGGATTTTTTTGGAAAGTGAAATACTCTGGAAGCCACTTTGACAAACATTATACTATAACACTATCAATGACAGCTTATATTCACAGCCTAAGGTACTCAAGTAAGTTATGATTTAGGTAAGTAAGTTATGAGAACATTAAAGTTATGATTTAGGTAAGTAAGTTATGAGAACATTAAAGATAGTAAATCTTTAATGACTTCTAAATATTAAAATGTCAGGAGACCACTGAAAGAATCTGGCTAACACTGACTATAGCCCTAAAATGAGCCTTTAATAAAGTCTGTTAATTCAGGCAAAAATGCTTTAACATACTTACTTTGACTGATTTACATCAATAAGAGAACCTATTTTTGATGTGGTAAAAGAAATATGCTCATCACCAATTACAATTTCAAGCTCCTGAAAACAAAAATAGCAGAGAAAATAACATTAATAAAAAACTAATAACCGGGCATGGTGGTGCACACCTTTAATCCTAGCACTTGGGAGGCAGAGATAGGTGGATCTTTGTGAGTTCAAGGCCAGCCTGGTCTACAGAGTGAGTTCCAGGACAGCTGGAGCTACAGGGAGACCCTGTCTCTAAAAGACAAAAAAAACAAAAAAAACAAAACAAAACAAAACAAAACAAAAAAAGAAACAAACTAATAACCTGCCCCTGAGACTTCTGTATTCTTGCTACAAAGCTGTTCATATTTTTGGTGCAAATATGCATTTAATAGAGGGAAGTGGGAGAGAAATTTAATCTTAGCCAAGCATGGTGGCACATACTTGTAATCTTAGCCAGCCTGGTCTATATATAGGTTCCAGAGCAACCAGGGCTGTACAGGGAGACTCTTGTGTGTTTAAAACCAAAAGAAAATCTGCTATATAGAAAGTACATCCTCTTAACATAAAACCTTCATTGACTGCTCATCAACACTGTCCTTAGTTTCAGGACCAACCAGGAACTGCTTTCCAGAGCCCTCACAAAGTCTATAAAATGAAATGGCATAGAAATGTTTCTTAAGATGTCAGTAAATAGGACACTCCTCACTTTAAAGCACATCATAAAAAATATTATACAAATATAAAACTACTTTAAATATCATAAAATATATTTTCTGTGTATCTAAGATTCTTCAAATAAAATATATGACATGAACAAGAGCCACCAGTTTGGAACCTGCTCTATATAATACCCTACCACTGGGACTTTACAAACACTATCGGAAGTCCCTAAAGTAACCTTAAAAGGTAATGCAGTAATCTGTACTACTAGTCTTATTTTTTGTTTGTTTTGTTTTTGTTTTTTTGTCTTTTTGAGACAGGGTCTCCCTGGAGCTTCCGTTGGCCTGGAACTCACTCTGTAGACCAGGCTGGCCTCAAACTCACAGAGATCTGCTGGTCTCTGCCTCCAGAGTGATGGGATTAAAGGTGGTGCTACCATGCCTGGCTCCTGTACTGGCCTTATTATACAAATGTAAAATCCCAAATTCATAAAGCAAAGAAAACATATACTGATATTGATAGCTACAAGTAAGTGATACCATGACTTTATCAGGACTGTAAGACTTTGAAAAAATTTTTGTTTTGTTTTGTTGTTTGAGACAGGGTCTTACTAAGTATCCCCGGGTGGCCTGGAACTCATTATGAAGGTTTAACAGGCCTCAATATCATAGAGATCCACCCATCTCTCTCTGTCTTTTGAGTGCCAGGATTAAAGGCATATGCCACCATATCTAACATAGAATCATACTCTTAAAATTCAGTGAAAACTGAGAATTTACAAAACAAATAAAATACAGTTGTTCCTTTCCATCATACAAATTTAATCTATGCTGTCTAGCTACAAATCTAATTAGCTACAAAGCTAATTAAGGAGCTATACTTCTAATGAATTAAATTAACTAATTAAGATAAATCACTAAGACAGTCCTAGCTTGCTGATCAAAAGGTCCAATTATGTAGCTTATAAGATAGAGCAAACTGAAAACTAAAGATTCTCTAATAATCACAAGAAATGGGGTTTAATGATCTGAGAGCAGTTTCTGGAGTGGTCTAGATATACCCACCCTCCCTCGAGGGCCGTCATCAGCTGCATAACAAAACACAGCTCTCCCCAGTCTGCAGGACCTAGATCTTAAGTGCTGTCCTTGCTGTTTTTCAGTAACAACAAATGTATAAAACAATCTCTGGGCTGGAGCTCAGTGGTTAAGATGATGACTGGCTGCTCTGCCAGAGGACCCAGGTTCAATTCCCAGCATCTACATGGCAGCCGACAACTGTCTGTAACTTCAGTTCCAGAAGTATGAAATGCCCTCTTCTTGCATGACATGGGTATGCCTACCTACATGGCAGGCATTACACTCAAACACATAAAACAAAAATAATAAATAAAATATTTAAAAAAACAAACTCGGGTCTACCTGTGCTCTTTACACGTGACACCAGGCATGAGGTAAGTCCCGGTGTGCCTCCCCTTTATGTGTGAGAGAAACACTGCTGCACCCTCCACTTACATCTCTCTCTCATTTTTTTTTATGTAGAAGAGATAAGTTATCACTACTGAGTGCCAGTGTGTTAGATTTCTCTATATTTTCTTCTAGCCAGAGAAAGTAAATATTCTAAGGGGTAATCCTCAGAAACATACAAAAATGAACTTTAGTGTTTCTTCGTTCCAAGTGTTACACCTCATTTTTCCAAAGGTGAGAAGACCCAATTCAGAAACTAAATTGCCTTTATTCAAAGTGAAATTAAGCCTTTGGAGTTCTTCATATGCCATGAGAAAGGGCAATTATTCCGAAAGGGAGAGGCTGACACAATGGTCAGTTTGAACAAAGAAATCACTCCTGCCCCTCCATCCCAGTATACAAATACAAGAATTATGAAGGTTAAAAAAACTGGAGAAAGTGAATCCGGTACACTAATGAGAATCATAATTCTCAAATTCAGCCAACAACGTTGTCCTTACTCCCTATTAGTGGCTGCCAGATGACAAATGATTTCTAACAGTTTCATATCATCCTAACTTTGGATGGAGTGGTAGGGAAAGACTGTTTAGAAAAATGTCTAAATTTAGAACTATGACCTATGACCTACCTTATCTACTAGCTGGCTGTGATGTAGACTATGAAGCTAAGTAAGGGTTGAGAAGTGTAATTCAGAGTACCTGCTTGCCTTGCATTCATGAAACAGGAGTTCAATCCCCAGTACCACAAAAAAAAATTAAGTAAAAAAAAAAAGTGATAAAAGAAAACATAATCATCATATTATTCATTTAACAATTATCCATTTCAAGAATTACTAAACACAGACCTGCCGGCCAACCCTGTCAGGAGGTGGCCACAAAGCATCGTCCTCTTTTGTAATTTCACTGTCATCAATAATTCTCTTCAGCTCTTCCATTACACTCTTGTGGACATATGCCTGAAAAAAAATCAATCAATAAAACCTTATACTGGGTGTCTGTGTCCTGCAGAGGCTCAGCAAGTATAATAAAACTGAGTGAAAACCCTGACTATTCAGATAGAACAGTAGAGAAAAACTGAATTGACAACCAATCTGCAGGATGAGAATTATTCATCCTTTTTATGAATATTACTTTCCTCTACTCACTTGCCCTTTAACATACACTTTGCCCTCTTCTCATCTCTGGCCCCTTTAAGACCCCGTATTCTCCTGCGTAACAAGGAACTCAAGCATCTTCACATGGTCAATGGAGTAACATAAGGTCTATAAAGCGAAGAGACAAATATAGGTACAGATCAGTTGTTTACTTTGAGCTTAGCCTAAGCTTTCAAGTCTTTCATTTAAGAATCATGCTGAGTTTATAATTATTTTTATCAAGTAGTTTTATAGTGAATAGAATAAAAAGATAAAGCATAAAATTAATTAAATGATATGGGATTATCGTAAGTATTCAGACTGATTCTTTCATTAAAAATGCCATAATCAGGGAAAAACAAAACAAACAAAAAAAGCCGGGCAGGCAGGGTGGCATATGCCTGCCTGTAGTCCAGTACTCAGAGACAGCAGGAAGCAGGAGCCCTGTGATTTCTAGGCTGCCTGAGGCTATGAGGGCAGAAGAAGAAAAAGCTACAATCAGAACCAGCCAACATAGCTTGCCACCAAGTCTGAAGACCTAAGTTCTGAAGAAAGACCAAGCCTGAAGATGGACCAATTCCTGCTTGTTGTCACCTCCCCCCAACATAGAAGAAATAAACATAAATTTTCAAAATAAAAAATGCTACAATCATGTCTAATTGAAATGGAAACTTTTTTTTCATTGCCATAACAAGGCATCAAAAAAATTGGTTTCAGACTCAGAGTTGTTCCTCTCCACGGCAATCATTAGTAAAAGGCGAAAGATTTATACGATCTGACGAGAAACCAGAGTATGAAACAGAAACTTTTCAATCTATAAATTGGTTTCTTCTTTGAAACAGAGCCTTGGATGAACTTTTATTAACTCAGTATGGACTTGAAATAAACAAAGTATAAAAAATTAAACATTTGCAAAAAAAACTTACCTCTTTTCTAATCATGACATCATTTTTGTAATTGCTGTTGTTGGCATACCTAAGTTTTCCTATAGAGAGTAGGAAAAAAATCAATCTGTAACAGCCAAAAAAAACACTAGGGAGAGAGGGGGAAGAAGGATGCGGAGAATGGAAGAGGGAGGGGAAGAGGGGGAGAGGGGGAGAGGGAAGGGGGAAGAGAGGAAATTGCCCACAATGATGTGGCCCCAGCTGACCCTGAACTCACTATGTAGACCATCCCAGGCTGACCTCCATCTCTACATCTCACAGAGATTACCTGCCTTTGCCTCCTGAGGGCTGGGATTAAACACCTGTGGCACCATGCCTGGCTATTGTAGGCCTCTTTAAAGATGAAGACAATTTATGCTACTATTTGTATTAGTATGTCCTCTTTCCTCATGTAAGATCAGTAATAAATAATATTTCCCAGTAAGGTAGGTAAAATAGGCTAGCAAATTTTAAAAACATTCTATGCCTTCACCATAAGTCATTTTAAAGGTCTATTTTTCTTAATGTAAAACATGGACTAAAAAGGACTCTGAAAAAGCACCTAGCATTTCTCTTCAAATTTGATATGTGTTGGTTTTTGTTTTGCTTTGGAGGGGGCAGGTCTTGTTGAGACAGGGTTTCCTGGCAGCCCCAGCTGGCCTGGAACTCACTATGTAGACCAGGCTGGCCTTGAACTCACAGAGATCCACCTGCCTCTGCCTCCCAAGTGCTGGGATTAAAGGCGTGGGCCACCATGCCTTGGTGATAAATGACTTATTCACAACATTCCATCTAATCTGGAAAAGATTTCTAAACACAGGTCTCATTTCTGACCTATGAATGAGAGTTAAAGAACCTGCTCAGGTCACACAAAATTCAAGAGGTCTACTTTGTTCCAACACTTTGTTGCCGATTTATTTCAATCCATCAGGACTTCTGAGCTCCCCAGAACATGCCTCCCCATGTGTCTAGTTAGTCGGGTGTCCAGACACATCTGTGATAGTCCTGATTTGTTGAAATGATCAGCTCCCTACCACGTGCACTCCTCAGGAACTGTAGGTTTTGTGGCTCAGGATTTCCCAGGTAAATGAAATGATGTGGTGGCAGAGATGGACAAGAAGAAGTACATGAATAAACTTCCCCGATACCAGCTGAGTTCTTAATTTGTGTCCGTGAAAGTGAGAGGGACGAGCTGTGCGGGGTTCATAGGCAAAGCGAGAAAACAAAATTACAGATATTTATTGGGGGAGGGGGAGGACAAAAAAAAAAAAAAACAAAAAAAACAGCCAAATTAAATTCAGTAAGTTTTGCTCCAGAACAAACTTTAGAAAAGACATGGTTTTGGAAAGCAAGAGGAAGATCATCAGGTTTCTAAATAACTACAGCACTACAGTTACCTAGACTTCTTCCTAAAATGCTCGGTGCCTTTCGAAGTCAGGATCCCCTAGGTTCCTTTTCATGCTCTCAAAGAAATTTGTCCAAAACATTCATGGAACGCTTAATATCCATGTAATATCCATCGTTTTATGGTTAAACGCCTCTGTCCTGTCTCTTTGTCCCTGTCTCTGTGTGTGTGTCTCTCTCTGTATCATGCATGTAACGCTTAATATCCATGTAATATCCATCGTTTTATGGTTAAACGCCTCTGTCCTGTCTCTTTGTACCTGTCTCTCTGTGTTTGTGTCTCTCTCTGTATCCTTGTGTATGTCTGTCTGCCTCTATCTCTCTGTATCTCTGTCTCTATCTCCCTGTGTCTTTCTGTCTTTCTCTATCTCTGTGTCTCTCTGCCTCTATCTCTGTGTGTCTCTCTGTCCCTCTCTCCCTGTGTCTCTGTGCCTGTCTCTCTGTGTCTCTCTGTCTCCATTTCCTTGCCTCTCTCTATCTCTTTGTGTCTGTCAGTCCTCCCCCGCGGCACCCTGCTCCCTTCCTCCGCTCACCGTCCGGCCGGAACTCGAACTCCAGGAACTCGTGTCCGAACTTGCCCTTGTGGCCGACATAGTAGCGCAGGTAGAAATCACTGCCCATGGACATTTTGGCAGTAGGGAAGCCGCCGTGAGACCCGCCTCAACGTGCCGAGCGGCGCGGGGCAGTGACGTCAGGAGCGCAGGAAAATTGCGTCACTGCCTTTCCTGCTCCAGGACCCCCAAAAGAAAGGGAGGGGGAAGAAAGGGCGGTGCAGAGAACGGCTGTGGGTGGGGCTGCTGGCAGTGAGGCTTCCCTTCCCCTAGTTTGGAAGTACTGAGTTCCTTTTTTGTTCGGAAATAATTTTTAGCGGGGCGTAATTGCACACGCCATTAATCCCAGCACTCATGAGGCAGACGCCGGGGGATCTCAGTGAGATCGAGGCCAGCCTGCTGTACGTATAGGGTAGCTGTAAAAAATAATTTTTAATTTTTACGTGCTGTTTTGAGTTTTTAATTGACAGTTGCATACCTGTGTCCAGTAAATTTTAGCCACTTTCACTATTACCCTCTCTCATCCCATCTCTGACTGAAACCCTTATTTCCAACAAGCCCTCCTCATACTTTCATGTCCGTTCTGTGGTAGAGATCCACTGGGTTTAATTAGGGTCCTTGCATGAAGCCTGAGTGGCAGATTCAAAGTAACGGATTTCATTATTGTCATATTTTGGCTTGATCCTCCTGCACTCCACACCCACATCTGCCTCTTACCTGTCTACTCCAGATTGTCCCCTCCACTTTTACGTCAAATGTATCTGTTACTCTCCCTATCCGCTGCCTGAGAACCTCTTATTCCTCACACCCACCTCTTCTAATTCCATGGCCTGTATCACAGTACCACATAAATACACACAAGCATACACAGAAGCTAAGCTAGGTCCACATACAGGAGACAACGTGTGGTATTCGCCTTCGATCTGAACTGCTTCAAGGTCCAAGTTCATTTTCCTTCAAATTTCATAATTCCATTTTATCTTAGCAAAGGACGAAATCTTCAAACTATATATAGTATTTTTTTATGCGCTTGGAAGGAAAGTTTATAAACCACTTTCATTTTCCACGTCCTGTGATGTGGGTGTGCTTTTTTATATGTTTAGAACCAAGATTTATAACAGCTTTTGCTCTTCCGGTATCTCAGCTCTTGATAACCATTGTAAACTGGGTGTGGTTCTACTTCTTTGTAACTGATCAGGTAACTAAACCCATCCCCATGACACTCCTGGAACAAAGCCCTCCTGATCCATTCCTATCTGAGTGTTTTGGATAATTCGCTGTGGTTATCCAGGTAAAAGCCTAAACTAATAGACACAAAGTAAAATGAATCCATCAGACAAAAAGCTTGATGTTGGAAAAGCAAATGAAACGGAAAATCTCCAACAGTCATAAGAAGTTTTGTTGGGTTGGTTGGTTGGTTGTTTTGTTGTTGTTTGTTTTGGACATAGGGTCTCCCTATATCCCAGCTGGCCCAAAACTCACCGTGTAAACCAGACTGACCTTAATCTCACAGAGATCCCCCTGCCTCTGCCTCCTAAGTGCTGGGATTAAAGGTATGTGCACATATATACATATGCACATCATTTTATATATATATATATATATATATATATATATATATATATATATATATATATATATATGTGTGTGTGTGTGTGTGTAAATTTTAGGAAAACTTGTGAGTCACTTTATGCAGTACAGGTTATTGTTGTGGCCTGTGTAGTTTTGACAATTTAAGACCAATCAATGAGCTAGGCTACATCTCTTGACAGTTTAAAGTGGAAACCTGATACAATGTTTCAGTGTAAGATAATTTTGAAGAACAGTAACAATGATGAAATTTTACAGAATCCACTTTTCAAGTATTGCTCATCCTTCTGTTACCAATACAGGGAGTAATTTTTTCTGGTGATTGACAACATTCAGTGGTAACCATTAGAAACGGAATTAAGTCTCAACTCTGTCACCACCTAACCTTGGACAAGTCACCTCTAAGCCTGTTTGATCATCAACTAAATAGATATACAGTGACCAACTGTGCCAAGCACTGAATTGAGAAAATTAAGAGATAATTTGATAGGCTTTGAAATTTATATGTGTTTTCACGACCATTTCCTATGTTCCAGAAACAGATGAGTGTTAGTAATAAAACAGAGCCATTCACAATTGTAGACTAGAAAGAAAGGAAGCTTGTAAAACAAACATCAGCACAGGGAAGTGCTCGGTATAGTAAAACACACATATATATCTCCCCTACCAATAGAGTACAAAGGGGCAAGGAAGTTTATTGCAGGTGGAGTTTGAAATTTGTAGAAAGAGAAATATCAAAGAAGACTTGTGAAAGCTGTGTTACTTCAATTGGGATTTTTGATGAGAAAATTCTCTGAATGTCCAATCCATGGAAAAGAATTTGAGTGTGTATATTGGGGAAAGCCAAGCACACACAATTTCTACACTAGAAATTAATAAATAGGTAGAATGGAGGATTCATAGAAGTGGGATAACTGGAAAGGTAGGTTAGGCCAGGTTATCTAAGGTTCACCTTAATAGTTATAATTATTACTGTAAATTTACTCCTAGAGTAATGGTGTAGGCTGCTTTTCTTTAAAAAAAAATACACCAGAAACATTAAGTATCTTGACTTACCACTAGGATAACTCTTCATTCCGGTTTTCCAGGGTTGTGGAGTTTCCTAGAAATCCTGGAAGAACCCTACTTTCAAGAATAATTCATAAAACAAGCACAATATTCCATAACATCTGTGAAAATACCAGCTATAATCCATTTCACTGCAGTCTACAGAAAATTATTTGTTATCTTTAGATTCTCTATGCACTGTTGGCCCATGTACCATGTTAATCTTCCTGTTGACCTAAAAAGACCCACGGGTATGAGAATCTGAGGTTGTGTAAGCACAGTGCAGAATGTCTACAGAACTAGGATCTGTGTGAATAGACCCAGCATTGCTGCGGGCCCCTAAAATTACCTATATTAGGAACTTTCCTTTAAACCCAACATATTTTTAAGATGAAACATGAAACTGTATGTATGTACTTTTTCATATTTCAAAGCAAGAAAATATACCAAACTAAGGCCTCTCTCCTTGTGACAAGTACTAAAAAATTAAAATAATGGAGTGTCTGTGCTTTGTGTTTTCAGATGCTATACAGAAGGGATGTCAGGACATGTCTTGTTCATCAAGCATTTAAAATGTAATGAGTGAGGCTGAGGAAACTGAGATCTCAATTTTGATTAATTTATACTGATATTTTTTCTTTTTATTTTATGTGCATGAATGTATTGCCTGCATGTTTATAAGTGCACTTGTATCATATAGTGCCTGTGGAGGTCAAAAGAGGATGTTGGATCCCCTGGAACTGGAGTGATGGACACTTGTTAGCTACCATGTGGGTGCTGGGAACCAAACCCAGGTGGGCCTCTGCAAGAGCAGTTGGTACTCCTCCCATCCCCTTATATTAATATTTAAATATCACCTATGGCTAGTGGCTCTCCTGTTGGCCAGTATGGTCATGAAAGGAACTTTACAAACATCTTTAGTTGGACAGGAAATAATTGTGTTCTCTGAGTGTTTTCCAGTCACAGTTACTGTAAATTCCATATTAGGGCATAATTACTCATTCCCACAGTTTGTTTATAGAAATAAATGTTTGATCTGCTTGTGTGAAACTAAAATACTCTTTCCGCCTTTGACACAGTGGTCAGCTTCAAAACAACTTGTGAAGTTGTTCTGAAGTCAGGAAGAATCAGTGCCTCACCAACTGCACTTAAAAATGAGTTCTTAATTTGGCCACAAGATAGATCTTTGTTGTAAAATAATTGTTTTCCACTATAGTCGTTCATTTTCCCAATTGCATTATTATGGAACAAGTTATGGGACTGTAGTCGGCCATAATTCTTTTCTCACATGTTCTGCTTTGCTGGTGTGTGTGTGTGTGTGTGTGTGTGTGTGTGTGTGTGTTTTGTTGTTGGTGGTGGTGGTGGTGTTGGTGGTGCTGGTTTTTGTTTATTTGCATGGGACAGGCTCTCATGTAGCCCAGGCTGGCCTTAAACTCACTATGTAGCAAATTCTGGCCTTGAATTTCCTGCCTCCAAATCCTATGCTGGTACTACAGTGGTGCACAACCACACTTGGCTGTTTTAGACAAGATTCTCCTGGGAGTTCATTTAATCTTTTAAATACTCTGCTGATTTTTTTATTTCTAAAATTTTTTCTCGAGCTCTTCTTTCTCCTCTGCCCAACTACCTCTTTTTCCCTCTCTATTTAAAGTGATCAAATGATTCTAATTTCCATTTTTTCAGAAGCATGTTCTACCTATTATAATAAACAAGAGAATAATCTTGTGTTTTTCTTTTGTCAGTAATTTTTGCTTGTTTTATAAACTATAAAATCAAAAGTCCAGGGCCATCTCATTCAGTAAAATGTATCTAAGCAATCACAGTATGTACTCTAAAAGCCACACTAAAGCCAGGCATGGTGGCACAGGCATGGTGACACAAGCCTTTAATACCAGCACTCGGGAGGCAGAGGAAGGCAGATCTCTGTGAGTTCAGGGCCAGCCTGATCTACATAACAACTTCCAGGCCAGCTGCCACTACAGGTGACCCTCTCAAAAATACCCCCCCCCCACACACACACACTGAAGTTGGCAAATTTTAAGAAAAAGAAGCCAGAATGTGGCAGCCTCTTTCTGCCCATCTTCTTCCACCCTTCCTGGTTTCTCTTTTTCCACAGACTTCTCTGTAGATTTCAACTCTCTTTTGCCATGAAGTACTTTTCAAGTAAGAGAATCACTGTCATGTAGAAACACCAAAATCACTAAGTAAATGTCAGGATTCTAGATTACATGGCATAATAAGTATAGAAATTTTTTGGAATATGCGACAGTATGACTTAAACACATAACTTGTAACTTATGTTCAAATAAAGTTTATTAAAGGTGATGGGCTATCCTCTAGCCTTTCATTGTGTTTTCCACTTGTTTTTTTTTTTTCTTTTTATTGCACTGAGCATAGTAAACTGTTTTAGAAATAAAAAGATTGAGAAAATTCTATCAATATATACAAATAATTCTGTTAACCTATTTTTTTTTTTCATTTAAAATGGTGGTGAAATCAGGGCTGGAGAGATGACTCAAGTGCCTACTCTTCTTACAGAAGATCTTACATTGACTGGCTCACAATCACCAGTAATTCTAGCTTCAGGGAATACAGAGCCCTCTTCTGGGCTCCACCAGTCTGTGTGCTCACATTGACATATCCCCACACAGACACATAATCAAAAATGAGTCATTTTTAAAATGGTGAAAAGAATATTGTTACTCAATTTTAATAGCAGAACATCTAAATCTAAGACGAAAGCCACTAGTCTGCACGAGCATGATTTTAAAACTGCTGCTTGGAATTATTCTATGTTAAAGGACACTTCATCCAGGCTGATGTTTGCTCAGTACCAAACTGTTAGAATCCCTTTTATCCATAAATCATAGATTGGAAAGACAAGGTAATATAAACAATAAACTGTCTGGGTTAAACTTGATTAAAAAGATTTGGGGGCTGGAGAGATGGCTCAGAGGGTGAGAGGACTGACTGCTCTTGCAGAAGACCTGAATTTAATTCCCAGTACCTACATGGTGGCTAATAACTGTAATTCCAGTTCCAGGGGATCCAATGCCTTCTTCGGACCTCTGCAGGCATTGCACAACAAAAAAAAAAAAATTAAAATAACAAAAATATTTTAAAAGTGAAGATTTTAACTTTTTCCATTCATTAGTTCAGGTATACCCGGTTTGGTTGTAGGTCAAAGATGCCAGATAGAGGGCTGGAGAGATGGCCTAGTGGTTAAGAGCACCGATTGCTCTTGCAGAGGACCTGGGTTCGATCCCCAGCACCCACACGGCAGCTGAGAAGCATCTGTAACTCCAATTCCAGGAGAACTCCAGTTCCAGGGGAATCCGAGACCCTCTTCTGACCTCCGCGGCATTGCACGACATGGGTGCACAAACCTACATGCAGATAGTACATTCATACGCATACAAAAATAAATAAAAATTTTAAAAAAAGATGCCAGATAGAAAAACAGAAAAAAGTAAGAAAAATAAAGAAAAACTTAGAAATACAGTCCTTTTAGGTAAATCCTGGGCATTTGAGGGGAACACCTAGATTCTTAAACTCATGCCATCCAGTTTTTCAGATGTGTTTCCAAAAAAGCAAATAAAATCAGAGATAGACTTCTAAATGACCAATTGTTTGTTCATTCCCTCCTGCTACAACAGACATCAGCCTGTCCTGTGGAGGAGCCACCCTGCTTCACTGCATGCCTTTCCCTCTTCAACATCCCACACTGCAACCCCATGGGCCCTCATCGCATACTGCTTTTCCTTTTTATTGAGGTTTTATTTTTTAGATGTGTGTATGCATGTGTATGTGTGAGTGTAGCACATGCATGCCACAGAACATGTATAGTAGTAGCGGACACTGTCTGCTGTCTGTCCTTGCCTTCCACCCTGCTTGAATCAGGGGTTACTGTTCACAGCTGCATCATCCTAGCTAGCTACCTCCTGGCTCATCAGAGGCGTGCTGGGATTACCGAAGTGTGCTACCACGTCCAGATTCCATTCCTCTCATTTGCTACCACATCCTCTCTAAACCATCTCCCTGGCCTCCTGCTAGTTTTTCTCACTTCAAAGTTTTCACACAGTCTCACGCCTGGAGAGTTCTTTTCATTCTATGTGGTGTCTCTACCCCATTCCTAAGGTCTGTTTAAATGCTGAGACTAGAGAGGTCTTCATTTTATACTCCCACAATCCCATAGTTTCCTTCATAATGCTTAGCATAGTTTATAATTAGCAGATAACACAATTAAATGTATAATGTCTATTACCTGGCACAAGTAGTCAAAGCTCCCTGTTTCGTTTCATCAAACATCCCGTTAACTGGTACAGCAGGCTTTAATGCTCACTTTTTAAAATATTCAAAGAAATACTTTGAAGATGTGATTTTTTTTTTAATTTTTTTTTTTATTAATTTTATTTATTTCTGTATGTGTTTGAATGTACTGTCTGCATGCAAGTTTGTGCACCCGTGTCGTGCAACGCCGCGGAGGTCAGAAGAGGGTATCGGATTCCCCTGGAACTGGGGTTCTCCTGGAATTGGAGTTTCAGACGGTTCTTAGCCGCCATGTGGGTGCTGGGGATCGAACCGGCGTCCTCTGTAAGAGCGGTCGGCGCTCTTAACCGCTAGGCTATCTCTCTACTTAGCAGCTGAGAAGCAGCAGCAGGATTTTCCACTCTTCTTTCTTCGGGCAGCCATTTACTGCCCACTTAAATCCTGACTTCTTGCGGTGGCATTTCCATGCTCAGCTCATTTAGCTGAGTCATTCTGACTCTGTCAAGATTATTATAGCTGATGAACTTGTGTCAGTTTTCAATTGCCAAACAACTTCCTAGAGTAGCCCTTCATGTCCCTTTCAAAAGTATCACAGAAGTGTTTTTGTTTTTGCCTTATGTTTTTATTTTAAATTAAACTTTATAATACACAGCATCAAAATAACATAAATGAAACTTGTGATACCAAAAAAGCATCAAAACAGTGATACTTTAACATGGAAATTCCATTTTCTCCAACTTTTATTGCATATATATATATCATATATATATAAAATATATATCACCTGAGTTGGATTTTTTTTTTTTTTTTGGCTAAAAGATGTCATGTTTTCCCCAAGGAAGAGCTTGAAGGTTCCTCCTTGGCAAACCCAAACAACCATCAATCCTGCCTCCTTGCTCTACACTGGGGTCCCTCCCAGCCATGGTCACCCATGAAATGAAGTCCAGCAAGCATGTGTCCTGTCTTGATCTTCCTGCACTGGCCTCCATGACACAGCCTGGGTAGTCCAACGATGGCAGTCTACACTCTGAAGAGGCTGAAATCCCAGTGGCCGCTCAGTCCACAAGCTGGATATCTCAGTAGTCCCCATCTGGCATTAAAGGTTTGGAGGATTCTCAAGTTTTAGCTGAAGTACAATTTCACAGACCTTACTGATTATTTCTGGTTATACTTTCCTTTTGGATGCTTAAGGCCACACAGCCCAGATTAACCAAGGTTTTTGTTTTCTCAAGGTCAGTTGAGGATCTGGTCCTCAAGGGTCACTCAGGTTTTGTGTTCTTTTTTGGGGGGGAGGGAGCCCCTGGTTCCTTCTGGCTTTTCAATCACCAGTTCCATCCACTTGAGGACACAGGTCTTGCTAGACCAGGCTTCTCTTTTTGAAGCATGAGCAGACATAGTTCAGCATCTTAAATGGAATTTCCCTCACTGTGAGAATGTTTATATTTTTAAATCATAGGGGACTACTGTTAAACCTCAAAACTCACACAATCATAATAGCTTGATGGAACATAGCCAAGTAGAAGAACACTTCCTTGTGTAAGGCCCTAGGTTAGATTCTCAGTGCTGGAAAACAAAATGCTTGATAATGTAATTTTGATCAGGTGGTGCTCATACCGCACTATCACCTTCCGGCACATACTGCTGTGCACTGTTCTGGGCCAGCATCCTCTTCTTGGCCATAGTAGATTTTAGGATTAAAGACATCACTTTCCTGCCTCAAAGTTTTCACAGTCTTTCTCCTGGAGGGTGCTTTTCACTCTCTGTGGCTCATCTACCAATTCCTAAGGTCTTAGCTTACATACCGACACTAGAGAAGTCTTCATTTCATACTCCTTGGATCCCGGGGGCTCAGAGGTTAAGAGCACTGGCTACCCTTATAGAGAACCGAAGTTCCCAGAAACCACATAGCAGCTAACAACCATCTGCAACTCTGGTTCCACAGGATACGATGCCCTATTCTGTCCTTTGTAGGCACTTCACGACACAAGTGCACTTACATGTAGGTATTACACTCATACAAATATGTATATATACATATATGAATCATGTAAAGTTATGGCTTTGACAAGGCAAAAGGAAACATTTATTGAGCATATAGTTGTGCCAGATATTATACAAATACACACCCATTGGTTCTCACATCAATCCTGTGAGGTAGGTAGTCTTTCCATGTTATACACACACACACACACACACACACACACACACACACACACCCCTCTTTTGGACAATGTAGGTTCTTTAATTTTCTTATCAAAATTAATGTCCCTTTATTTACTTTTATCTCCTTACTATAGAGATTGTGCACCAGAAAAGTCTAACTTCCACTCAATATACTGAATTGTTTCACAGTGCTTCAATGGATGGCTGAAAATTAGAGGCTACCATACTTCAAATCAGATTCATTCTTCTCTGGCCCCTGTTAATGCCTATCTGAGACACTATGTTTTCTTGCTTAGTTTCCATACTTCCTGTTTCTCTCTCTCTCTCTCTCTCTCTCTCTCTCTCTCTCTCTCTCTCTCTCTCTGTTTCTCTCTCTCTCTCTCTCTCTCTCTCTCTCTCTCTCTCTCTCTCTCTCACACACACACACACACACACACACACAATTTTCATCACTCATTCTAACTTTGGTTCTCTATGGTTATCCTCCTTAGTCTTAGAGGAACCAGGAAGTAAATCTGATGAACAGTGTGTGTTAAGTGTTCATAATCATGAAATGGCTCCTTCAGTTTCTAGTTTAAAGTAGTACCAGGCAAGGTCCAGTTGTCTCAGAGTTCAGTAGAAATAGACTGTCATTCTCTTACCCATAATCAAGAAAACAAACTCAGTATTTTTATAGTTTGCTAACCCTTCATTAAGGGATCAGGACAGAGGAACCTTTGTATCCTAACACAAGAGAGATGAGATCTCTCCTTGAATATGCTCGTGGTCCACTATATACTCCTGGGGGGGGTAGAGACTTGAATTTTCTTTCTCATGAATTTCTATATTGGGTTCCTATATATTCATGCCATTCTGATTTCTTTGTACTTGGTTACTAGTTTAGATAAGAACATTTCCCAGTAGGAAACCAGCCTGGGTAGAAGGGACAAGATCTTTTCCACTATTCCCCAAGAATCATTGTAGACACCTAAAACCTCCTTTGAAATGACAGTGTGCACCACGTTTACCCAAGCCTGCAGGCTTGGGACACTAAAATGAGACTGACAGCAGTTCTTAGCTCAGATGTATATGAGGTAGAGCCTCATCTAGCAGCATTTCAGACTTCTAGGGAAATGTGTAGGGAAAGATCCAAGATCCGTGTCCTTTTTCTCCTTTTATGACCCACTGGAAAGTCCATTTCCTCTGTTCTTGGAGGAACTAATTCCACACAAATATCATCATTCATTAATGATTCCTGTCTGGGGTGGGGGAGGGCAGCATCAGAGGACGCTGTAGCTGAAGGAAAGGCGCTCTGCACTGATGCCAGCCACATTTGCATACAGCTCAGGCACCACTAACTCGGGCACTTGCAACACAGCCTTGTCATTTGCTGATCTCGAGGCAGCTTCTAGGTGTGATCGCAGCTCTCCAGGTAAGGGACGGCTGTTTTCGCTCCACCGCCAACAGTACTTCATAAGGCTGTACCTGAAATGCAGACAGTGGAAACAGGGGAACATGAAAGGTAAATATCATCCTCTTCCAACGAAGCTGAACAACGATAAAACAAGACCCTGTCATTCTTTAATCTTTCTGCCCTTGTCTCTCAGAATTTCCAGGGACTGATGATTTCTTTACATCAAGTCTCTATGTCACCTTCTCACTGTGACTAACAGTGGGAGGACTGGAAATTTTTCAAACTACAAAGAGCAACAGGAGAGCTGGGCGTGGTGGCAGACACCTTTAGTCCCAGCACTCGGGAAGCAGAGGGAGGAGGATCTCTGAGATCAAGGACAGCCTGGTCTACATAGTGAGTTCCAGGCCAACTGGGGCTAAAGGGAGGTACTTTGTCTTAAAGTTCTCCCCTAGTATCAAGGTCTTTCTTTCACATAGAAAGGCTAAAGGTGAGGTACTTTGTCTTAAGGTTCTCCCTAGTATCAAGGTCTTTCTTTCACATAGAAAGCCTTCAAGGCCAGCCTGGTCTACAGAGTAAGATCCAGGACAGCTGGGGCTACAGAGAGACCCTGTCTCGAAAAGACAAAAAAAAAAAAAAGAAAAAGAAAGCCTGGAGAGATGGCTCAGCAGTTAAATGCACTGGCTTCTCTTACAGAAGATCTAGATACAGTTCCCAGCACCTCTTTGGCAGACAACAACCATCTCTAATTCCATTTCCAGGGGATTTGATGCCTTCTTCTGGCCTCTGCAGCCATTGCATGACATGGGTGTGCTTACACACATGCAGGCAATACACTCACACATAAAATAAATAAAAAGTAAATATAAATAATAAGCATTGATCATCAGTTTAATTATAGCATTATGAGCCAGAATTACTATACTATGTGTAGATCTCTACATATATGTGTAGATACAGCTAATATATTTAAACTTTATAATCTGCTTCCATGTTCTATAAGTCTGTTTGAATTCTGTTAATAATGGAATTCTATGTAAAGCTTTAACTTTAATTTTCTGTGTATTGACTGGTTAACCGACTGTCACTCTGTCTGTCCTCTTGCTTTACTAGTTTCTTTTGTCTTATTCTACTTGGCTTCTATCATGCTGAGAGCAGGGAAACAACCAATAGCTTTTCAAGTAAAATAAAAGAAGCCAATATACTCTCAAAGGGTAATTCTCATACAATGGAATACTTGTCTATGGTGCTGGAGATCCAGTCTAGGGCCTTGCAAATACTAGGCAAGCACCGAACTATATCCCCAGACCCTAAAATGGATTTCACAGCCAATTGAGAATGGAGGCTGGCAGATAACTGCTATTTAGACAAAGTAGTTTTGAACCTCTGTTGCAATTGCAATATTTTAGAAGCTTCAGATAGAAATAAAAATTGGGTTTTGAATAGAGCTCTTGGTGCTTTCAACATTGTGTGAGGACTATATGTATATGCATATGTATATGCATATGCATAGGCATATGCATATGTATATGCATATGTATGGATGAATGACAGTTTATGCATATGATATTTTTGGTCATTTTTTGTGACAGGGTCTCCCTGTAGCTCTGGCTGTCCTGGAACTCACTATGTAGACCAGGCCAGCCTTGAACTCACAGAGATCCACCTGCCTCTGCCTCCCATGTGCTAGGATTAAAGGTGTGCACCATCACGCCTGGCTCCATATATGATATTTTATGGTGTGAATACATAATGTCCCATGGGCTCATTTTTGAGTGCTTGGTCCCCAGCTGAGGCACTATGTTGGAGGCTATGCACCCTTTAAGACATGGGATTTGGCTACTAGTTCAGTAGGGGCAATTTTGAAGGTGATAACCACCCTGACTACAGCCTGTGTTCTCTGACTCCTGGTCCACAAGTGTGTGAACCAACTGTTTGTGTGTGCCTGCTGCCACAGACTGAGCAGCTCTGCTCTGCCTTCCCCCATGAGGGACTGTATACCCTGAAACAATGAGCTTAAAGCAAGCCTTTCTTCCTGTCAATTGTTTATTAGGTATTTTGTCATAAAAATGAGAAAAGTAAGAAATATATGAGCAGTTGTGTTTTAACTCACATTTCATTTAAGGCTGTGCATTAGCACAAAAGGACAGCTAACAATCATCTGAGTCACAGTAAAAAGGATGTGATTAATAGGGAGTAAAAATGATGGGGAATTACAGAGAGCAAGTCATTAACAGTTGCTTACATGGCGTGCGTGCAGCTACTAGGTCTCTTCATGGTTTTCCCTCTCTGAAGATGCTGTAGGATGCTGGTAGGAGGAACTTCAGGATATGGTGGGGCTCCTGAGGACATGAAAACAATTAGAGTAGCAAGAGAGCTTCGGGGTCTTGTAAATATGGCCTGAAAATAACACTGATCACCACTGAACTAAGACAAGAGCCTGCAAAAGATAGAACTGTGGGAGACCAACCTGTATAACACAGTTGCTTGCTTTTGATTAAGTATGGATGCAGCAAATTTTCAGAAAAGGTATTTGGGGGGAAAAAGTTAATGTCAAGAGATCTAAACTTTTTAGAAAAGTAATAAAATTAGGCAAACCAAGAATAAGACCTGGATTCCACTCTTCATAACATGGAAAGGTACAGTAGTTTCTTTAACTGAATAGAGTTTAATAAATGTAAAGAAAACATTGATATGTGTATACAAGGATGCTCTTGGAATTATCCTTTGTATTTTAAAACATCCTTTGGACTTGTTATGATTTGGGGAAAAGAAATATAAAGGGAGAAAGCCAAAGAAAGCGGAAAAAAAGATAAGAGGTTAGGGAAATTGCTCGGTGGTTAAGAGAACTGGCTGCTTTTGGAGAAGACCTGGGTGTGGGTTCAATTCCCAGTACTCACATGGTGGCTAGCAACAACCTATGACTCCAGTTCCAGGAGCTCTGACACCCTTTCCTGAACCTCCAAGGACATTGCATGATATGGGTACACTTACATACATGCAGGCAATACATTCATACACATAAAATAAAAATAATAAGATCAGGGAGAAGGGAGAAGGGAATCATCTTAGTAGATGGTAGAGGAATTCCACTCAGAATCCTGTCATCCCAATGCAATGAAAACGTTATCATCCTCCACACTCCTAACAAGCAAGATTTCCTATTTGCATATAGACATGCTGTTGGGGATCAGCCTTACCTAGAGTCACCATCTCATAGAGCAGGATCCCAAAGGACCAACTGTAAAAGAAAAGCCATTTACTTAATTTCTGTTTTTACCTTTGCTAAAGCATTCACTCTAACATCAGAAGAAGGAAACGAAAGAGAGTCAAGGCCTTTGCCTCCATGGATGCTCAGAAGAGTACAGGGGAGGCACAAATTTGGCTTGATTGGTTTTAAAAAGAAAATGATGATACAAAGATAGATCTGGGAGGAGTGGGAGATGCAATAAATGTGATAAAAATGCAACATATGAAATTCAAGAAATTAATAATATTTAAAAAAATGAAATTACATTTATTTTTTTATAAAATAGTCATCTCTACATATACTTTAATTTCTGGTTTTAACTCTTCATGCATGCAATTACATTTAAAGAGTACATCAGACAACATTTCTGTCCAATTACCTTAGACTCTAATCTCTTCAAGAACTAGACCTGTGCCTTTTCTTGTAATTTCATATTAATAGGTGCTTATGGCTAGTTTTTACCATGTGTGAGTATGCACTCACACAAATCCATTCACAAGAAATCCCCTTTCTCCTTCACCTTTCCTTCTCTCTCTGATGAAACTCTAACCTTTCTTCTTAGCACAAACCCAAGAGATTTGTCATTCAGATGCAACTTTCTCAGTAGATCTATCTTCCCCAAACCTAGGAAAAATATTGATAAAGAAAGCTTTAGACCCATTTGGAATTGGAATTTGGTTGATCAATATGACTTAAAAGATCTATACTTCACACCTAACCTCAACTTCAATGAATAATATTTTACAGGTACAATTGCTCCCAGCTCTGCTAGAAAGCAGTTATCAGTTGAAGCACCAATGGAAGCACCTTAACTGCCTCTCCACGTTAAGTGACATTTAAACTTCCTCTGTCTCCTGTGACTTTCACATCTAATGAGGTGTTCTGTATTACGTTCATGTCCTTCTTCAAGAAGCTGAGGTATAGCATTACCAAATATCAATTTCAATTTTTTTATAATCCTGTTTATACCAATTATATATATATATATATACATATATATGACTATAGTTATTAGTGACATTGTGTACTCAGTTAATTGCTACAGAAGATGTTCAAATATTTTCCTAAAGTATTATCTGCTTTAAAAAGTACACTGGATGTTTTGAAAACAGTCTAGAAGAGTTTGTTGCTAAGAAGAAAATGTGTTTGCATAGTGGGGCACATTTGTAATCCCAACACTTGGCAGACTCGGGAATAAGACTCACCATTTTAATTATTTATTTATTTATTTATTTATTTTTGTGTATGAATGTACTGTCTGCATGTAGGTTTGTGTATCCGTGTTGTGCAATGCCGCTAAGTTCAGAAGAGGGTGTTGGTTTCCCCTGGAACTGGAGTTCTCC
Organism: Rhizomys pruinosus; assembly: GCA_009823505.1. Lineage (NCBI taxonomy): Eukaryota > Metazoa > Chordata > Mammalia > Rodentia > Spalacidae > Rhizomys > Rhizomys pruinosus. The sequence goes on from VZQC01015628.1 coordinate 562,613, forward strand.
TGGAACTGGAGTTACAGATGGTTCTCAGCCACCATGTGTGTGCTGGGGATCGAACCCGGGACCTCTGCAAGAGCAGTCGGCACTCTTAACCTCTAGGCCATCTCTCCAGCCCAAGACTTGCAATTTTAAGGACAAGCAACTGTCCTTATCTCAAAAAATTCTAAGTGAAAAAAGTGTTTTAAAATTATATGGATAAGGTACAACAGAAAATTAAGGGAAAAAAACAATAAAAGTCCAACTCAAATTGTTTCACAAATATTTTCAGGCTTTCACTGTACTTAGTGGTATCCACATACTCCATCTTACAGGTTCCATTTAGACAAGAAATATTTGGCATGGTGGCATACACCTATAATCCTTGCACTTGGGAGAGGAAGGCAGAAGACCATAGCCTATATGTTATATCTGTACACTTTGGAGGCCTATCACAAAGTAGAGATTTCCCCTTCTTTAAATGACTGATAAATATGCATGCATATATTTTAACAAGTGATTTGACACTAACTGTTATGTCCTCAGATAGTGGTATAAACAATGTTTTCACTTTTTTCTTAATAAAAGCAGCTAATCTAATTTACAAGAACCACCTGAGGGCTGGAGAGATAGCTTAGCGGTTAAGAGTGCCGACTGCTCTTGCAGAGGACCTGGGTTCTATCCCCAGCACCCACATAGTGGCTGAGAACCGTCTTTAACTACAGTTCCAGGGGAATCCGACACCCTCTTCTGACCTCCATGGCATTGCACGACACGGGCACACAAACCTACATGCAGAAAGTACATTCATACACATAAAAAATAAATAAGTAAAATTTAAAAAAAGAACCACTTGAAAGAGCACTAAAAGAAGATTACAGACAGATAACATGAGTTCTATCTCATAACATTTCTGCTTGCAAGTATACCTGACTTCAAATAGAGATCTCATCTGCAGGCATGACTGGCAACAGACCCAGTTAGATTCAGGGATAACATGCAGATCTTAAGATTAGCAGTATAAAGGGCAGGAACAAACCATACATGTCCCCTCTGATGCTCGCAGGTCTCTGCAAAAGCCTTTCTGGAGCAAGCCACTTGACAGGGATGGTGCTGATGCGAGCAGAGGAGACAGCCCCTTGGGTGTGGACTTCATAAGCCAGGCCCAGTCGACAGAGCTTAGCAGTCAGGTCACTTTGGATCAGGACATTCCTGGCAGCCACATCCCCATGGAACAGATGCTTATCCTGCAGGAATTCCTATCAACATAGGACCACACATTCATCTTTCTGAAAGTCAAGCTCAGAGATAACATAGTCCAGGGTAACCAGACAAGGGCTTTTCTGTTCTACGTAGTCTCATTAAGAATGAGGCTGTTTCCAAAGTAGTACCTTATATTTAGGATTGCCAAACTGAGCAAAAATCCAAATGGTATTAATATAAGAATTCTCCCCAGTGCCTCATGCATGCCAGGTAAGCACTGACCATTGTACTACCCTTCCAGTCATAATACTGGTCTTTGGCGACATGATTCCCTGCTCTGTCATCCCTACCCTCCCTTGATTTCACTTTCCCCTCAGATAGTACTGAGTATCATGCATTTATGAAAAGCTCATACCAGTTCATTTTGTCCCTATAACTGGATGGGGTTACATAGAGGAATATCTTTTTCTCAAAATATAATCAATATATTATTTTTCATTTTTATTGAATTTTTGCAAAATTCATAAAATACATTTTGATCATATTTATACCTCCTCCCCTATCTTCATCCCACCCCCTTAAGACCTCCCTGACTGATTTCACATACTCTGTGACATATAGGAAGGCCTGTGGACTCAAAATTGTGTCCCTAAATACCTTTCGGTGTGAGTCCATCTACCTGAGCCTGTTTAATCTAGCCAGCATCACACTCTTAAAACTGACTCTCCATCTCCCAATAGCTCCTCAGATAGGGTTGGGGCCTCTTACCCACCTCTCCACATCCACACTAGGATTTTTTCAGATTTGAGCTTACATGGGACATGTGCACACTGTCACAACTCACTGCTATAAGTTTATGGGAGCAACTGCCCAGTTGTTTGGAAAACTACTTATGTATGGCCATGCCTACCTCTGGCATTTATATATAATCTTTCTGCCCAGTCCCTGAGCTTTGGATGGCAGAGGCTTGATATATGTGTCCTATTCAGGGATAAATACTCTGTAGTCTCTTATTCTCTGTATGATGGCCAGTTGTGGGTATCTGGGTTAATCACTTCTCTGGTGAGTTTAAGGTAAATCCAAATGATCACAAAAGACCATACAGGATCCTTACAAGACTGTGGCTAGAACCAAGCCTCTCATTTCATAATAAGTGCTGTGCAAAGACTCTATTAATCTAACATCCTCAAACAAGGCTCCAGATAAAGGTTTATTTTCAAGTTTTTTCTAAGAAGAGAGAGCTGGTGACCTATATTATAAAGAAATAATGCCTCCCAAAAGCAAGTGAGAATCATGGCAGTTGATGATAGATGTGCTGGCAGATCACCCCTCGGGCATAAAGCTATTCAAGCTCTGTGGAAAAAAGGAGAAAGTTGTACATGACTACAGAGCCAGAGGTGGAAGGCTCTAGTTACAAAACAAAGACAGAATAAGGAAGTACACCCAGTTAAGATGATAGTTTCTAGTTATAGATGAAGAAGGAAAATGACTAGGCATTTTCTGTTTCTTTGGGGATATTAGAACAAGGAAATTATAGTACAATGGGAGGAATTAGTAATATACAAGGAAATTATGCTATGATAGGAAATGAGGAATGTAATGAATTTGAAGCTGCTAAAAGTCAGAGCAAAGAATATGGCTTTGACTTGATACAGATAATGCAGAAGCCTGACCAGGTGTATCAGGCAAATAAGCACATCCCTGTAGGGGACCTCTGCAAAGAACCTCGCAGCTCATTCAGTGCATATAAACAGCCTAGACAGTTGTCATTTGTGTGATATGTTCATTTCATTTCCTTGTCCCATAACTTCCCCTTCAACCATAACTACTGCTCTTTTCCACTACTTTTTCTTGATTTTTTTTTTTTTTTTTTT
>VZQC01015628.1:566642-590690 GCA_009823505.1 Rhizomys pruinosus
TTTTTTTTTTTTTTTTTTGTCTTTTTGAGAGAGGGTCTCCCTGTAGCCCCAGCTGGCCTGGAACTCACAGAGATCCCCCTGCCTCTGCCATTGTTCCTTATATATTTTTTTTTGGTCTTTTCGAGACAGGGTATCCCTGTAGCCCTAGCTGGCCTGGAACTCACTCTGTAGAACAGGCTGGCGTTGAACTCACAAAGATCCGCCAGCCTCTGCCTCCCAAGTGCTAGGATTAAAGGTATGCGCCACCATGCCTGGCTCCTTATTTTTTAAAGTATGTATAATCCCTATCACATTCATTATCAAAGCCAGTCTCCAACCAAACTAGTTTATCTTGTTTTTCAAGTATACATTTGTAAACTTCTCATTCTGTAGCATTTCTCCTATACCTCCTCCATCAAGTATGAAGTAATTAGTTATTGATCCTGGCTATTGAAATCTAAGACTAAGTAAAGTTTAAAATTCTTTCCAGCTCATTCTGTCAACCCTAAGTTGGTTATCTTCTTTCTGTAATACCTGATTTTGTGCTAAATGACATCATAAAGAAGAACCTGAAAAAAACTACCCATGGATAATCTTTCCTTAGTATCTTTAAAATACATTGCCCATTTAGGATTGTCAATGTGGGAAATACAGAATAAAATAATAGGCTAATTAGAAAAGGCCCACTGTCAGTTTCCATTTAGGCTGTTCTTACCAGAGCCAAAAGGACCTGCTTTCCAATGTGATATATTTGTTTTTCTGTGATGTCATAGAGAACACCATCCAAAGTCATCACATCCTAAAAAGATGGAGGAAGAAAAATTGTATCAAAGTAACATCAACATCCTTGATTTTAAATATTTGTTATTTGCTTATTTTATGTGTATCAGTGTATTCTCTACATATATGTTGTGTACCCATGTCGTGTAATGCCTGCAGAGGTCAGAAGAGGGCATTGGATTCCCTGGAACTGGAACTAAGACAGTTGTTAGCCAGCTGGGAACTGACCCTTTGAAAGGCAAATATCAAAGCTAAAGAAAACAAGAGTCAGAAAGGCAGGGTCTAAAGACAGGGCTCAGAGAGCAGAGTGATTTCTGCCAAGCCTGGTGACCTGAGTTTGAGCCCTGTGACCCCCATGATGGAAGGAGAGAACCAACTCCCCTAAAGCTGTCCTTTAACTTTCTCCACCTCTCTCTCTCTCTCTCTCTCTCTCTCTCTCTCTCTCTCTCTCTCTCTCTCTCACACGCACACACACACACACACACACAAATAGATAAATGAAAAATGTTTCTAAAGAATCAGAGGGGTAGATGTGGAAGTGTTCAGGTATGCAGAGAGATGTGACTCACTGAACTGAAGAAATGGTAAAGAATGCAACTGAATAGCAGGCAAGAAAGACAAGTAGAACACTTCTCACTGGATAGGGCAGCAGTTCCTCTAGGGTTGTATGTGTGCAGACATGCACATGTGTAATTAATACAGCCACTACTTCAATGTGGCTTTGTGGAGGGTCTGTAATATACCAGTCTCCCTGTTAGAAACTTGATATTCAAAAGTGAAGAAAATATAAATCAAAAAGAAAATGGGAAATCTTCACATCATGCACACAAAGAAAAACTCAGAAAATTCCCCGTGTGTAGTTTCTCATCTCCTCTGAGTCTGCTAGGAAAAAAACTGAACAAATTAAGCATAGTTGCTGCCTTCTAGAAATTACTTTATGACACACAAGTTAGCTAGAATAAGGAAAACACAGATAAATAACTATGTACAGTAAGCACCAGGAAGAAAATACACAGCACGCTATGAGCAAATATGATAGTCAGAGGAAGAGAGATGCCTCAAAAAGATGATTGGGTGTGAAACATATGCACATGTAAACTGTATGGAGAAGGAAGAAAATTGGGATAATTTTTTAAAAATGACTGAAACAGGGGCTGAAGAGAGGGCCTAGCGGTTAAGAGCGCCGACTGCTCTTGCAGAGGACCCGGGTTCGATCCCCAGCACCCACATGGCAGCTGAGAACCGTCTGTTACTCCAATTCCAGGAGAACTCCAGTTCCAGGGGAATCCAACACCCCCTTCTGACCTCCAAAGCATTGCACGACACGGGTGCACAAATCTACATGCAGACAGTACATTCATACACATAAAAAATAAATAAAATTTAAAAAAATGACTGAAACAGAGAAGTATGTTAGTTTTGAAAATTGGGAAGCCAGGGGCAGAGTGACATTCAATAGTTAAGTGTGATTACTGTACTTGCAGAAGACCCAGGTTCAGTTCCCAACACTCAAATGGAAGCCGTGACTCCTGTTTGAGAGGAGCCAACACCCTCACATGTAGAATATGTGTAGCACCCAAACACAACCACACAAATATAAAAATATAAGTCGTATTAAACAAAAATGGAAAGTCTTCACTGGAGAGAACACAGAGCCAGTCGTTGATGAAGAATCTTTTGAAAGGTTTAAACTTACTTGAGGATTCTCACAATGCCCTGTAAACATGACTGGATAAAAGAGTTCAGTAGCTGCCTCTTTTGTACATATTTGGATGTGTGAGAATTGGTGTATCTGGAGGTTATGTTAATATCCAGTTTGCTCATTAGCAAGTGAGAAGGGAAACAGGTAGCTTTTCAAGAAGGACTATAGAAAGAACTTTTGGAGTCTGGAAACTTCTGAGCAATTTTTTTTTACATGCATGAGTGTTTTGCATACATATATGTAAACACACTTATAGCATGCAATGTCTAAGGGGGGCAGAAGAGGGCATCAGATCTTTCTATAGCTGGAGGTATGGATGGTTGTTAGACCTTAGGTGGGTGCTGGGAACAAAGCCCTGGTCCTCTGCAAGAGCAGCAGTGTTCTTATCCACTGAGCCATCTCTCCAGCTCCTTATTTTATATTTATGTGTTTTCTGCACATGTACACGAGCGTGTGTGAATATATGCTATGTGTGTGCAGTTGCCTGCAGAAGCCAGAGGAGGGCATCAGTTGTCCTGGAGATAGAGTTTCGGGTGGTATGACTTGGGTGCAAGGATCTGAACTTGGGTTCTCTGGAAAAATCAGGAAGTGCTCCTAAATGCTGAACCATCTCTCTAGCCCCTTATTTTTTTAAATGAGTTTGAGACACAAAAGCTTATGGGGTGAATTTCTCCATCATCAGCACACTACGATGAAACTGTACATATAAAATATACTTAGCAGTGATAACCATGGAATCAGAATGATTATTAATGATGGTTATATTGTTTTGTAATTATCATTTAACAGCTGTCATGATGGTTATTACTATTTTACATAGATAATTTCTGTTACCATTACCATTCTGTAATAATTTATTTAGAAAACTCAAGATCAGAATTAACTTGCCAAAGTCAGAGTATGTAGATGGAGGCAGGACCCATCTTTAATCCTGCGGTACGGTAGTCTCCAGCCACATAAGTCTACTCCAACTCACATTATTTAAAATTAAATGAAATGAAAAGTTTATTTTTTATTTCACCTGCTGTATGTCAGGTGTTCAGTGGCCTCAAAGGACTAGTGGCTATCTGTGTACAAAGTAGATATGGGACTTTTTTGGAATCAGGGTTTCATGTAGCTCTGGCAGGCTTTGACATGGGTGTATAGTTGAAAATGATCTTGAACTCCTGATCCTGCTCAGTGCTGAGACTACAGATGTGTACCACCACAGCCAGTTTTATGCCATGCTGGCAACCAAACCCAGGACCCTGCAGATGCTAGGCAGGCACTCTACCAACCCAGCCACATCCCCAGCCCCCCAGATGTGGAACAGTTCTATCATTGCAAGTAGTTCTATTTGAAAGTGATAAGTATTCTACTATATTCTTATACTGCGTCTATAGGCTATTTGTGATGTCAATAGATGTGTGGACAGCTATTCAAACAAACCTTTCCTTCCTGATACCTCTACCCTACTGCTCACCCTGCGACAGGTCCAGAGAAAGCTGAGCAGGTCCCCTGGGGTCACATCCTCCAGCACCATGTAGAGTGGCAGCCTTTCCGTGCAGCAGCCTTCCAGCTGTACCAGGTTCTTGTGTTTCCCCAGATACTGATAGAACTGGATTCGCCCTATAAAATCCTGGACCTCCTGGAGTCCAGCTGATTCTGTGAAGGACAGAAGATTCAGGGCAGTGAATGACAGCACTTCTGATGAATAGGAGGCCAGGAGCAAGAAAGATTTTGAGCCAGTGATTCACAAGGCCCAGTAGGGAAGAGGGTACCAACATGGAGAAAGTACAGATAGAAAGGAAACAGAAAAAAACCATTTGGAAGAGAAGGATGCTCAGTGTTACCCATCCCTAATCAGAAATAACCAAATCTCAGGTCTTAGAACTGGATAGGTTTACATCTACCTAAATTGACAGAACCTTTTGTTCACATTAAAGCATCACTGTCTAGGCCTTTTAATATGTTCACATGTCTTAGCCCTTCCTTGTTTTATTTTCTAGAAATTTGCTATTAATGACATATAAAGGCTATTTAACCTACAAAGGTCAAAAAAGGCCTTTCAGATATGGCAATGCTTGAGAAAGACCTGGAAGCAATTGTGGAGAGAACCATGCTGGTGCCAAGTAGAGCACTGTAGAGGGAGCAAGATGTGTGAAGGTAAGAGGAAAAAAAGTGTGCTTGAGATGTTTAAATAACAGAAGATAGATATAGATGATGATTGATAGATAGATAGATAGATAGATAGATAGATAGATAGATAGATGATAGATAGATGATAGATAGATGATAGATAGATAGATAGATGAAAGAGAGACAGAGGGATAGATATAGATGATGATTGATAGATAGATGATAGATAGATAGATAGATAGATAGATAGATAGATAGATAGATGATAGATAGATAGATGATAGATAGATAGATGATAGATAGATAGATGATAGATAGATGATAGATAGATGATAGATAGATAGATAGATGATAGATAGATAGATGATAGATAGATAGATGATAGATAGATAGATGATAGATAGATGATAGATAGATAGATGATAGATAGATAGATAGATGATAGATAGATGATAGATAGATAGATGATAGATAGATGATAGATAGATGATAGATAGATAGATGATAGATAGATAGATAGATAGATAGATAGATAGATAGATGAAAGAGAGACAGAGGGATAGATATAGACAGAGGGGGGAAGGTAGAGGGATGGAGGGAAGGAATAGGGACAGGGGTGAGACAGAGACAGAGAAAGAATATCAAGGCAGACCATAAAAATGACTTGAAGGCAGAAAGCTATCAGGCCATGCAAATGTGACTACTTGAATTCAATCTCTGGAAACTACAGTGAAAGGAGAGGAAAGACTCTGAAAATCTATCCTCTGACATTACACATGGTGTGACAAATACTTTCATTCACACACATGTCATATATACATATTAATAACTATCAATAAAATAAAAATTCTTTAAAATATCAAACAGTAAAAAATAATGAAGAAACAATCTTAGAATCCTAAGCCTAGTAACATCTAACATGGAAAAGTCTATTTGAACAGAGTCAGTAGGCAAAAGCGAACAGAGATCTGAAGACACAAAGCAGAACAATTGTATCACACTCCCCCTCGATTCTCATATGTAATTGTGATCATAATATCTGTCAATAAATATCTTAATGCTTATAATTCCTGTTAACATTTATTATCACTGTCTCACAGTGGAAAGGTTAGAAGGGGAGGGAGTTGACTACATCTCACTTTACCTTCTAAAGCCTTGACGACAACGCTTTGGGGCTTAGGAGAGGCCCCAGTGTTTATGGTAGCCCGATAGAAGGTTCCACAACTGCCATTGTGGATCTTCTCCAAAACTTCAGAGAGTTGTTCCCTGGCTACCTGCAGCTTAGCCAGGGTGGAGGTGACAGCACGTAGAAAGTTTTCCACTGATGTCTCCTGTAGAGGCACAAGCTCTTTTCCTCCTTGTCTTGTGGCTTCCTGGCTTAGTCTCCTAGATGGAGGCACAGGGGCGATGCCTAGAACAAAGAGATGACATCCGCCCACTGTTACCTGCGCTGGAGACACCAGAAAAGCAGACTAGAACTGGTCAAGAAGTTCCTTTTGCAATTTTCTCTTTGACTAACATGAAGACATCTTCTGTTATCTCTCTGGGTTTTAGTACTAACGCCGAGCTTTAGAACTTTTGAAATAATTCCATTACTTCTAAAACATCTCAAGATAAGCCAGATGTTTCTTTTCTACCATCTTCATACTTTCAGTATTCCATGAATGTAATATGGAAACAGAGTTTCCTGAAAAGGAATCCATTCTAGATACCCAAAGGGGGTAGGACTAACCTTTTGTCAGTCACAGGGCTTCCAATATTGAAGGAGGGATATGGTAGCTATTCGGCTATCAGCTAGGGCTAGTCTTTCCTTAGGTTACCTTCAAAGTCAGATTCTTCTCTATTTCCATGGATCTTAGTCAAAAGGTCTTTTGAAACTCCCTCCATAGCTACTATGTAATTGTTTCCAATTGTCTAAGAAAGGTTCACTTTTTTTTTTTTTGGTCTTTTTTTGAGACAGGGTCTCCCTGTAGCCCCAGCTGTCCTGGAACTCACTCTGTAGACCAGGCTGGCTTTGAACTCGCAAAGATCCACCTGCCTCTGCCTCCCAAGTGCTAGGATTAAAGGCATGTGCCACTATGCCTGGCTGAAAGGTTCACTTTTTTAAAAAATGTATTTTATGTGCATGTGCATGTATGTAAGTGCACCATGTGGATGCGGAGTCCACACAGGTCAGAAGGGGGGCATCAGATCCCCTGGATCCGAAGATACAGATGGTTGTGAGCCACCATATGGGTGATGGGAATGGAACCCAGGTCCTCTGCCAGTGGTTCAAGAAGAGCCAGTGCTCTTAACTGCTGAACCATCTCTCCTGCCCCAGAAAGGTTTATTCTTATTAATTTTCCAGTTGCTCATTGATTTACCCATCTACTCAATAAGTACCACCAACTGTATACCAGACACTGTACATGAGCTGAGAATAGGCACCATCCAGATCTACCTAAGATTAGGTTCTGGTCATAAAGCAGATAATAATAAAAGATGAGGCTATGAGGGCCGATAGCAAAGGGAGAAGAAACACTAGTGATACCAGTTTATCTATAAAGGTCGAAAGAGAACTTTGAGATATGCTAACCTTTGAGACAAACCTGGAAGCAATTATGGAGCAAACCTTGCTCGTGTAAGGCAGATGTAGGTGGAGGAAACAAGATCTGTGGAGGCACCAAGGCAAGAGCACACTTGAGATGCTCAAGGAGCACCAAAGAAGCCAGTGCAGCTGGAGCCAAGCAGGATCACGGAGAGTTGCAGAGCTAGGACCAGAGAGGCGAGGTGGGTAAAGCCAGGGGAGAAAGAAAGCTTTTGGAGGATTTTAAACTACAGAGAACTCACAGAGCACTCGGTCATTGTGGCTTATCTGGGGGCAAATATTGATAGGGTTACCAGAAAGCTTAGAGACAGTAACTGGGAGCACACTGCAATGATCTGTGCAAGACGAGAATGGCTCAGCTCTATTATATGCAAGATTTGTTTACGGCTTAGATATGAACCATGAGAGAAGGAGGAATTGAGGATAGTCTCAAGATTTTATACTGTAAACAGAGAAGACCAGCCTTGCTACTAAGATGGAGTTGACTGGAGAAGGATACTTATACAGGAATATCAATACCCTAGACTGGACATATTTCACATGAAAAGAGTATTGTATTCACACTATTACATAGATGGGTAACACAAGAATTTGGAGTTTGGGCGACTGTGCTAAAAGTATCTGAATAGAAAAATATCTGGAAAAAAAAGAAAAATATCTGGAAGGTAGACAGTTGGCTCAGCAGTTAAGAGCACTGGCTGTGCTTGCAGAGGACCTGGGTTTGATTCCCAGCATCCACATGGTGGCTAACAACCATCTATAACTAGAGTTCCAGGGGATGTGATGCCCTCTTCTGATCTCCATGGGCACTACATGGCATGGGTGCACTTACACACATGCAGCCAATACACTCATACACATAAAATAAATATTTTTTTAATTTTTTTTATTTCTGTATGTGTATGAATGTACTGTCTGCATGCAGGTCTGTGCACCCGTGTCGTGCAATGCCGTGGAGGTCAGAAGAGGGTGTCAGATTCCCCTGGAACTGGAGTTCTCCTGGAATTGGAGTTTCAGATGGTTCTCGGCCACCATGTGGGTGCTGGGGATCGAACCTGGGTCCTCTGTAAGAGCGGTCGGTGCTCTTAACCACTAGGCCATCTCTCCAGCCCAAAATAAAAATATTTTTAAACAGAAAAATATCTGAATCGCTGACTGAGAGTTTTATCATCTTTAGGAAGTGACTTTGAGGATTCTGGCTGTTTGTTTCTGCTTTTCAAATATATTCTGAGAACAAAGCACAGCATTGTCTCAGCAACTCTGAACAGGTGGAACAGTCTGTGAACTAAGAACTGACATTGGACTTGCCCACAGTTCTCACTGATAAGCTTGGAGAGAGTTGTTTTGGTGATATAGTAGGTACCACAACCTTATTCCAGTGCCCTCAGAAGAAAATATGGTGAGTACAAGTGATGAAAGTGAGTTCACACAACTCCCTTGACAAATTTTCTATGGAAGTTGCAGGAAAGAACTGGCATAAAATTTAGAGCAGTAAAAGAATCAGACACTGGAGTTCTATGCCACTACCAGCTGCTTCTTACACTGGGCTTCCTGTGTATGCCGATCCCTTTCATAGAATGTGCAGTGTACCCCAGAACCTGCTGGCACCTCTACTTTACACTAGCATAATGTTATTCTTTTAAATCATATTTTGAGGTAGAGTAAGGATAAAAAGTATCCTAGAACAAAATGTTGCCCTTTGTGATGTTAACAGAGCCTCTGGGATGTACCTTTTATTAAGTCTCCCTGTCCCCAACCCCACTGATACTTATTATCATAAGTTTGACAGACCAAAGGAGATCACAAGAGGCTTTCTCATCCCAGCTATTTTTCTAGTCATCAAAGCCTATTTGTTGCATCAACCCATGACGTCCAGAACAGATTCTGTCCAATGCTCACCGCGCTGGAGAGAACCCATGAGCCTCTCACTGGAGGTACCATGATTTGTAGACTTGAGTCTACTGAAACCTGGCCATCCTAGACTCAGTCTTCACAGAGCCCCCGTCCAGCCCCAGCTTGTGAGCCTTACCCCGCGGTCCAGGACACTGCTGCTGGGATCTTTGTCCTCTGATAAAAAGCCACAAGATGATTGCAAGAAGGACGAGGAAGCTGCCGACCAGGAGGGCCGGGACGACGATCACTTCGTACTGCTCCTGGACCACTGTGCAGGCAGACAACGGAAGGGAAGACCACTGAGAAGCCTGGCTGGCTGCTGCCGTTTCCCGGTCCAACAGTCTTAATGCTCTGGACTTCCCCCTTTCGTTCCCTTCAATAGAAACATTGTAGGAAGCCACTCCTTATGCAGAAACCTACTCCCTGATTCTGAGCCCATCTTTGTGGATCTGACTGGCACAAACCATCCCACAAAGACGATAAATACTAGTTCCCAGTCCTTCACCACCACTCCCTACATTATCTACTAGAAATGAAGTCGCCTTTCCTCCTCTAGAAACATCCAAAACTTAAGTCTCCACAACCCTAACGTCAGAGCACAAGCAATGTGGGTGTCTGTACTTACTACACAACTTGTCACTGAGACTGCAGTCCAACAGCACCCGGCTCAGGTGACCCTTCTCTCCCATCGCCACAGGGCCACCCACTTCTCTGCTCCACCCACAAAGGATGTGCAGACCAGAATCACAAGAGCAGGTGACTTCCAAAGACTGATTCGTTCTAGAAGAAAACAGTGGAGCACACAAGGAATTAGTAAACGCACCTACATCTAATTCCTAAACACACAGAACTGCTTCTGAACCGCCCATTTCTCTCTACTGTTTAGGAGGAACTCAGACTGAAGAAATCTTTATATTCTCTGGTGCATTTTCCCATTTCTGCGATACAGCTCTCCAGCCCTGATCCCTTTATCCCCTTGTTCCTGAAATTATTTTGAAGGCAACACAGATTTCTGTGACCATGCTCAAGTACAGAATCACACATCATTCTGAATACTTGTTACAACCTCTATACCCGCTATGGTCAGATTTCGTTCAGCTATATGTCACATGTTTTATTTTTATTTTTTACTTTATATGTATGAATGTTTTGCCTGCATGTAGGTAATGTGCAATCCCTGTGGAAGCCAGAAGACAACATCAGATTCACTGGAACTGGAGTTACACAGGTGGTTGTTAGCAACTGTGGGAATTCTGGGAATTGAAACTTGGTCCTCCCAAGAGCAGCTAGTGCTCTTAACCACTGAGCCATCTCTCCAGCCCTGTGTATGCCACATTTTTTACACATAACATTTCATTACATTTTTATTTAGATAATGAAGAAATACTTGCCAAGTGTCAGATTATTTATTCATTTGTTTAATTGCTCTGAGACAACCGCACCATCAAAATAAATGAGCAGACAGCATTTAGCTATTAATACTATTTAATCCCTCGGCTCTCAGATCCTCTGTGAACATTTTCTCCTCATTATCAGACACACTGAAAAACCCACATTGCCACCAGGATAATAGACTACCAAGCCACCTTTTCTTCTAACTCTTTTAAATGAAAAGTAAATGTATTTATATGTAAATGTATTTTTCAGAAACAGAGCTAAGGAGATGACCTAGTGTGTAAAGAGCTTGTTATGCAAGCATGATGTCCAGAGTGTTGATTCCCCAGAATCCATGTAAGAGCTAGACACAGCAGTATGTGCACACAACCCCAGTAGGTGAGAGGCCAATTCAGGAGGCAGATAAGTGTGTACCCAGCAAAAAAAAAAAAAAAAAGAGTGGGCAGAAGGTGAAGAAAGCCATTCAAGACATTTTTCTATGAGTTTGGACTCAGTAAGGGATCCATGAAGTCACTGATCAGTTAGACAGCAAAGTCCACTTCATCTAGTCATGAACCAAAAGTGCAAAGAGCAAGGTGGTTTGGAAAGCTTCTGAAGTTCAACATGGGAAGGAAAGGCCCTGGCAGCATCAGTAGAAACAGTGCCCAGAGACGGAGGAGCACAGGAAAGGTCCTAAAATCAGCCCTGAGCTCAGCTAGGTGATCACGAAGTATATTTGAGAAGGTCTCATTGCCATTCTTATTTTCATTTCCTCCTGCTCCCTTTTCTGGGCATTATCAGACACAGGTAATTATTTTTGTTCAGGGAGCAGCCAGCTGAACAAGTTTGGCTCTCTGGAGAGTAGGTGCTGTGAACGCAATCTCTCCACACAGTAGAAATGGCGGGAAAAAAAAAAGTCAGTCAGCAGCCAGCCAGCTCAGACTTGCGAGCTCTGCCCAGAAACCAAACTATACACCCACTTGTACATACCAAAGAAAGTAATCTGAAGACCTGTGTTCACAGTGCCCTTATGCTGAACTGGCCATAACCAAACACATCTTCCCCTAGTGATGCAAACCAACAAGTATTCTCTCGCAGCTGGGTATCACACTATACAGTGTTTATACTTGCCTCAAGGTATAAGGCCTTCTCCTCTACTTCCTGAGCCAGGGTCTCGCCATGGCGTTTTTTTGGTCTATGGTAGTTGAAATAGGCTTATTAATATCTATCAAGCCCAATGGAAATATGTCAGTTAATAAATAAGTATTGGAATCCTCAGCCCATGAGCATTAATAACTCCTTAGATCCCATATGACATCTACTGGGGAAAGTGGGTCACTTTAGGTGTCTACAAAGAATATCAACAATTGATAGTTTATAAAATATTTTATTTTTATGTGTATGAGCGTACTGCTTACAAGTGTGTAAGAGCACCCATGTCCTCTGATGCCCACGGAGGTCAGAAGAGGATGTAAGATCCTCTGGAACTGGAGTTAGGGGGATGGATGGTTGGTAGGTGCTGGGAACCAAACCTGGATCCTCTGCAAGAGCATCCAGTGCTCTTAATCACTGAACTATCTCTCCAGCCCCAATAATTTATATTATAATCATATTTGTAACAGATAATATATTCATATTCACACAATTTCTATCATTTTAAAAATGTTATGCAGTCTCTTAAATGGACTTCAAAATATTTAAGTGTGTAAAGCATTAGCCCACAGCTGGTGCCATGAATTTAAAATGCAGAGCATTGGAATCAAGGCGCTAGTGAGGCTATGAACTTGTTATTCTGATACCTTATTTGACAGTTGCAAAATATGTTTGTATATAGCTTGCCTACAGTTTGCATGTATCTGATTACTGTGCCAGATCTCCAGGCAGGACTGTAATGCAAACATTATTATTGACTAATTACTCGTTATTCCCTGACTTTTCTCCTCTGGTACTTCAGTGTTTTGGTTTGGAAATTCACTATTAAAAGATAAAACTCGCTGCTTGAATTGAGAATCCATAACTCAACAATGAAGACACAGATAGGAAGAGGATGACAGTGAAATGGTGAAGGTCCCTGATTATTTCTTTATTTTTATTTTTTGGTCTTTTTGAGACAGGGTCTCCCTGTAGCCCCAGCCATCCTGGAATTCTCTATGTAGACCAGGCTGGCCTTGAACCCACAGAGATCCACCTGCCTCCACCTCCCAAGTGCTGGGATTAAAGGCTTGTGCCACCACACCTGGTTGGTCCCAGATTATTTACAAGACAACAGTCTGGAGACAATAGAAGTTAGGGAAAATTAGAACTTAACTAAATATTAATGTATCCAAACTGTCACACAGATTCAAAATAAGCACATGCTACCTTGCATTTCTGCACTGTTTGATATATCCAGAGACACTTCTACTCACAATAATACAACACAACCCTCACTGCTTACATTTCTGTTCAGTTAGCACAATCACCTCCCAGATACAACCACCAAATTACTCATAAATTTCCAGAAGAAACCTTTCTCATCAAAGCACATCTACAAGGAAGAGTTTGAAAAACAGACCTGTTTTGCTAGAATAAAACGGGTGTGTATGCTATGAACATATCCCAGGGATGATATCTGATCCTATTGTAGGGAAGTATGATTCTGTTTTTGCCTCATCCAGTCTCAGAACCTGCAGAGTAGCCCTTGTGTGTCTGCCAGAAAGCTGCTTACTACAAACCTGGGTGACCCATTCTTCCAGATGGACATAGTGGGTCAATGGAGTTATTATGGACTATGGAGCCAAAAAAAAAAAAAATCAAACATTTAAAGGGAAGAGAATAAAACTTATGGAGAAGGCAAGTACAGACTGTGAGAGTCCACTTTATTTCCTGTTCAATGAACTGTCCTCTCCTCCCTCCTCCCAAGCTATCCAATAAGAAACTTTACAGTGAGTATATTCAGTTAGAAGTGAGATTGAGATCTATATGAAATCTAGATCTAGTGAGCTCGGATCTAGACAATTCCAGTATAACTTATGTCCAACATCCTAAAAATCAAGCTGACCTTCCTAATTCCAGAACTTATATACTAAGTAAAGACAGCACGTCAGGCATTGTACTAGACTGTTTCATGACCACAAGAAAAGTCAGAAATGGAAGGATTATATAAGTGATAGAATTATTAATTATCCATTTGAATAATAAAGATAGATAAATGGAGGAGCATGGCTTCATATCCAGGCCTAGATATTTTATTTACAAATCCTTTTAAACTAATAGATGCATGGGTGTATAAATATATACACAAATATATTTGTAAATATTCTGAGGAACAAAACCAACACTGTCAAGAAGGGATTACACCAGAATCCAAGAACATCCCAGAAACCACAATGAAAGAAAAAAAATTGCCAGCAAATACACCATAATTCAGAAAGAACACTAGAATAAAATCTCTGTGTAAATGAGTTCTTCAAGTTCTTATAGGGACGCAGATGATGTCTGTCTTCTACATCTGTTTTGAAAATAAAGATTAAAGACCAGAAATATTTTTCAGTACCCATCAGACATACAACCTTATTTTCTTGCCTCTTTTTCCTGAGCCTGACCCCTGAATCCTATTTCTATCATTTGCTTATTTGATTGAAAAGATCCAATTTTCTGGAATAGTAATTTTACTGTGAGCCGGAGAGTCAGAAAGGGTCTGTAATCCCAGGCATAGGGCACTGGCTGAGGAATTGGGATCCACAGGCTGCCTCTCTCTGGGCCCAGGCTCTGCCTTTCTTTTGAAACAAACTTGTAAAACAACAATAAGGAGAGGGCAGAGATGACCTTCCTAGGTCTACAGAGATGGACACCTTGCTTCACCTGTCTGATAGCCCCTAGTGCGATGGGCTGTCGGAGCCAAGCAGACCCCTTGTCCTATTCATCTCAGAAACTGACACTGGGATTGTTCTAATATTCTTCCTCCCCCACATTACTATAGATCTGGGGTCTGAAATGAACTTTGACCCTCCATGAAAAAGGGGTTCCTCCACACGGCCCAGGATTCCCAAGCCTGTCTGAACAAGTCTTGCAGCTTTTCTTTCTGTGTCTTTTTACCTGTCTGCAGAAATCCCTGAAGCCATGAAAGGTGCCTGCCGAGCAGGAGATCTGATTTGTAACCTGGCACCTCGGGACAGTTGACTTTGGGAAGACAGAAAAGGGATTTTTAAGGCAGATAGTCTGTGGAGCAACTGGATTAGCAGACACGGTGCACAGATCTCACCAACAGCATCAGCTTTAAACGGAGTGACACTGATGAGCAAGCTTGATTTCCTTGGAAGTATTTTACACATTCAAAGCAGTTTATTATCTGAATTAGCATTCTGTATTTCATGTTCCCAATCCTATAACCCATCATCTGCTACATTAAATTTTGAAAGCTCAGAAATAATGTATCTTAAATGCTTTCCTGCTGACTATCCTCTGAGGTTACTCAGTAACCATTTCCCAAAGTCCTGAGTGCAAAATAAAAGCTTCCAAAAGAGGGTAAAGCACATACCCACTGCCCCACCCAGAATACAGCCACCTTGTGACTATCTGTATCTCCTTTTCCCAATCTGATTGGCAGGCCATCTGATACAGGCAGCTGCTGCAGAGTTGTCTTCCAAATGCTTTGTTCATGGCGTTCTCAATCACACTGAGTTTTCAAGGCTTGGTCCCCGCACCCCCTTATATGAGATTCATATCCCTGGGCTTTGCCCTCTAATCAGATACTTCGAGATCTTTACAATAATCTTCTCACCCTTTCCCCCATTAATGAGGGAATCATTTTTATTTTGTACTCACTCTTCTAACAGGTCTTTTCTGGCAGACAGAAGGGCTCAAGCTGAGAAGATCAAGAGGAGGACAGTCTCCAAAAGACTGGAGGACCACACACAGGCACCCATGCACGCACGCAAGCACGCACGCACGCACGCATGCACACTTTCTCATTTCCTCAGGCTATATAGATTGGCAAGAGTACAAATGGACAGATTTCATAACGAGGAAGTCAACCAACCAAGTGCCCTTTACCTTAATACTGTGTCCTACAGGGTGTGGTCCAGTAAAGATTCTATATAGAGAATGCAAACTCAGATACACAGCAACAAATGTTTTGTCCAAATCAAAGGTATATCCTTGAGAGTTCCTTATCACCTCACTCTACAGAGTTGGGAACCAAGGCAATGCATCCCCTCCTTAGGGTGGGTGAGTGGCAACAGTATATAGTGTGCAAGCTGAGGGAGGTGGAGTCAGCACTGACTTGGTGTTAGGACAACAGTAGAGGTTTGCAGTTTAACTTCTGGTTTGGTGAGTGTCTCCTTCAGCATCTAGAGGCAGAGCACCTGACCTTAACATTCCTTTCGTTCCTACCCTAGTAACTAGAAAACCTTCCTCACCTCTGGGTAGTGAAGATGAAAGATCAGGTAAAGCAATGAGTTCCTTCAGCCAGTTATCCAATCTTGCCTCTTCCTTGTGAGCATATATTTCCAAAATTAAAAGTAAAAAAAATAAATAAATTTGGTAACATGGAACAGTAAGTCAGAAGTAAGGGTGAACATGAAAATATCAATGAACAAATCAATTGTCTCACAATGGATTCTTGGGCTACAATATTGACAGTAAAAATAAGAAAGGGTCATCTTAAGGAGATTGAACCGGCAGGACACAGGGGCTGGGGGGGGGGGGGAGGAAGACAAATAAAAGATAAGTATTAATAGGGGCTCTTCAGTCATTTTGGACATTTTGATTTGAGACGTCAAGTAGATAACTGGGCTGAAAATAAACCTTTAGGTATTGGGGCTGGAGAGATGGTCTAGTGGTTAAAAGTGCTGACTGCTCTTGCAGAGGATCCGGGTTTGACCCCCTGCACCCAGATGGCAGCTGAGAACTGTCTTTAACTCCAGTTCCAGGGGAAACCAACAGTCTCTCTGACCTCCACAGCATTGCACAACGAGGGTGCACTAACACATGCAGACAGTACAGTCATACATATAATTAAATTAAATTCAATTAAATTAAAAAACCTCTAGGTATTGTGAGATAAAACTGAAAGCCTTGGATGTGTGAAAGGGAAAGAGAAAAAAATGAAAAGAGGAAGAAAAAAGATTAGCACATGATTTGCATATCCTGAAAATGAGGAAACATAATAGAGAATTATACCAAAAGAGAAAAGTACAAAGAATTTAAGAAGGATCAGGAAGGAAAATGGCGGAGAAGCTCATATTGTTGAAGGTAACGTGAGGAGGACATGTCCATATGGAAGACAACTGCATATCATGGGAGGGTCTAACACAGGATTCAGAGACACAGACAAAGGGGAGGGAGGTAACACACCACTGTGATCATAGGAGTCGCATACAGTGTGAAGATGTGAGCAGTTCCAGGAACAAGCAGGTGTGAGCATGCGGAGAGAACTGTTCTGGCAGTTCTGCTAAGGCACTGAGAAGTACATGAATAAAAGCACTGAAGTGAAGGGGCTGGAGAGATACTCTGTAGTTGAGAGCACTGACTGCTCTTGCAGAGGATCTGGTTCAATTCTCAGCACTCACATGGTGGCTAACAACCTTCTGTAACTCCATTTCTAGGAGAATTCAATACCCTTTCTTGAGCTCCGTGGGCACTGTAAGGCATGGGTGCACTTACACACACGCAAGCAATACACCATACACAGAAAATAAAAATAAAGAAAATATACAAAAAAAAAAAAAAAAAAAAGAAAACCCAGAAAAGACTGAGATGAGTTCAGAGAGGATTTCCACTGTTGATCTGTTTGGAAGCTCCAACATCCTCACGGTCCTCAAACCTGGGTGCACTGTTAGATTTCATCAAAGTTTAAGAAAGGTACCACTACTAGGTCATTTCCCTCTCCTCTCAGGGACAAGGATGAGAACACACCCTCGATGGAGAGTCCACATGCCAGCACTCAACAGTAGAAAATTTCCCAAAATATATCAATGGACATCTGGAACTGGTAACAATTGGAATTCAGGTATAAGATTACATATTTGATCAAAAATAATGTGTATCATTGCTACACAAAATAAATTTTAGTTGCAAAGCAAATAGATTATCTTGAGAATCATAAAAAATTGACCTTATAGGGTATATGAGATTAGTGATGATGCCTTAAAGATTGGATTTCTCCAGTAGAAAACTCCAATAAATAATCAATAAACATATAAAAAACATAGTGATCTTATAGTAATAAGAAATGTAATATGCCAATAAATAGTCAAGAATGGGAAAAGGAAAATAAGGTCACCAAACCAAAATGCTTAACAGATATGGAGGCAGAATTTTATTTTAATTATTAATTTTAAAAATACAATTTTTAATGGAACAAGATACAATTTTGCTTTATTTAAGTGGGAAAAGGATTTTTTAACATATTTTTGTTTTATATGTATGAAGTGTATTGGCTACATGTAAGTGCACCCACGTCATGAAACGCCCTCAGAGGTCAAAAGAGGAAATTGGATTCCCTGGAACTAGAGTAACAGACTGTTGTTAGCTGTCATGTGGATGCTGGGAATCGAACCTGGGTCCTCTGCAAGAGCAATCAGTGCTCTTAACCACTGATCCATGTTTCTTATCTCAGGGAAAATGATTTTTTTAAAAGATAATTTTCTGCTCTGAAGATGCCTATTTTGGAATGACTACTCCTTTATTTTGGGAACTTTTATGCATGCTTACAATGCATTGTGGTCAAATCCACTCCCCTGTCCTTCCCTTCATCCCCCCTCCTGTCTCCCTTACCACTTTCCCTCCCTCCTTCATGTGCTTTATTTATTTATTTACTTACTTGTTTACTTATTTATTTTTAGTCTTTTGATACAAGGTCTCCCTGTAGCCCCAGCTGGCCTGGAACTCATGAGCTCTGTAGACCAGGCTGGTCTTGAACTCAGAGATTCACCTGCCTCTGCCTCCTGAGTGCCGGGATTAAAGGCCTCTGCCACCATGCCCAGCCAGGTGCTTTTTTTTTTTTTTTAATTTTATTTATTTCTGTATGTGTATCAATGTACTGTCTGCATGCAGGTTTGTGCACCCATGTCGTGCAATGCCGCGGAGGTCAGAAGAGGGTGTCAGATTCCCCTGGAACTGGAGTTCTCCTGGAATTGGAGTTTCAGACGGTTCTCAGCCTCCATGTGGGTGCTGGGGATCGAACCCGGGTCCTCTGTAAGAGCAGTCGGCACTCTTAACCGCTAGGCCATCTCTCCAGCCCCCAGGTGCTTTATTTTTTAAGCCCTCTGAGTGGGCTTGCTGCTGGCTGTATCTTCACAGATGTAAGGCCCTCCCCCATCACACGGGTAGCCTCTCGGGAGCAGCATCCCTGATTCCTATGGGATTTTGTTCCTGTTGTTTTAGAGACAAGGTCTCACTATGAAGTCCAGACTGAACTTGAGTTTACACTGACCCTCCTACTTCACCTCCTAAATGCTAGAATTACAGGCATAAACAACAATACCTGCTTCCTCTCTTCTATAATTGACAAGGAATCCTAATTTGCATAAGGGAAATAGCTTTCCAACATGTAAATCAAGAACCTTAAAGGCATTGCCATTTGGATCCTGTCATTCTCCTCTCCAGGGTAATTATATGAGAATATATTTTTATTTTTTTAATTTTTATTTATTCTTGTATGTGTATGAATGTACTGTCTGCATGTAGGTTGGTGCACTCGTGTTGTGCAATGCCTCGGAGGTCAGAAGAGGGCGTCGGATTCCCCTGGGACTGGGGTTAAAGACGGTTCTCGTCCACCATGTGGGTGCTGGGGACAATCCCAGGTCCTCCGCAAGAGCAGTCAGCGCTCTTAACCGCAAGGCCATCTTTCCAGCCCCGAGAATATATTTTTAAAGAGATGATATTTCTTCACACACACACACACACACACACACACACACACACACACATTAGTACACTTTTGTGAAAGCATAAAGAGATGCTAGCTTCAAAATGGCCCAATGAATCAAGGAATCAATGATAGGAAAGGAGCTGGAACTATAAATGAAGATTATCCAGCAGTTGAAAACTGATAGAATTCCAGTAATGAGTGCAGAGGGAATCTTGACTGTTCTTCCTTTTCTATATTTTGCAACTTTCTAAAATAAAGGTACAAATAGAAACAATTTAAGTGTTTACCAAAAGGGAGATATCACAAAGTATTTTTATATAGCCACTACTATAGTATTTGTAAAAAAAAAATTTGTTTTGGTCTTTTTGAGACAGGGTCTCCCTTTAGTCCCAGCTGGCCTGGAGCTCCCTCTCTGAGACCAAGCTAGCCTTGAACTCACAGAGATCTGCCTGCCTCTGCCTCCTGAGTGCTGGGACTAAAAGGTGTGCGCCACCATGCCCAGCCAAAAAGGTTTTAAGAATGGGCTGCAGAGATGGCTCAGTGGTTAAGAGCTCAAACTACTCTTGCAGAGGACCTGGGGTTTGGTTCTCAGCACCCGCATGGCGGCCAACAACCATTTGTAACTCCAGTTCCAGGGAGTCTGACTCCCTCTTCTGACTTCCATAGGCATCACACAACATGGGTACACTTATATACATGCAGATAATACACTCATACACATAAAATAATTCTTTTTTGTCTTTTTAGAGACAGGGTCTCCCTTTAGTCGCAGCTGGCCTGGAGCTCACTATGTAGACCAGGTGGGCCTTGAACTCACAAAGATCTACCTGCCCCTGCCTCCCAAGTGCTAGGATTAAAGGCATGCACCACCTCGCCCAGCAATAAAATATTTTTAAAGCGTAAAAGCAAATTTTAAAGTGCACACATATGGCATCTTGGCCTTTTGGCCAAGATCAAGTGCAGCGTCTATTCTTCTCCGTTTAGTAGCTTTCATGTCCTATCTGAGGATAACATATTAACTGGGCCTCTGTATTGTGTTGTTTATTTTCACTTCAATGTAGGACCTACAACCTAAATTGTGTATGTGTAGATGCAAATGTAAAGGGGTCAAAAAACTAAAAAGAAAATCATGAGATGGGGAGAGAGATCTGAAAGTATATGAGAAGTAGAGACAGCAATGTGATAAGAAGGCAGAAGGGAGGCTCACTAGAAGAAGAACTGGAGCCAGGCAGAGGTGCCAGGGGCAGGGGGGAAGGGAGGGAGCCAGGCAGGGCAGCAGGGGCAGAGGGCAAGGCTCTGGGCAGGGGACCAAGGAGAACAAAGTAAAATCACACACACACACACACACACACACACACACACACACGGTGTGAAAATAATATGAGAATCATTACTTTCTTTAAGCTAATTTTTATTGAAGCTTTGTGTATTTCATACAAAATTTCCAATCAAGGAGACCCATTACTTTGTATTCAAACCTAAAATATTACTTGTGTTTTTTGTTTTTTGTTTTATTTTCATATGTGTATGAATGTACTGTCTGCATGCAGGTTTGTGTACCCGTGTCGTGCAATGCCACGGAGGTCAGAAGAGGGTGTTGGATTCCCCTGGAACTGGAGTTAAAGACGGTTCTCAGTCGCCATGTGGGTGCTGGGGATCAAACCTGGGTCCTATGCAAGAGCAATCGGCGCTCTTAACTGCTAGGCCATCTCTCCAGCCCTTACTTGTGTTTTTCAACTATGTCTGTGTGTGTGTGTGTGTGTGTGTGTGTGTGTGTGTGCGTGTGTGTGTGTGTGTGTGTGTGCGCGCATGCTTATGCGTTGTCATAGATGTGAAGGTCAGAGGACAGCTTGTGGGAGCCAGTCCTCTTCTTCCACCATTTGGATTCTGAGGATCAAATTCAAGTCATCAGACTTGATGGTAAGTGTCTTTATCTGCTGAGCTATCTTACTGCTCCCTAAAAATACTGATTTCTAAAAATTGGATAAAAATAAATAAAATAATTTTGGGAGCAGGGGTGGATAGCAGCTTACTCTGTCCACTCTATATGACCTACTGCAGGACCTCCAAGAATACGGCATTCTTCTGGGAGAAGTTGTCTTTAAAAATTATATATACTGCGCCGGGCGTGGTGGTGCACGCCTTTAATCCTAGCACTTGGGAGGCAGAGGCAGGTGGATCTTTGTGAGTTCAAGGCCAGCCTGGTTCACAGAGAGAGTTCCAGGCTAGCTGGGGCTACAGGGAGACCCTGTCTCGAAAAGACCAAAAAAAAAAAAATTATATATACTGCATAGTGCACAATAAAATTGGTTAGAAACTCCTGTGCAGGAAATTCCAAAAAAGTCTATCAGAATGTGGCAATGGTAGCGATGAAAAGGATAAATGACTACTTCTACTTTCTTTTCTCCACATCGAAGAGATTAAGCCTCATTTTATAATAAGAAAACACAAAGAGCTAAAAAGTTAGGAAAGTTAGAAAGAAGCATTGAAAGAGAAAACTATAACATTGGCAGAAAAGTCAGGGCAGAAAACATAATCTTCCTAAAGCTCCAGTGATCAGAACTCAAGATGGAGTATGATCCTTGAGTCAGGATCTCTGGCTTCCAGGAGGCTTGCTTGACCTAAAGTCAAGTGGAGTCCTGGAGTTTAACAAGTTCTTTCTTGTGTTTGCTAAAGGCATTATCTTGCCAATGTGGAAGACAGCCAAGTTGGAACTCCCAGA
The DNA here is from genome assembly GCA_009823505.1 of Rhizomys pruinosus. Classification (NCBI taxonomy): domain Eukaryota; kingdom Metazoa; phylum Chordata; class Mammalia; order Rodentia; family Spalacidae; genus Rhizomys; species Rhizomys pruinosus. The sequence continues at coordinate 588,652 of VZQC01015628.1, forward strand.
ACAAGGTTAATGTATTATCTCCAACCAGCAGTAGAGCACAAGAACAAGATTCAGATTGGAGGGTAGACTTATCGTGACCTATGAAAGGTTTCATTTCCTATCTATCCAGCTGAGCTCATCCTTCCTGCTTTCATCAGAATTCTCATGAGAGTTAGTAGGAATTCATCAACCCAGTAGTTACAAGCTGCTGTTGTAGCAAGAATTCTTTTTGATAACTACTATTGAATTATTTTAGTGTGTGTGTGGTATGTTGGTGATAGAAATTGGGGCCTCACAAACTAGATAAGAACACTACCTCTGAGCCATAACTACAACCCTAAAATAATTTTTTTAATTAATGTACTATCCAGGGAAGCTGAGGTTGTAGCTCACTTAGTTGGCAGAGTTCTGGCCTAGTATGCATGAGGCCCTGGGTTCAACACCAGCACCACATAAAGTGAGCATAGCGGCACATGCCTATAATCCTAGCACTTGGGAGATAAAGACTAGAGGATCAGAAGTTCAAGGTTATCCTCAGCTACACAGAAAGTCTTAGGACAGTCTGGGCATGGTGGTTTGAATGGGAATGTCTCCAACAGGCTCCATGTATTTGAACACTTGGCCCAGTATGTGGTGCTGCTTGCAGAGATTTAGGAGGCCTTTTAGAAGCAGCATGTCATTGGGGGCAGGCTTTGAGTGTATGTAGGGCTGCCCCACTTATAATTCCTCTCTCTGCTTCCTGTGTGTGCTTGAAGATGTGAGTCCTCAGCTTTCTGTTCCAGCTGGTGCCTGCTGTGCCCCTCCCACCATAAGCCAAATAAACTCTTCCTTCTCTAAGGTGCCTTGGTCATGTTGTTTTATCACAGCAACATAATACTGAGTTATATAAAAAAAAATCCTGTCTCAAAATAAATAAAAGCAGCTGTCAAGATGGCTCAGCAGATAAGGAGCTTGAGCCAAGCCCTGTGAGCTGATTTGTCTCCTTGGCGTCCTCATGGAGGAAGGAAAGAACCAACTCCTGAAAGAAAGTTGTCCTCTGACTTTCACACACATGCTGTGGCACAGCTCCCCCCACCACCACCACCTGGCAATAAATACTGGTGAACAGAATTTGTATCTGCTTTTGAAATAAGATTCTCACTATACAGCCTTAGCTGGGCTGAAACTCTCTATGTAGACAACCCTGGCCAAAATCTGCCTGCCTCCACCTCCCGAGGGCTGGCATTAAAAGCTTGTACCACCACGGCTGGCCATAAACAGAAGTACTTTTATGACTAAATCAGGACCCTTAGCACCTACAAATTGTCCACTGCACATACATGTTGATGACACTCATTCATCAGATACTGAAAACTCACTGGGTTAAGGTATTTGTTTCTGTAATTACTTTTCAGACCAAAGATTCCAACTTTTTATTTCTTTCCTTTGTTTTTTTTTTCCTTTGGACTGTTTGAGACAGAGTCTCCCTTTAGTTCCAGCTGGCCTGGAGCTTACTATGTAGACCAGGCTGGCCTTGAACTCACAGAGATTGGTCTGCCTCTGCCCTGTGCTGGGATTAAAGGCATGCACCACCACTCCCAGCCCAACTTTGTATTTCTAAATATCATATTCTACGTGAACTTCTTCAGTTTTGACTACTATTGCCTGATCTTCACAGTCTCAAGAATACATGGCTCTCCTTCAAAACATTGGTCTATACATAGATAAAACCCCTTCTCCTCTTAACACAGATATAAAATGAAATGAAAGTGTGGAAAGACCTGTTAAATGTTAAGAACAAATATCGAGAGGGTCCGGAGAGTCAAGCGGCCAGTGCGGCTGCGCCTTTAGGCAGGATACCCAGAAGCCACCTGGGCAAGTAGCTTGGGAGCTGGGGCCTTGAGGGCGGGACCCAGGCGCTGGGCCAGAGGGTCCAGAGAGTCCGGCGGCCAGTGCGGCTGCGCCTTTGGGCAGGATACCCAGAAGCCACCTGGGCAAGTAGCTTGGGAGCTGGGGCCTTGAGGGCGGGACCCGGGCGCTGGGCCAGAGGGTCCGGAGAGTCCGGCGGCCAGTGCGGCTGC
>VZQC01015628.1:598525-632330 GCA_009823505.1 Rhizomys pruinosus
GGGGGGGAAGGGAAAGGGAAATATGCCTGATCTGAATTGGAAAATGATGTACGAAATGCACAAAGCATCAATAAAAATTAAATTAAAAAAAAAAAAAAAACAAAAAAACGAATATCTAGGGGGAGAAATCTAGTGCCAAAAAGCCAGTGCATCCAAGTGTGGATATTGGTGTGTGAACTGTATGTGTGAGGGGAGAGGGGTACAATTTAGTTAAACTAGATCGTTACTAAACATCCACATGTTAGCCCAGCAGTGGGCCCAACATGTCTAGCCTGCCCTACTGAGCTTGTGTAAATTAACTGTAGTCAGACTGCTTTCTTACAGACTTTCATAGCTGTACAATAAAGGCAGATTTATCACATTTATTCATTATGCATATTTTGGCTTCAGTTCACTCTCAATTTTTGTGGGCAGTCCCCAAAATATAATGAAATAAATCCCATTTCTGAAACCAGATATGCTCATCTATCCCACTCATTAGCTTGGACTCTTAGTTCTCTCATTTGTTTAACTAGGTTTGCAATCTTGTCTAAGAGTCATTTTACACCAAAAAAAAAAAAAAAAAAAAGAGTCATTTTACAAATTAAACAATGTAACACATAAGGCATTTAAAATAAAACAGCACATAGTAAATAGTTTTACTAATTATTACTCTAGTAAGTATAGGAATAAAACTAAAGATAGGAGGGTCAGGAATTCAAGGCTGTGCTTGACTACACAGCATGCCGGAAGTCGTCCTGGGCTACATTAAGCATTGTCTCAAAACAACAAGCAAAAAAGGACCCAAACCAAATGAGACCACACCAACATGAAAAACAAACACCTTGAGATTTAGAGAAGGACCACGATGACAACTGTGTCTCTCCATACCTGGTACTTCAAGTTTTTTTTTTTCAACTCTGTTGTGCATATGTGTAAATTAATTCATAGTTTCTGAATGTTGAAAATCATGTACTTGTTAAAGTAGAGACAGCAGATTTTCCAAACTATAACTACCAAAACTTAAGCCAGGGTTTCTGCTTAAGTTTTTCATAAATAAATAAATTAAGCAAAAGCCAAGCCTTTCTCTATGTTTAAGCAGGGAATTAAGCACCTTGTATCATTCCTTTGAAATTAGCATTTAATGAAATCCTTCCAAAAGTGTCTGCATCTGTTATCTGTTCACACAGAGCAAGAGCTAAGGGAAAAAATACTCAAGTCTTGCAAGTTTGTCCCTCCAAAATGCACACAGCACTTTAAAATTAACATATGTGGACACTGCCAGAAATAAAAGACCAATAAACATCTCAATATTAAAAAATATTTTTACACTTTATCGATTTTGTGTGTGTTTATGTGTGGCTGCATTTGTGTGTGGGGGGGGGTATGAATGTGCCATGCTGTGTATTGGAAGTCAGAGGAAAATTTGCAAAAGTCAGTTTTCTCCTTCCACCAAAAGGGTTCTGGAGATGGAGCTCAGATCATCAGGCTTGTGTGGCAGAGTCACCTGCCGTCTCACCAATGTACAGTTCTATGGCATTTAGTACATTTATTTTATCTCTAGCTACTTTCAATACATCTTTATTACTTTTTGATTTACTTTAATTTTTTGTCTTTTTGATAGAGGGTCTCCCTGTAGCCCTAGCTGTCCTGGAACTCACTCTGTAGACCAGGCTGGCCTGGAACTCACAGAGATCCACCAGCCTGGGCCTCCCAAGTGCTAGGATTAAAGGCATGCACCACCACGCCTGGCTTAAAGGCGGTTCTTAGCCAACATGTAGGTGCTGGGAATTGAACCTGAGTCCTCTGCAAGAGCAGTTGGTGCTCTTAACCGCTGAGCCATCTCTCCAGCCCCTAAGTTACTTATTTTTATTTTATGTGTATGAGTAATTTGACTGCATTTATATGCACCCATGCATGCAATCCCTTAGGAGGCCAGAAGAGGGAGTTAACCCATTAGAACTAGAGTTACAGATGGTTGTTAGTTGCCATGTGGACACTGGGATTTGAACCCGGGTCCTCTGCAAGAGCAGCCAGTGCTGTTTGCCTCTGAGCCATCTCTCCAGTCCCATCAATACATTTTTATCATCCAAAGAAAACTACACACTCCTCATATACTTTAGGAATAAGAAAAGGTGTAGTTTTAAAAGACTTTTATACTACTAAAACCAATACAACATTCATGAAAAGTTCATGTAGCTGTATAAACACTATGTTATTCATATGGAAAGCAAGCACTATGACAAATAAGGAGAAATCTTTTGTAGCATCAAAAGCTCATGTTTTGTGTGATTGCTGGTGCCTATGTCCTGGCTCTACCAGAAATATAATAATGGATTATTTTTATTGTTTTCTGTAAATTTCATACAATATATTTTGATATTTAGTCCATTGCACTCTTTCTAATTCTAACTCCCCACCAAATTAATACTAATATTAATATATTGATATGTATTCATTCTACTGCATTGCCTTTACACACAGGATAGGAACCATTCTGCTATGAATTCTGGAGATAATGAAGGCTGTCAATTCTCTGACTCTCTCCTCTGTCTCTCTCCTCTGTCTCTCTTTCTCTCCCCCATTTCTTTCTCTGTGTGTCTCTGTGTCTGTCTCACTGCCTGTCTCTGTCTCTGCCTCTCTCTACCTCTCCTCTTTTTGTAATCTCTGTCTCTCGTCATCTGTCTCTCTGTCATGTGTAGTCTCTCTATCATGTGTAGTCTGTCATCTGTCTCTGTCATCTCTGTCTCTCTGTCATCTCTGTCTCTCTGTTATCTCTGTCTCTGTCATCTCTCTGTCTCTCTGTGGTCTGTCATCTGTCATCTGTCATCTGTCATCTGTCATCTGTCTCTGTCATCTGTCTCTGTCATCTGTCATCTCTGTCTCTCTGTCATCTGTCTCTCTGTGGTCTCTCTGTCTCTGTCATCTCTCTTTCTCTTTCCTTATGTGTTTCTCTTCTTTTTCTCTTGACAAACTTTTCCCAATTTATAAATGGGAAAATTTTATTTTATTTTTAAAATAAAAAAACTAACTGGTCATTTTTCCTACTTAAGTGGAGGAAACAAGCAACTTACCTTCAAACTTTAAGTGTCATTAGCTCAGCATACATTTATTTAAGCACCAGCCCATGCACGGTGATATAAAGGCAAGGCTTTACTTAATTTGGCAGTCTCCCAATGTAAAGTCAAATAATTGACACATACCTTTGATATAAAACTGAGAATTCCATTCTTAATCTGAAACCTTAATGGACTTTATTCTCCAGTTAAAGGGAGTATATTCTCCTCCTTCCAAGCAGAACTAGAGATTGTTCTATGATTGCTATTTATTCCAATTTTCCTAATGGAGAAATTGCTGGGGACACTCAGATTGAAAATTGTTTTATCAATAAGGTGGTTTGCTTAACATTAGTCCTATTTTCCAGATCTCCTTAAGTGTAAAAAATAAGGAAATTACATCCATTAAACACTACAACAAAGAGCTCTTAAAAAGTCTTATGTTTGTTGTACAATTCATATAGATTTCAAAATAATTCCATCATAAACTTTAATAGTTTTTTTGCATGTGTATATGTGTGCTATGCATATGTGTATATGTATGCCTGTATGTGTATAACTGTGTCTGTGGATGGGGTGCATATGTATGATCATGACTGTGGAGGCCAGAAGTTGACATTGGATGTTTTCCATTGCATATATTGAGGCAGGGTCCCCTACTTGAACCCAAAGCTCACTTATTTGGCTAGTCTCCTTAACCAGTTTCCTCCACTCTCTGCTTCCCAAGCTCTGTGATTAAAGGTGGGCTACTGCCATGCCTACCTAGAACCTACATGAGTGCTGGGAATCCAAACTCTAGTCCTCATGCTTATGGGCAGTTTACTGACCAATATGATTATATAAAATTGAAAATCTTCTGCATAGAAAAAGAAACAACCACAGGAGTGAAGAGACAGCTTATAAAATGAGAAAATTTCTTTGCCAACTACACCTTACCCAAGGGATTACCATCTAGGACATACAGAAAACTTCAAAAACATAAATACACACAAAAATATAATCAATAACCAAGCTAATGAACTCAATAGATAGTTCCAAAAAGAACAAATACAAATGGCCAATAAACCTTTTTAAGTGGTCAGCATCCTGACTGACTGTCGCAAGATGTGCATAAAACTGTTTTGAGATTCCATCTCACCACAGCCAGAAGAGTTGTCATCAAGAAGACACATGGTAACAAAAACTGCCAAGGACATGGAGAAAGAAGAACACTTATTCACCATTTGTGGGGATCTAAACCTGTGTGGCCACCATGCAAATCACTGGGGCTGTTTCTCAAAAACCCAAAATAGAACTACTATATGAACTACTATACTACTGTTCAGTACATACCTGAAGGATTATGCCACCATACCCCAGAGACACTCTCTCCTTGTTTATAATGGTACTATTCACAATTGCCAGGACATGGAACCAGCCTGGATGTCCACCAACACATGAATGGACAAAGAAAATGTGATACATGTACACAATGAGATTTTATATAGCTCTAAATAAAAATGACATAAGGAAATCTGCAGGAAAATGGGGAGAATAGAAATCATTGTATCAAATGAGCCAGGTTCAGAAAGACAGATGCCACACTCCCTCTATTTGCAGAACTTCGAATTAAAATTGTAAATTGTATGTGTGTTTGTGTACACTCACGTGTGGGGGGGAGGGGGTTAAATCATGGCACTAGAAAGGGGAGGAAGAGATCTGAAGGGAGAGGAAATAGGAATATCCAACACTTGTAATAAGAAAGCAGAAGGGAAGATGGTCCCAGTAAAGAAGGAGGGAAACAGCCAGGCAAGTGGGGAGCATTGGGTAGGGGAGAGCAGTGTTAGAGGGGAATGAATAAGAAAGAGGTATGAAAAATACCATGATGAGAACCATTATTATACATATAAAGCCAAAAAGTTAATAGGCGAATCCACATGTGGTTTGCTGAAACTCTTGAAGGATCAGTGTACAAACAAGCTGATAATCAGTGCCTCCCAGAGACTAGCAAGAATGCTCTGTCCAGTACCAGGGTATAAAAATAAGGCCACTAATCACTCTTCCCTCAGTAGATAAACAGAATCAAAAGCATTACCTTCTATAATCCTGTGAACCTAAACCCAGTTCAATTTTTCCAAGAGCTGAGATTATCTCATTCCCTCTAGTGTCTAAATAATCCATGTCCCTAACTACAGCATCACCATTACTTTGCTAAATTCAATCCCTTACAGAGACCACCACAACCTATGCACACAAAATATCTTTGACTGAGGCTTGTATTATTTTGGCAGTGCTAGAGATCAAACCTGGGCCTAATACATGCTAGGCAATACTCTATCCAACTCTTGGTTTGTTGGTTAAATACAAGTGCACAAAGTTCGAACCCCTGATATTACTCCTAAACCCTTAATGAGGGGAAAATACATCAAATATAGCACAATTCTACCCCAGAGTTCAAATAACTTCTTTTAGTGAAGGATTTCTGTCACACACTATCCGAATTCCCACAAACCCCATCATCAGTTTCAGCATTACAGATACAATTAAGACTTTATTGCCTACCTGTTTGTAGATAGCCTATGCACCTGCTTTTATGTTCAAGCTACACTGCCACAATGTCATACGAATAACTAACTCTGTGCAGTCTATATTAGCCATTTTCAAAATTGTCCCAAGAAACTGAGCAGGAAGGAGGCAAGTATGATGACAAGGGATGAACATACATAAAACGTTACAAATAACATTTAGTTTATCTACATTTTTTCACAATCTCACATCATTGGGTATTCTTTAAATTTTCCTTCATTCTTATAGTAGAAACTCGGTTCATAATACCTCATGGCTGTTTTATTAACATCATATTGCATGTAGAAACAAAGGTTTAAGTGTGTTAAGTTTAAAGATACCTTCCTTAAAGTCAAAAAAATAAATCATGCCGGGCGTGGTGGCACACGCCTTTAATCCCAGCACTCAGGAGGCAGATGCAGGCGGATCTCTGGGAGTTCAAGGCCAGCCTGGTCTACAGAGCAAGCTCCAGGCCAGCTTGGACTCTGTCTCAAAAACACAAAAATAAATAAATAAATAAGTAAATAAATAAATAAATCAGATCTACTCCAAGGACAGGCGACTTCTTGATCCTGGACATAGTATTAGAGCATTGTTAAGTACGGGTCATGGGTGAGGAAAGAATGAAACTTGGGGTCAGAGGAGCAGCATGGGCTTCAAGGAATGACTCAAGCAGAGCGGGTTAACCCTCTGCATCAGAAATCCATTCTGTTCAAACACAACAAATGCACTTAATACCTAAAGGTTGTATGGTTCAATAATCACACTCCCACTAAGGAGACTGAAACATTCACTCTGGAAGCCTTGCTAGCTGTTTCTTTTTAAAATTTGCGACTTTTGTGTGTGTTCACGATGTATTGTGCTATAGTGTGCACGTACATATGTGTGAAGGCCAGCTGGTTCTCTCCTTCCAGCTTTACATGAATTCCAGGGGTGGAACTCAGTTTGCCAGGCTTGTGCAGCAAGTGCGCTTACACAGAGAACCATATACCTCACTGGCTCCTGATATCCATTTCTCAATCCTCTCATGAGCATAGTACAAAATGAAGCACATGCTTCACAGAGTTCTAACTATGCAATAGTAAGAGTGCTTTGAGAGGATTATTTGAGGAGAAGAGAGGAAAGAGTAAGGGAGAGTGACGGGAGGTGACTGTGTTACATGCACATGCGGAAATGGCACCAGGCAATGCATTATTCTGTGTAATTAATATGCACAAATTAAAATAAATGAAAGAAGAGCACTTTTGCCAACTGAAAGGTTGACCTATCTGAACATTGAAAAGAAGAAAAGCCTCAGATTGCTATAAACACCGAACCCCACTGTGGATCCTACTTGTAACAACTATTTATAATGAGTCCTAATGAGACTTACCTTATAGGTGCCACAAGGTTTTGATATGAGAGACGTTCTTGCCTCCCCCCCCAATAGAAAAAGGAGAAATATGATGATGATGAGGCTGCTCTCCAACTGTAAATTGGAGACAACTATTATAGAGGTAATCTCTTATAAAACCAGTAAAACTGCCTTCTTTAATTGACTAATAGGCATAAGAACTGTGAAAAGGATTATTCTCTGTTCAGAACCAAATATAATACTAAAGTCCTTAAGCTATGCACTTAAGCAAAATATATTAATACAGGAGCTCTGACATCAGCAATGGATTATTCTACCAGGGAGATGTTGGCCAGGGGATCCAAGGCCCCACAAAAGTAAAGGATCATTGCCTCTAAACTGGGATACCTGCACGAAGAGAGGCGATAAGGCCCTGCTGCCGAAGACCTGACGTTAACATGGGAAAGATGTATTGAGACCACACATGCAAGTGTACAGATGGCCTCTGGAATACCAGAGAGTGTTACCAAAGGCCACTCAACCAATAAAGCAAATACAGGTCTCCCTGAGTCAAGCAAGACTCCATCGTCAGTACCAGCTACACCCCGCCTGCCTGGAAATACTGTGCAGCAGAGGCAGCCATATGCCTGTATATCCCAAACCTAATTGGCTATTGGCTCTCTCCTTGGAGGAATAACCCATGGCTGATGCCACAAGCTTACAGCCTCTACAGGTTAGGAGATGTTATAAGCCACAGTAAGACCCTGTCATATTAAACAGGAAAAAATGTAATTCATGGATTAACATATCATCCAAACATATGTGTCTATACCAAAGTAACCAACTATAACTATTAGTGCTCTTTAAATACCTATATATCTAACTGCTTGTGCTTCATTAGTAGGATCGAATGGTTATTCCTGGACAAACTGTCAGCCCATGAAAGGAAACAGCCAGAATTGACCAGAGTCCAAGACAACAGCTCCAGAGAGAGTGGACTGTTTTGCTTCTCATCCACCTGTGCCCCTTTCCTAAGCCTAGGGAACAATCTGCGGAAGAGGGGGCATGGTAGAATGTAAGGGCTGCGATTGGGGTGAATGGTGAAACTACAGCAATGTAGTCTGGACACTCATTTGATCAACTTGATTGAACATACAACCCCTCACCCCCTGCTGGATGGTGGGGCTGTGGGGGTTTGGGCACAACAGCCTGCAAATTGGTTTCATATGAAGGATGCTTGTACTCATGGATCATCACTTATAGCTAAAAAATGAAAAAAAAAACTGAAAGATTCAGGACAGTTATGGCAAAATGCATGATCTGGGATGGGGTGGGGGTAGGGGGGAAGGGAAAGGGAAATATGCCTGATCTGAATTGGAAAATGATGTATGAAATGTACAAAGCACCAATAAAAAAATAAAAATAAATAAAATAAAAAAAAAAGAAAAAGAAAACACCATCAGTCAGCACCACCGTTCGGTGGCGGCTCTCTATGATCCTGGCACTGAGCATAAGATAGGACCCAGGATAACACAACCAACCCAGGAAGATAGTGCTGTGGATGTGGATGTTAACCAGTTGGCATGTGAGGGTGTGCTGTGTAACAAATATCTGCAGAATAAAGGTTGACTCCTGGCCTGAAAAAAAAAAAAAAAAAGAAAAGAAAAGAAAGAAGAGCACTTTGAAAACAAGTGAAACAACTGACTTCCATCCAACAGTTAACTGGCATTTAAGCTAAGACTGGAATTGGGTATTTTGAATACCCACCTAAAGTTCTTTTGTTCTGGTTGGCTTTTTTATTTCTGTGATACAATACGAGGACCAAAATCAACTTGGGGAGAAACAGGTTTATTTGGCTTACAGTACAGTCCATCACTGAGGAAAGCCAAGGCAGAAATTTGAAGCAGAAACCACAGAGGAACGTTGCTTACTTACTCGCTCTTAGATTTATTTCAGCTGCCTTTCATGCACAGGTCAGGCGCACCTGCTGAGGCATGGTGCCACCAGATGGGGGGGGGCGGTGTGTGTGTACCCTGCTACATCAATTAGCAATCCAGAAAATGCCTCACAAACATGCTTACTAGCAAATCACGTTATAAAGCACAGTCCCACTTTAAAAGTCCCACAGTCTTTACAAAATTCCAATGATTTAAAAGTCCAAATTCTCTTTTAGAATTAAAATCTCTTAACTGTGGGCTCTAGTTAAAAAAAAATAAAGTTTTATACTTTCTTATTCCAAGAAGACAGAACCAGGCCATACTTATAGTGAGATTAAAGCAAAACAAAATCTAATGCTTGGTGTCCAACGTCTGAGACTCACTCCTGATCTGCTGAGCTGCAAAGGCTAGGCAGCCTCATTTCTCTGCCTCTACCATATACAACACACAGTACATCTCCTTCCCTCGGGATGGCTCCAGTCCACACTGCCTGCTCTCCTTGGAAGACTTCCCCCACTTCTAACGTCTCCAGTATCCTGAGTTCTCGGCTGCAGCTGAGCCTGCAGCTTTACCAATGGCCTCTCTCCTCAGGAGCTCTGCCCCTTACGCATAGTAACAAACCTCTGATTTTCTTCAAGACCCCTTCAATACTGCAGTTTTCATGCTGCCAACACCTGCACAACCTTGGAGACTCTTAAACATTACAACCTTGGCTGCTAGCCTGAGATGAGGCCATGCTTGCTCACCCATGGCTTCCGTGTGCTGATCCTGAGGACATACTTCCCAGATTTCACCTCAATGATGCTGATGTCTGTATTATACAGCTGTTTTTCTTAGCCCTGGCTGACCAGCATCTATTGTCCCAGTAAAGCAAAGGATTCACTTCAGTGGCGTTGATTTCTTCTTAATCATAGCTAATTCTTCAGCATCAACTTAACCAGCAACCACAGATTGTTAAAAATACATCAAACTAAGAGCCCCAGAGTCTTTGCTTCCCTCAGAAACATCACAAGCCACATCTCCATCGTCTGTAATTTGTCAATATTATTAACTTCTGAACCCCCAGAGAATAGCCCATTAAGCTCTGAGCACTCAGTGGCTTTTCCTCCTCAAAGTTCCAGTGCTTCCATCGTCCTTTAACAGCAGGTCCATAACAGAGCACCCCATTCTATGGTACCAACTTCTGTTCTCATGAGCTTTCTGTATCTGTCATAAACAACATGACCAGATGCAATCTGGAGGGGAAAGGGTTTATTTGGCTTACAGTTTATTGTCCACCATTGCGGGAAGCTAAGGCAGGAACTCAAGGCAGGAATTTAAAGCAGAAACCAAAGAGCAAGGTGTACCAGGTTGCTTACCCTGCCTTGCTCAGCCACCTTCCTTATACAGCCCAAGCCCACCTTCCTAGGGATGGAACCACCCACTGTAGGCTGTGCCCTCCTATATCAATTAGCAATCAAGAGAATGTCCCACAGACATGTTTGCTGGCCAGTCTGATGGAGGAAATTCTTCAGTTGGTTCCCTCTTCCCAGGTGTATCAAGTTGACAATCAAGATCAGCCCGTACAGCCTTTGATTGCAAGTTCCCATCACTCAGCGCACTGCTGGATATTTACACAGGTTTGTATTGAGCTACATTTTGCATGGCTGAGAATAAGGAAGGCTATCATAGGTCTTGGAATCTACCATATGCATATACTTATACAGAGTCTTCTGCTGTCCAGTCCCTTGGGAAGGGTATGCACCTGACATGAGCCCATGCTTGTAAATGAAATTTACCACTTATGTATGTGTTCATTCTCCTGCTTCTGTACATCCTTATTCGCCAAAGATAGCATAAATTGGGGCCAAGACTAAAGAAGACTCATTAAGCATTTAAGGTCAACAGAAACCAAGCCAGCTCAGTCTTGCCTCAAAGAGACTGGAGAGGCTGACCCTATGCTCTTTATTTCATTTTGATTTTGATTTTTTTTTTTTTTTTGGACTTTTTGAGACAGGGTTTCCCTGTAGCCCCAGGTGGCCTGGAACTCACTAAGCGGACCAGGCTGTCCTTGAACTCACAGAGATCCGCCTGCCTCTGCCTCCTGAGTGCTGGGATTAAAGGCATGTACCATCATGCCCAGTTCATTTTGCTTTTTAAAAAACTTTTATATGAAGGCTGAGCATGGTGACCCATGCATTTAATCCCAGTGCTCAGGTGGCAGAGGCATGTGAATCTCTGTGAGATTGAGGTCAGCCTGGGCTACATAGCAAATTCCACACAAGCTGGGACTAAAGGAAGACCCTGTCTCCAAAAAAAGCCAAAAAGTATTTTTAGACCTGTATGCAATGTAGCTTGGTCAAACCCACCCCCAACTCCATCCCTCCAGTTCCCCACCCTGACATCCCTCCCATCTCCCTCCCAACTTCATATTATATTTTAGTTTTTTATTTTTATTTTTTTGGTCTTTTTTGAGACCGGGTCTCCCTGTAGCCCCAGCTGTCCTGGAACTCACTCTGTAGACCAGGTTGGCCTTGAACTTACAAAAATCCGCCTGCCTCTGCCTCCCAAGTGCTAGGATTAAAGGTGTGCGCCACCATGCCCAGCTCCATATTATTTTTTTATAATCCACTAATTCTACAAAGTGCTGCCCATATGTAGGGTCATCCACTGGGGCATGGTCAGTCTACCAATGGCTGGCTCCATGAAAAGAAAGTGTCTCTTCCTCTCTCAGTGGCCATAACTCACCATTATTAGTGCAGGTGTGGGGAGTGTGGGGGTCCCTCCCACCTCCATGCTGAAATTGTATAAGATTAATTATTTTTTATGTGCAGGAATGTTTTCCCTGCCTGTGTGTAATACACCCATGTCATGCAGTGCCCACAGTGGCCAGAAGAGGATGTTTAATCTCCTGAAACTGGAGTTACAGACAGTTATTAGCTGTCATGTGGGTCTTGAGAACCAAACTCAGGTCCTCTGTAAGAGCAGCCAGTACTCTTAACTGCTAAGCCATCTCTCCAGCCCCTATGGTGATTTGTTTTGTTTTGTTTTGTTTTGTTTTGCTTTGCTTTGCTTTGCTTCCCTTTGTTTTGTTTGAGACAGGGTTTCACTATGTAGCCGTGGCTATTCTGGAACTCACTGTATAGACTAGGACTGCCTCACTCACAGAGATTCACCTGCTGCCTCTAGAGTTCTGGGATTAAAGGCATGCATCACCCTGCCTGGCCCCATCTTGGGACTTTCTAAGTTTCTTGATGTTGTAGAGATCTTGTGCAGGTGTTTCATTTGAATATATTGTGTACCCCATTCAGCACACTAGTGTCTATTGCTCAACCTTATTCCCTTGAGACAGGGGGTGTCTCTTGGTCTCTCTCTCTCTCTCTCTCTCTCTCTCTCTCTCTCTCTCTCTCTCTCTCTCTCTCTCTCTCCAAATGGGAAAATCTACTCCAGTAGGCTGGCTGACCAATGAGGTCCCAGGGTCCACCTGTGTCTGCACTCAAAGGCTGAGGTTACAGGCACATAAAGCCATGTCTATCTATTTTTGTGAATGCTGGGGATTCAAACTCAGGTCTTTGTGCTTGGCTGACAAATGCTGCTACTCACTGTGCCATCTCCTGAGCCACTCAGCCCCTTTGGACAACACAAGGAATAGATTTGATATTAAGTGGGCCCTGTAATATCATTACTAACATGGGGAAAAAATGTTCTTGAGATTGACTTTTCTAACATTAAACTTCCACCTCTGGCAAATTTCTTATGTGTGATTTTATAGTAAAATATGATTATCTCAGTGTTGTTACATTCATAGAGTATCTAGTTGGATCATTTGGCATTTGAGTGTATAATCAAAGCTAATATTTCCCAAGCTCTTCTCAGAGATGCACCTGAATTCAGTTAGAATATTGTATGTCTTATCAAAATTTTCCTTCAATTACAAAGTACATCTTGAAACCATTTTTTCCTTAAATTTTTAGGATTATTGCTTTGTATCTGAGATGGTTGAATATGGCTCATCCCCTCTGGAACTCACATTAAGATTTAGTTTCTAGAGCAGGAGAAAGCGCTTTTCACTCTTCCAGAGGATCCAGGTTCAGTTCCCAGCATCCACATGGGTGGCTCATAATTTACTACAATTCTAGCATCCTGTATCCTCTTGTGGCCTCCTCCACAGGGACTGCCACACATTTGGTATACATTTACACAAACATGCATGCAAACATACATGCAAACATACATGAATATACATGAATAAAGAAATAAATCTACAAAAGAATACCAGACTTGGTTCCTTGTGTAGGGGTATTGAAAGGAAGTGGGAACTTTAAGAAGGGTCTGGTCAGCCAGGGAGGGAGGGAGGAAGGAAAAAGAGGAGCGAGGTCACTGAGATGAATTGCGTTCTCAAGAGCAGGCTGCTACAAAGTGGGCACGCCCCCTGCTTTTGCGCCCCCTACCACCACACATACACACACACTTAACCTTACACATTTTTCTCATCATATCTGCCTGATCTCAGACTTCAAACTTTCAGAACAACAATTTAAATGAGCTTTTCCTTATTAATTACCTAATTTCAAATATTCTGTTATAGCAAGAGAAAATAGAAAGTATGCTTACTAGAATTCTAACCTAGCTTAGAAATATATACATATAATTTAAATTTAGATCAATGTTCTAAAGTTAGTACCATATTTTCATATATTTGATTACCTGCAGGTTTTTTTTTTTTTTTGAGACAGGGTCCCCCTGTAGCACCAGCAGGCTTGGAACCAGCTATGCAGACCAGGCTGATCTTGATCTCACAAAGATCTGCCCGCCTCTGACTCCTGAGTGCTGGGTTAAAGGTGTGCACCCCCACACTTGGCTACCTGACAATTTCGGGTACCTGAGAAGTATAGATGCCTCCATCTATACCATGACTTAAGCTATAGTATAGTAACAGAAGATGAAAGGGAAAATTAAAGTGGGTTTTCTTTGCATTTAAGTTTTTCATTTTTGTTTTTGCTTTGTTTGTTTGGACAGGGTCTCACTATGGGGCCCATGTTGGCCAGGATGGCTAATATTCAGAAGCCTTTGATGGCTAATATTCAGCTATTAACTAGACAGGACCTCGAACCACCTTGGAGACAAGCCTGTGAGAGATTATCTAAATTAGATCAATTGAAGTGGAATGAGCCGCTCTTCCCTGGGCTTGCATCCTAGCCTGCGTGACCAGTGGCTACTGTTCTCCCTGAACACAGCTACAATGTGGCCATCCGCATCAAGCTTTTGCATCCAGGGATTCCCTACTATGAAGGACTATAACCTCAAACTGTGGACCAAAATAAAACTCTTTCTCCCTTAAGCCTCTTGGGTCAGGATATTTTATCACAACAGGAAAAGTAATTAACACATAGCCCACACTAGCTACATGCTAGCAATCCCCCTCCCTCAGCCTCCAAAGGCCTGTGCCACTGTGTCTGACTCACTATTCATGACTTTAACCTGTGAGTTTTAAATATGAGCATAAAAATTGTAGGCGTCAAAATTATAATCACTGTATTCAGAAAGTGATAACCCTAATGGTCAGTAAAGGATGATTTTATTATTTATTTTTTTTTTTTTTTTTTTTTTTTTTTGGTCTTTTTGAGACAGGATCTCCCTGTAGCTGTAGGTCTGGCTGTCCTGGAACTCACTTTGTTGACCAGCCTGGCCTTGAACTCAAAGAGATTTGCCTGCCTCTGCCTCCCAAGTGCTGGGATCAAAGGCGTGTGCCACCATGCCCATTTTAAGGACAACCAACAGTGATTTAAGTTTGCATAGATCTCAGCCTGAACGTGGCTAAAGGACTGGCGACAAGGAAGTCCTTCTGCTCCTGGAAGACTCTCCCAGATCCTTGAGAAAGTGGCATTTGTATCACATGCAGCTCTGCAATGTCTGATCTTCACTGTCATCATTCTCACTAGAATCACATTGGAGATACAGTTCTGGGGGGTGTCTTGAGGTTGTTACCAAAGAGGTTAAACTGAGGAGAAAATACCTCTCCTGCATGTTGGTGGCGCAATCTTATGGATGGGTGCCAGGGTGAGGAAAAATGAGGAAGCCAAGCTAAGTGTGCTGGTGCATGCCTATAATCCCAGCACTTGGGAGGTGGACGCAGGAGGATGGGGAGTTCAAGGGCAGCTTCTGATACATCAAGAGTTCAAGGTGTGCCCTTGCTCAAAGATAAGAGAGAGAGAGAGAGAGAGAGAGAGAGAGAGAGAGAGAGAGAGAGGGAGATCAGTGCCCACATATACTGTACTTACTGATCCATGAATTTGGGCAAAAATCCTCACCCTCCTGTGGCCACAAGCCACTCCTGCTCGGTGCTTTTTCTCCAGCGTCATAGACTACACCTTCGAATCATTAAACAAATAAACCCCTCCTCCCTGAATTCGGGTCTTATAAGTTATTTAATCACAGTATCCAACTCACTTCATGCCACGGAGAGAGAAAACTACTGGATGAGGCCCTCTCCCCTGATGGAGACAGGTGAGTGCACTTGAGAAATGTCATGAGTCATGGACAGGAGCCACTTATTGCTTCCCAATTTTCCTTTCCATTTATTATTTTAGGTCTATTTATGATTTTATGCCAGTTACCCAAAGGTGACTGCCCACAACTTTATACAAAACTGTTTCTTCTTATTCCCACCAGAAGCCCCAGAGAAACTTTTAGATTCAAGAACAAAAGGCTTACTTCTTTAAATGTGGGAAGGTCCCTGGATATGTCTCAATCTATCTTTACCCTTCATTTTCAAAGAGGAAAAATGACAGCAAAACAATCAAAGACGGAGTTAAGTACTTTGTTCTTTGGTCACCAATGGAGCAACAGAGCTTAAAATCAATTTCAAAGTCAATTCTAACACTTGGGAGATGGAGGTGGGAGAATCACAAGTTCAAGGTTATCTTTGGCTATACCATGCGTTTAAGACCAGTATGTGCTACATAAGATAAGACCCTGTGGTGGTTTGAATTAGTGTCCCCCATAGGCTTTAAGTATTCAGACATTTTGCCTCTAGTTGGTGGCACTGTTTTTGGAGGTCTTAAAAGGTGTGGCCGTGCTAGAGGAAGTACGTCACTGGGGGCAGGCTTAGTGAGTTTAACAAGCCTTGTGGTCTCCAGTCGTTCTCTCTGCTTCCTGTGCTCATTGCAAGATGTGACCCTTGGCTTGCTGCTCCAGCTCCAGCCGCCATGCCTCCCACCACAATGGATTCTAATTCCCTGGAACTGTCAATCGTAAGCTCAAATAAACTCTTCCTTTTATAAGTTCCTTTGGTCATGGTGTTTTATCACAGCAACAGAAAAGTGACTAATACAGACCCTATCTCAAAAAAGAAAACAGATAAACAACAACCCAACAGCAGTAACAATCATAATGATAATAATAATACATAAACAAAATAAATTTTAGGAGACGGATCCAAGGCTGAACTGTAAATCATCAGCCCCTAACAGCTTTATCTTCAGGCAATCCATCTCTTCTACTCTCATCTTCCCAAGCTGTAAACTACGTCCCAGAAAAGGCATACTAATAAAGCATACTGAATACCCAAATCACTCACGCAACACTTAGCGTTTCTGTTTTACCTGTTTCTTCTCAACCAGATATGCATTTCCTTAAGGGCATCACAGTCAATTTCTCCCGGTCTCACATTAGCACGGACAGAAGTAGGTACAGAAACCATTTTGGGGATCCAAAGATCCACTAAGCCTAAGCTGGTGAGGACAGGACTAAGATGACAATGCCGGGTGAATGAATCTGAAACTTTCATGAGAACAAGAATTCGAGGCTATGGTAATGTTTCTCATTGCTATACTATACTGTTAATATAGCAATGAGAAACATTGGGAAAGAAACTTGTTGAATTAATTGAAAGCTAAGTTTACTCATGAAAGTAGCTCTGGATCATCAAGAAGTTTTTATAGAAAAATAACCTATAGAGATCAATTAAGCATACAGCATTGAACCACAATGCCAACAGGAAAGAAGTAAGGTTATTTTTATTATTAGTATTTGTGTGTGTGGTGTGAATGTTGTGTGTGAATGAGTTCCTGTGCCACAGAGCATGTGAGTGAGCAGAAGACAATTTTCAGGAGTCGGTTCGGTCCTTCTACCTTTATCTGGGCTCAGGGGCTGAACTCTGGTTGTCAAGCTCCTGTGACAGATGTTTTGCTGGCTGAGCCCTCTTACTGGCTACAGACTATCTCTTTCAACAATGAAAGCACTAGGATATCCTTAGACAGGTTTTCTCCCAGCTTTTCTCCCTGAAAGGATTTAACCTTCTCTGGCGCAAAGAGCAGCTGAAACACTGATCTCTTCACTGAAAAATGGACCATAACAGCTAGTCCACAGCCTGAGACAAAGAAATGAAAAACTCAGTGCCTGCCTGGGCTTCAGAGTCAGTTCAAGGCCAGGTTGGGAAAATGACCAAAACTATGGCTGGGCATGGTGGTGCACTCCTTTGATCCTAGCACTCAGGAGGCAGAGGGAGGTGGATCTCTGTGAGTTCAAGGCCACAAGGCCAGCTTGGTCTACAGAGTGAGTTCCAGGACAGCCAGAGCTACAGGGAGACCCTATCTCAAAAGACCAAAAAAAAAAAAAAAGGAAAGAAAAAAAAAGAAAAAAAAGAGGTCTGAGGATCTTGTGTATGAAATACACAAAAATTCAATAAGAATTAATTTAAATAAAAATTAAATTTAAAAATAATAAATTAAATTTTTCCAAAAAAAAAGAGGCTTTTCCATGTGACAGGGGTCTGGGTTCAATCTCTAGTACTGAGGAAAACAAAAGAGAGAGATGGGGGAGGGGAGAGGACTTAGAGGAGGGAAGGGAAGTTTAGAGAGGGGAGGGGGAAAAGGAGAGAGGATATGGAGGGGACAGGAGAGGACAGGAAACAGAGGGAAGAGAATGAGAGAATGGAAAGGAGAGGAGAGGATAGTAAATTCAATAAAGAATATACCATCAGAGAAAGACAGGACTGAGGAAAAATGCCCCCTTCTACCCAAGCTGCCTGACTTTTGGAACCCAAGAATACACTGGTTTTTGATAGCATTAAAATAGCAAGGAGGAATTAAGGCTGCATCTGGAATCAATAAACTGAATAACCAAGTAAATCCAATGTGTCACAAAGATCCTTCAACGTGAACAGGAGGGCAAAGTGTCAGCATGTCATCATGAAGGATTGAGGAAATATAAGCCAGGCTGTGCTGGATGAAGGGTGGAGGAAGGATCCGTGAACCCAGGAATGACCGCCACTAGAGAAACAAGAAGCAAGGTGGGGAACTGATTTTCCTCTAGAGCCTCCAGGAGAAGAAGGCCTTCCTGCTGTTTCACTCCAGAACTCTAGAACTCCAGGAGAGGAGCTTGTGTTGTTTTAAGCCACAAAGTTTGCGATTAATGTCTTAAAACAGCCACAAGTAAAGGTAAGGGCTCCTATTCAAACCAACCAGAACCAAAGAATCCCACCCTATGGAATAGTAGACTACATTCTTGCCCTGACCTACAGTAAGAGGTGGGAAAGGTAGAGAGAGGGTTGCAGAAGGCAACTCAGCCGTTCCCGAGATGCCCAGCTGTTTTTGACGGCATGTATAACTGACTATCTTTGAGTACCAGCATGGGCATAAAGACCAAGAAGCCGTCCTGGCCTGAGTTGTACCACCCTGCATTCCTGTGTTGACAGTGAAACACCCATTGCCACCAAGAATGACAGAGATCATCAAGATAGAATTGTGTAAGCAGGATGGACCCTAGTCTAATCTGACTGATGTCATAAAACAAGGAACCCCAGAGGCCGACAAACATACAGAAAGAACACCCTAAAATGAAGACAGCAGTCTACCAAGCTCAGGCAAAGGTCTGAAATAATTCCCATAGAGCCCGGAAGCAGCCAGGCCTGCAGACACCTGGACTATTGGTTTCCAGCTGCTTTAAAGTGAAGCAAGAATTTTCTTGTCCAGCCACTGGGTTTGGACCCCTCCGTGCCAGTAATGGAGGCAAAGAAGAACAAGCATATCATTTCCGATGAAACAAATACTTGATGGTGTTTCAGGGGAAGACACAGATGATCCCTAGGGCGCTATCAGTGGAGATCCTAGTGGGGCAGGAGGATAAACCGGCGATCAGTAGCAGCCTGTGTCCAGGTTGAGGCAGTCTGCATGCTGCACACCGCAGCAGCCCAGCTTCTTTGTTTCCACGTCTGCCACTAAGTATGGGAGAGAAAGGGTACTGTCACATGTAGAAGGACGGTGAGAAGACTCTTTACAGAAGGAATAAACGAGTGAAAGAGGAATATAAGAGACAGAACGGCAATGGGGTTGAGGGACTGAGAATAATAATAAAAGAAAAAACGACAGACTGAGTGAAATAGTATATCACCGTGTAGTTCTGAAACATGGTTGCAAATATTATCTCATTTAAACATTGCTACAAACTTGTGTGGTGAGCGGTAACTGCAGGGTTCTTTAGGCTCCCAGATGAAAAAGTGAAGGACGCTGGGAGGGCTGAGCCCAAAGCATTCACCTGAAAGGCCCTCAACAGACAGGTAATTCCTGCGCCCCCATTCTGTCTATGACCTCTCTCCATCCTAGTTCCCTCTTTCAGAATTTCTTCCTACTATTCTCTCTGCCAAAATTGCAGTTTTAATGACATAAAAACCATAAGATATTTGCTCCAAAGAAACACAGGTCAATGCGCCTGGTGATTATGTTTGTTCACGTGAACCACCTGCAGCCCAGTCTGGCCCTTTCACTACAAGCTCCCCCTCTCCTTCCCAAATTTCAAACCCACCCCACCTACAATCGAGCCCCTCTCGCCCTCCGATCCCAGAAGCCCAGTTGGCTACCTTGTCCCGCCTCCAGTCACTCTGGTTTCTGATGGAACCGGCTAGTCAGGGGGCTGGAAAACGACAGGTGAAGCAGAGCAAGGTGTGCCAGCCTCCAGGAAAGGCTTTCCAGTTTCTCCTTCCCCTGGAGGGGCGTGGCTGCCCACAGAGGATGGAGTCTGGGCGGGTTCCCCACAAGGGGAAGTCTTCGGGCCCTGAGGTTTCCGGAACTCACCACACAGCAGCCAGCAGGAAACCTCTGCCCAACTGTAAAAGTTGGACTTGTCTTGCCTAGCGACGCGCTCTTTTTCTACTCAAAAGGTCAGGCAGGTGCAAAGGAAACACCAGACCAGGTAGAAACAGAGTCGCGATGAAGAGCAACATCGCCACCTGCTGGCCGACCGTGTAGCGGCTGTTTTCAGGGGTGCTTGAAGTTTAGGGGATTTTTTTTGTTTTGTTTTGTTTTTAGTCTTTTCCAGACTGGGACTCTCTGCAGCCCCAGGTGTCCTGGAACTCGATCTGTAGACCAGGCTAGACTTGAACTCACAAAGATGCGCCTGCCTCTGCCTCCCCGAGTGCTAGGATTAAAAGCGTGTGCAACCACGCCCAGCAGGTGCTTGAAGTTTGTTTTTTTGTTTAACTATTTATTTATTTATTTACTGTTTTTTATGTGTATGAGTGTACTGTCTCCATGTAGGCTGGTGCACTGGTATCGTGCAATGCGGCGGAGGTGAGAAGAGGGCGTCGGATTCCCCTGGAACTGGAGTTAAAGACGGTTCTTAGCTGCCATACAGATGCTGGGAATCAAACCGGGGTCCTCTGCAAGAGCAGTCGGTGCTCTTAACCACTGAGCCATCTCTCCAGCCCCAAGAATGGATTAAGTCCCCACCAACCCCAAACCCTTGCCAGGTGTTACAAGTTTCTACGGACCATCAATCACCACGACACTTAGAAACTTAAGATGGGTAAGTGTAAATAAAATAAAACTCATTATGTTTGGCGACCCCCTTTAGGGGAAATGACGAAAACTAAGCTATATTACCCACCCACCTGGAATTGGCAAAGATAGAAAACACTCGAGAAAATACATCACTGAAAGAATTACAAATAAGGCAGCGACCAATGTGCGTTCTACCAAAGACAGCAGTAGAATACCAACATAAAGTGACTACTGCAACAAAGTTAATTTGGGTCCAAGGCAATATGGAGTGGTTAGACATCGAAATACTTCAGTTCTCTATTTTTCCTTTAGCTTTTGTTTCCTTTACAGGTCACTTATCTTTCCTTCTGTTTTGTTTTATTTTCTTTCTCAAAACAGTGTATCATGCAGCCCAGGCTGGTCTCACTCTCACTAGATGTAGCCAAGGCTGACCTTGAACTTCTGATAGTTTTTGCCTCCACCTCCCAAATGGCAGGGTTACAAGCCTGTGCCTGGGCAGCTGCTTTTCCTTTGCAGTCCTTTTCAAATGGGATTAGCAGCCCGCAGGTGCAGTTCAGTTGGAAAGCTGTCTCCTCCCATGGACAAGGCCTTGGGTTCCATGCATAACACCACTTAATACAGGATGTACTGTACTAAATGCCATCTCAAAGGAAGAATGGGACCACCAAGGTGGCTCAGTAGGTCGAGGTGCTTGCTTGCCCCTTTGTTCAACTCCAGGTTGAACCCCTGGGACCCACACACTGAAAGGAGAGAACCCACTTTTCTCAAGTTGTCCTCTTACTTTACATGTATGTGCCTTGTGGCTCTTACACATGTATGCACAGACATGTGTGCATGCATAAATAGATAAATATAATAACAATATTTTAGATGGATAATGGAACCAGTGCATGTTAGCCTATGCCTGTAATTCCAGCGCCTAGGAGGCTGAAGCAAGAGAATCGCCATGACCTTCAGGCCAGCCTTTAACACAAAATGAGTCTGAAGCCAGGCTGGAGTACACATTAGTAAGACCTTGTGTCAAAAATCCAGATAACCAAATGGATAATGGTTCATTTTATATAATGTAAACTTTCCTTAACATTTACAGAATGAAATTGCATCCACCAACTCCCTTTCCATCTTTATAGAACTGATAGTCAAATGAACTGTTATGAGCTTATAATATAAACCACTCTACCTCTGCAAACACTAATCTACTGTTTTTTACCATTTACTTAGCATCTCATGTGATGTGGGAGGGTTCAGTTTGAATTAGGGGCTAGTTCTCAGCTAGCATCCCTCAGGGCACTGTGGGAGTCATGAGACTCCTCTCCCCCAAGAGGGAGCAAACAATGTGGCCCAGTCACATGATGCTAGGCAGAGTAGCTGTATACAGGGGCTCGAAACTGGGGGGTCCATTATTGGCTCTGGAAGCCGAAGTCATTTTGCTTATAAAAAGTGACTTGCAGCAGGCAATGAATCGAATTCTCCATTACCATCATTACACAGAATTCCCAGTCCATTATTTTGCGTGCATATAGGCCAAAACAGGCTTGGATTTCAAGTGTTGGTGGCTGGTGGGTTGGACAGAGGTCTATCAGACCACCAGCCTGGTAAGCTAGCATGGAGTTAGATGGAGACCTATCAGGTCACCACCTTCTGATGTGAATTGTGAGTGGGTGTAGGCTGAAGATAGGCCATCAGCCATCAGCCTGAAATTCCTGTCCACTGACCAGCAGTCTTTGGGCAGGTGGGAAAGCATGGCCAGACAGGAAACATTCCATTTCCCAGGCTAAGGACCTGAGTTGGAAGTACCTCTCAGGTTGGGTTATGAAAGTAACCAACTAAACTCTGTGCCAAAGGGTCGGTTCCCCACAGCGACTGCAGGTAGCTACTGTGCTCCCCTTTCCTTAGTAGGACTGTGCTGTACCTGCTTGTAGCAAGAGAAGCTCCTACAGTGTGATGATAATTCAGCACACAGTTATCTGTTTAAAGCTATAGATATCATCAAAGAGTTATCCTAATGATAGAATTTATATCATCTATTACTTAAAAGCCATGTAACAAAGAAGGGAGGCTAGAAGTTTCACTCCAGATCTTTATTGGGCAATGAAAATAAACTATACATGTTAAAAATTAACTTTTGAGATATAGAAAGTATCAAAAAGTAATGCCCAGATTTAACAACACCAGAGTACACAGAAGATAAGAGTCCTAATTACAAAGCAGATATGAACAATAGGACCGTATGTGTGACCCTGCACATTCCACACATGGATGGGATGGCTAGAAGATCCATCATTTCACATGTGGTCATCCTCTTGGATTTTCAGCTCTTGCCTCCATCTCAAATACATATCCCTCTGCCCAGCTTTAAGCATTGTTTCTGCAACTGAATCTCTTCCAAGCAGGTACTTCTGCCTCACAGGAAGGCATGTGGGAGATATTTTCGTTCACTAATGTACTCTGCATGAACCTGAACTATTAATCTTGTTCTGCTGGAAACACTATATACCCACCTGCTCACTTGTCATACTGTCTTTTCCCTGTTATGGTTCTGTGGTGAAAGGAATCGTGCTGGCTTGAAATTCCGTGTGGCGGACCCCTCCTCAGTCTATTTACATGAAGCATGGATGAATCTCTAGGAAATAACCTGTTTCAATGAAGAAGAAAGTGAAAGGAGGTAGGCATCGACTATCATCAAGGCTAGCTTGACGTTTAGCACTGTCTACTCCTACAGTGCTTTGACCAAGCCCTTGTAACCTATGACTAAATCTTATAAAATAATATAAATTCAACTGGAATAGTTATTTCATCAAAAAAGAATAGAAAAAAGCTAAAAGATGACCAATCATGGAAACAGTGCTTTGAAACTGTTTCAGAGGTATTTAGCATCAAGTGAGGTGAGGCAGATGGACTCCTCCAACTTTATCTGAAAATACAGAGACCCAAGAGAGCCAGCAGTGTCTATCATAGCTCCCGAAGCTCACCTGAAAGGTTTCCCTGGCAACAAGAGATCATCAGAGCAGCTTTGATAGAAGCAGCAGTCAGATCTGGGGTCACTGCATCAATTCCTGGCATCCTATGTGACACTCTCCAGGCACTGAGGAACAGCAGACATCAAGGGGGTTTAAACCAGGCAAGGAAAGTGATATTCATGATAGATATTCTGTATGACCTTGAAGATTCTTAGGGACATGTTGAGAGAAATTATGTGATGGGAAAATCATGTTCTTTAGCCAGCTGAAAGAAGAGAAGGAAACATAGGCTGTTACTCTTAATGTGACATCATGTTAACTCCAAGTTGGGGTAGACCAGCGAATGCCAATCATGAGTACTTCTATATATGAGTCACATGAGCTTTGTGTTCTGTGCTACTCCAGGTTATGTAATAGTTTTATATTGCTGATTTTAACAACTACAGAAATGCAGGTGCATGAATAATGCAGATTTGGTAACTTCTAGCTCTTCAAGGCAGAAGTCCAACAAAGCTATCCTTGGCCTAAAATGTCAGTACTGGCTAGAAACATTCCTTTCTTCTTGGAAAGAATCTGTTTCCTTACCCTTCCAGCATCTATGACATCCCCACATTCTTTGGTTTCATCCAAACTCCTGCTACTGGGGTTATTGCCTACAGTGGAGTATTACTGGTGGGCTAGTATTCAGCTTTGCCTGAACGTCCTCAGAGCTGAGGACCTGCCACCAGGCAGCTTAGCCCTTTGCTCTTCCACCATCAAAGTTCATGTACAATAGCAGGTCCTTTCACATCTTTTTGTTTACAATGCTATAGATTAAACCCGGGGGCTTACACCTGCTAGGAAGTACTTACTACTGAGCTACAAACCACAGCCCTTGGCCATTTATGAGACAGAAATATTGGGGTGAGCTAAGGGTTAAGTGGTTAGGAAGGAAATCAGATTCTCCGAGAGACAGCTATGACTTTCAAAGCCAACATTTCAGTATGCAGCCCTCAAAGTGCTTGCAATGATTAGTTGAAAATGAACCAGGAAAGCATCTTACAGATATAAACTGGCCACACAAAGATGAAGTTTAGCATAATGAGAGTAATTATAATGAACTGGGTTTAGACTATACAGAACTGACTGCAAATTTACCTCTGCAGATATAAAATGTGATTATGTCTTCCTGTATTGGCCTGAGGAGCATGTTTTCACACCCAAGACTCACATTATCCTGGGCAGAACACAGTTTTCGTCCCCATCTCAATAAAAGCCTCTGTAGATAAAGATTCACTGTGAGTGGTTCTTTGTTCTTTCCCAGTTCACCTGTGCTACCTTCCCTTAACCTTTCTGCCATCTGAGAAGGTTCTCAGGGGGAGGTGTCCCTAACCATAGGCTGCTTCAACCAAGGACTGAGGTCATTTTCTAGTTCTCCAGAAATGGTAACAGAATCCACTATGTACTTAGACTGGCCTTGAAATCACTGAGGTCTTTGCTGGCCTTAATTCTCCTGCTTCCTCATCCTGAGTGTTGGGACTATAAGCATGCACTACCCCACTCGCTATATGTATGTTTCTCTCCTTGTTTCTCTCTCTCTCTCTCTCTCTCTCTCTCTCTCTCTCTCTCTCTCTCCTCTTAATGAGGTATGTGATTATTGGGTTGAGCCCACAGGACAATCTGTCCATCTAAAGCTCCAATTCTTTACTTCCCTCTTGTTTACTGTATTCCTTTGGCCACTGAGAGTAGCATGCTGATAAGGTTCCCAAGGTTCAGGCTATAGACAACTTTGGGAGGCTGCTAACCTGCCCACCGAACATTGCTCAGGGGCCATACCTCACTCTTTGTTGTAGGCCATTTCTTGCAAAGAGTAAGAGTTTAATGAACACAGTTTAAACACTGTATCATAAAGGAAGTTTCCCAGTCACCAACTGTTTCCATCCTGGTCAGTTATATTCCTGGGGAAAATGTGATGATTTGGGCCCCTGTGCCAATGATTTGACTCACATTTTTCTTCCATTTCCCTGGTTTCTTTCAAGATTCTTACAGAATCTTTCTTTTTTTATCTCTGGCAGTTTCCAGTTTGGGTTTCATATATATATATATATAATATATATTATATATATATATATACAAGATTATGTTACAAATCAAATCTAGACCCGTGTCCCCTTCTCTACTAAACCCCTCTACCACACCCAGAACACCCCCCCACCCCCCCAGAGGTCATGCATTCTGCCAAACATGTTTTTCATATTTTCCTCAGTCTTTTTCAAAATTCTCATTGTAGAAGTTGACTGTTTCGAGCAGAAGTTCACCATTTCAGCCAGTTCCTTGACGCAGTCTTTTCTGTTGTTGTTGCTATTGTTGTTTCCAATATGCATCACTTCCAACTACTTAGACAAAAGCTTAAGGAGCCCTGCACAAGAAATACTTACAACTAGGTAATTGGTGCTCCACAGATGAGGGATACCATTCATCGTTTGTTTTTCTGGGACTGTGTTACTTCACTTAGCATAATATCTTCTAGTTCCATCCATTTACCTGCAAAGTTCATGATGTCATCTTTCTTTACCGCTGCATAGAGAACTCCATTGTGTAGATGGTCACATTTTCTCTATCCACTCATCACTTGAGGGACAGCTTTTTGCTATTGTGAACAGAGCTGCAATAAACATGGCTGTGCATGTATCTCTGTGGTAAGATGAATCTTGTGGGTATATACCCAGGAGTGGTATGACTGGGTCAGGTGGTAAGTTCATTTTGAGTCTTCCAAGGGTTCTCCACACTGCTTTCCATAGTGGCTGTACAAGTTTGCATTCCCACCAGCAATGGATGAGTGTTCCCCTTTCCCCACAACCTCTCCAGCACTTGCTATCATTTGTTTTCTTGATCCTAGCCAGCAAGTGTTGCTGGCTATTTTAATATCAGACAAAATAGACTTCAAAGTAAAAGAAATCAGAGGAGACAAAGAGGGCCATTACATCATTATCAAAGGAATGATTGACCATGAAGATTTCACAATCTTGAATATATATGCACCAAACACTGGTGGACCAAATTTTATAAAGACAATTCTCCAGGACCTCAAGGCACAGATTAGCCCCAGCACACTTATAATAAGAAACATCTCAAAATCTGTCAAGTAGGTGAGGGATCACTGACCCAGATCTAAGTTCCACAGCAAACATCAAGGTGATAAGTGCCCGGGCCTCCGTTTTCCCTCTTGAAAGTGAAAAGGTTAGACCGAGTTAGCCTTGGGTATTTATATAAAGTTTCACCTTTTGTGATTCTCTACTGTTGGAATAAAAGAAAAACTTTTCAACTGGTGGAAACACCTGTCTTGGCAGTAGAGTGACCCTGACAGGCACTTATGAAGCCCTCTCAAAACTTTCTCAGGCCTGTACACCTATGGCCAGGCAGGTCATCCCAGTCTTAAGAGCTGACTGGAACGATGTGTTTCTCCTACCAAGTAAAGTTGTGGCTTGACTTCTCTACCTTCTAATTTCTTTATAAGTAAAATGGAGGCAAAACATTCATCTTACAGTGTTACTGGGAAGTTCAATCTATCTTTTGGTATTTTACTTAGACTCTGACAGTATTGTTGAAAAGTTCAAATAAAAATTTACATTTGAAAGAACTAGGAAATTGAAGGTTCTATGAAAGTGTGAATTGTCACATGTTTATCTATTGATAAGAACAACAATGTAGGTCTCTTTCTATTCATTTATGCTTGTGCAGCTATAATAGGTAAATATTTTTATCTACTATGGAGATTGGAATGAAGGTTGTTCCCTAAGCTAAAAGCAGAGCTACTAGATGTTTTATTGGTATTATTCCTAGGTGTATAGTTAAATGTCTCTAGGTCAGCATACCCATATCATAGAGATGTTTGGGCATCAGGGCTCATTACTGCACTATTCACAGTAACAAAGATACGAAACCAGCCTAAATGTCCATCAACAGATGAATGGGTGTATTTGTGATGGTGTTGCTTAAAGGGTTAACTGAGGAGGGAAGATCCATCCTGAATGTGGGTGGAGACACCCCACAAGCTGGGGCCCAAGATGAATGAAAAGGAGAAAGTGGATGGAAAACCAGCATCTATTTATCTATGTTTCTGGACTGCAGGTACTACGTGACCTCATGTTCCTGTGCTGCGACATACTTGCCATGATAAACATACTTTCAAACTGTGAGCCCAAATAAACCTTCCCTTCCTTAAGCTGCTTTGGCCAAGTGGGTTGTCACGGCAATTCAAAAAGTAATGAATAGACTAGGATAACACCAGGTCTTTCATTGAAAACTGTAAAAACCAGGAAGACATGTAACAGTGCATTTCTGACAGGTACTCATGAGTTGCCTCCCCTCCCTGAGGAACTCTAGGAAATTAATGGTTGCTGCGGAGGAAAGGTCAGATTCCTCAGTGGTGTAGTGTAGCCTCTGGTAAGTTCCCCTTGCTCAAGTAAATCACACACACACACACACACACACACACACACACGCACACACACACACGCAGAGCACAAACTAAATAGGTCATACAAAGAAGTCATGTAAGCAGGAAGGTCATGTTAGGAAGAAGAGGGGGTGGTGGGCATGGATAAAGGACAATAGTAGGAGTATGCCCAAAGTGCATCATGTGTGTATGAAATTGTAAAGAATAATTGTCTTTTTTAAAGATCTACCAGATTTCCAGACCAAACCCTTGTGATTTACTGCTCCTGGAATACTCAGCTTCTCCACAGTTAACCCCTCCCTCTCCTCTTTCAGGGTTCAGCTCTGACATTTTGATGTTTTTTAGTAGTGAGGTCTTTCGTGACCATCGTACACCTCCCATCTTGGAGTAGCCATCATTCCCACCAAGATTTTTAAAATCCCCCTTCAGGACTTAATGCTCCCAGACATACCAACAATTTCTTGCTTATCTTCTCCCCTCTCTAGCTCCCTAAAAGCGCAGGCTCTTACGTTATTCACAGATGTAACTCCAGAGCCTAAAATAATACAGGGTACATTACAGTCATGCAATAGAGATTTGTGAGAAGGGCAAACAACATAAACAAGCTACAGTTTTTATTTCCTCCTGGTTTAAGTATAAAACGTAGGCATATGGTTTTGAAGCAGATGGCTTGAAAAAAAAAAAAAGAATATCCTTATGGGAACAATGCACTTTAGATCCTCTTATGTTTCTAACTTAGAACTCAATTTATTGCATATCTCAGAACCAAATTCTTAGCCTATCTTACTGTCTATAGGATTTCATGTCTAACATATTGTGCTGTAACCAGTTTTGACTTCAACATATTTCCCCTTTATCCCATTCTCTTACCAACTTTTCACTTATTTTATCTTATAATGTCCCATGTGTTCAATATAAAAACATGAAGGCTTTAAAAAGTCTGAAATAGAGAGGATTCAATAATCCCAGGGAAGTTCTAAAGTTTCAATTATTGGAACGCCACTTCTTTTTTTTTTTACTATTTTTTTTTTAATTTTATTTATTTATTTATTTTGTATGTGTATGAATGTACTGTCTGCATGCAGGTTTGTGCACCCGTGTCGTGCAATGCCGCGGAGGTCAGAAGAGGGTCTCGGATTCCCCTGGAACTGGAGTTCTCCTGGAATTGGAGTTTCAGACGGTTCTCAGCCGCCATGTGGGTGCTGGGGATCGAACCTGGGTCCTCTGTAAGAGCGGTCGGCGCTCTTAACCGCTAGGCCATCTCTCCAGCCCATGGAACGCCACTTCTTATAAACCATCTAGGGAAGCACAGCACTAAACAACCCTTTATGAGCTAAAAATAGCACAATTCATGAGTGAGCAAAGGCCAGCTCAGATCCGCTTCCCACAGGACTAGCTACCTTCTCTGTATACAGAGCTGCTCTCTTGCCTCTCCTTGACAAGGCAACATGGAAAGGAAAGCTTGGATATGTTAATCAGGAAGAGCATATTGAATTGAAATTAAGTCCTTCCCTTCATTGTTTGTACCTTGGAATTGTGTTAGAGACTGTGGGTAGACTCAGCTAATCCAACCAATTTCTTCTTCCTAGCTCCAGTTAAACAATTCTTCCAGACCCATGAGGATGATGTAACTAGCTCTAATCCATGGACCCTTAGTGTCCAGAATGTGGCGCTCCTGATCTGAAGAAGACTGGCTCCCTAGAGTCACTATGTAGTTGATTTATGAAATCACATTTTCAAGATGAAGTTGCCACTGAGAAGGGTGTGCCTGGGAAAAGCCACCCAACAAAATATACAAGAAAAATGTGTTATGTTAAGCCACCAGGATTTGAGGTTGTTTGGATAGCAGCTGGCATTAGTTACCCCGAAGACAGGCAGGCTCAGAACATCTCCAAGGCATTGCTTTCATATCAGTAAAGGGAAATAGCATAGGCTGCAACCAAGATAGCATTTTACAAAGCCTGGTACATGGGTTATTTAATGAGCTATACGTAAATTGGGAGGGAAATACCAAGATTTGCTTGTATTAATCTTGAGAAGCCTTGGGGGAGGGTTGCTAGGCAATAGAGGGATTGCCTAGCAAGCATGAGATGCTGGAAAAGGAAGAGGAGGATGGGGATTGGACAAGGAGGGGGAGGATAGAGAGGTGGAGGGGGAAGTAACGGAAGAAGAGAAGGGAAAGGTGATATTTGACAGTAAGTTTTCATGAAAATTCAGTTAAATTTTACAGAAAACATGAGGAGAGTCACTGAGTCTGTGTCACATAGAGAATAGGAAACACTTCGAAGAAAGAATGGCTGTTACATGAAATGGAGAGATGGATGACCTGGAAGACGCATGTTTTATTTATGTGTTTGTGTGTATGCGTGTACGTGTATGGATACCAGAGGAAGCCAGATGAGGGTGTGAGATCCCTTGGACTTGGAGTTATGGGAAGTTGTAAGCCAACATGGGTGTTGCAATCTCAACTGGGTTCCTTATGATTAAACAGCAAGCTCTCTAAACCTTGGGGCCATCTCTCCAGCCCCGTGGAAAAGGTGAGGGTTTGTAAACTTATTTTTATTAAATCTTTGAAATTTTCAAACAGTTTTTTTGGTCTTTTTGAGATAGGGGACTCCCTTTAGTCCCTGCTTGCCTGGAGCTCACTATGTAGACCAGGCTGGCCTTGAACTCACATAGATCCGCCTGCCTCTGCCTCCCAAGTGCTGGGATTAAATGCGTGCACCACCACGCCTGGCTTACACAACATATTTTTATCATATTTAGATCCCCTTTCTCCCCTATCTGTCCTTCTTACTAACCCCCCACCATATATATATATATATATATATATATATATATATATGCCTAATGATCGTTGCAAGAGTCATGTTTGTGTCCCCAAATGACCTTCAGTGTGGATTCATCCACACTGGTCAACCCACTAAGAGTCTCAACCTCAAAGAGATGGAATCTCCCCCATCCCAACAAGCATTTGTTGCCAATAGTTCCTTAGCTAAGGTCAGAGCTTCTAACCCTCTTCTGCACTTCTATGCTGGGATTCGGTCTGGCTTGAGCTTTCATGAGTCTTGTGCATGCTGTCATCATTCCTGTGAGTTCAGAGTAATAACTACCCAACAGCATGCAGGGAACAGGAGAGTGATTAGACCTGAAGACAAGATTTGGACAGTCTATGCTGCCAATGGTGTTCATTTTTTTTTTCTTTTTTTCACTACTAAGGAGGTTGCTGTCTGCAGCCATTACACACCTGGCTATGGTGTTCATTTTATAAAATCAATGCTAATGAACAGTAGGATGTACCTAGAAATAAGAAAGAGTAATATTACTTTGTCATATACTGAAGTTTACTGCTCTCAGCTGGGCATGGTGGTGTACACCTTTGACCCCAATGTTCAGGAGGCAGAGGCAGGTGGATCTCTATGTAGGCCCACTTGGTCTATATAGTGAGTTCCAAGACAGCTGGGGCTACAGGGAAACCCTGTCTCAAAAGGACAAAAAAAAAAAAAATAAGATTACTGCCATCACCTGTCAAAATATTCAGAGTTCTCTTATTTAAAATATTTTTCATTTTTCCATTTATATGAAGACAATCCTTATACTCTGATCATTTTATTGGCACAGTTACTAGCAAGAGTGTACTATCTAGCAAACAATTTGAAAAAATAAATGAATAGCTTCAAATCGAAAGAGATGTTTTGCCATCAAAAACTAAGTTGTTCTTTTTGGGTGTGATGGCACTTGCCTGTAATCCTAGCACTTAGGAGGTTAAAGTAAGGAGAATCAGTAGTTCAAGGATAGTCTTGACTATATAATGAGTTTGAGATCACAGTGACTAAAGGAGACCCTGTCTACAAACAAACAAATAAAGTAAAATAAAATTTAAAACCCAACATTTTTAAAATTTAAAATCCAACATTTTTGGAAAATATATCTGTTCTGGGATATAAAAAGAGGTTATGGAAATATTACTATTCTTATTTTTAATATCTAAATTAGCATAAATAAGAAGTCTTGTGAGATTTTAATGTACATGTACACATATATA
The DNA here is from genome assembly GCA_009823505.1 of Rhizomys pruinosus. Classification (NCBI taxonomy): domain Eukaryota; kingdom Metazoa; phylum Chordata; class Mammalia; order Rodentia; family Spalacidae; genus Rhizomys; species Rhizomys pruinosus. Next base: position 630,574 of record VZQC01015628.1, read on the forward strand.
TATGCCTGAATCTTTCATATTTTCATATATATAAACCTTAAAAGCCTTTTCTATTTTCTTTAAAATCAACTTTAAAATGAATATGCCTATTTATTTGAAATTAGTTATTATATAATATCTACATGAAAAATTTAAAGACTTATTTAATTAATTAATTTATTTTATTATTTTTTGTGTACGAGTGTTCTGTCTGCATGTAAGTACGTGCACTCATGTCATGCAATGCTGAGGAGGTCAGAAGAGGGTGTTGGACTCCCCTGGAACTGGAGTTAAAGACAGTTCTCAGCCACCATGTGGGTGCTGGGAATCGAACCTGGGTCCTCTGCAAGATCAGTTGGTGCTCTTAACTGCTGAGCCATCTCTTCAGCCTCAAGACCTATTTTATTTTTAATTACATGTCTGTTTATCTGTGTGGAGGTATGTTTGATTTCCTTTTTCATTTCATCCTGTGATTTCCTTAGTGTTTCCACTTCCTTCTGGAGCCTGTCATTCTCATCTTGTGGGTCCTTGGTTCATTGGTCATTTTCTTTTTCAATTTTGGCCTGAAGTATTTTCAGCATTTCCATTTCCTTCTGGAGTTTGTCATTTTCTCTCTTTTGTTCTTTCCAATGTTTGTCATTATCTCCCTCTAGGTCCTTCTTGAGTTTTTCAATCTTTCCCCTTAGTTCTCTAATTCCTTTGAATATGTCCACAATTGTTTTTCTAAAGTCTGTGTCTTGGTTTCCTTCCAGGGAGATCTCGTTGTTGGAGTCTTCCGTAGGGTTGTGTAGATTTTGGTGTGGATTTATTATGAGCTTTTCCCATGTTGGTTTTTTTTCGTGTCTTTGGCATGTGGATTTGTTTGTTTATTTGTTTCTTTGGATTCTGGTGCCTCAACTTTGGCTGCACAGCTAGATCCTCTGCTCCACCACTTCCCTAGGCTGGTCTTTTGCAGGTTGGTGTTCTGCAGGACATGGGTAAAATCCAGTCCGCTCACCCAGCAGGGCACACGCTGGTCTTGTGCTGTGTGGAGCATGGCTAAGACCGCCCACGTCGCACACTGGGACCAGAATGTTGGAAGATCCTGGGGGATACCAGGCCTCTATGGGGCACAGGGGTGCCCAAAGTCACCAGGAAGGCAACCCTCACCTGGTCCTTTGCAGGTTGGCATTCTGCCAGACATGGGTGAAGTTCACTCGCCCAGTGGGGTGCACGCTGGTCTTGTGCTGTGTAGTGTGCAATAAGTTTCTACTTAAAAAGGTAAAAGAGCAAAATAAAATCAAAGCAAGCTGTAGGAAGTAATGAAGAGAAGATGTCAACTAAATACAAAAGAGACAAGAGAAAAATCAAGAAAACAAAAAGCTTATTCTTTGAAAAGACTGATAACATGGAAAACCTCTGGAAGGACAAAAGTGAAGAAAAATACGCACTCTACTAATATCAGAAATGAAGCAGATCTCTTACTACCATCCCCATAGACAAAAAAGGATAATAAAGAATTGCCTCTTCAGACAAAAATGTGAGGTCATAATTCTAAACAGGATACTGGCAAATCGCATACAGACCCACATCAAGAAGATCATCCATCATGACCAAGTTAGATTCATACCAGAGATGCAGGGATGGTTCAACATATGAAAATCAATAAATATCATCAAACACATAAATGGAATGAAAGACAAAAACCACACCATCATCTCAATTGATGCTGAAAAAGCCTTTGACAAAATCCAGCATCCCTTCATGCTTAAAGTCCTAGAAGGAATTGGATTGGAGGG
>VZQC01015628.1:633965-719300 GCA_009823505.1 Rhizomys pruinosus
CAAATCAAAACCACTTTCAGATATCATCACGCCTTTAATCCTAGCACTTGGGAGGCAGAGGCAGGCGGATCTTTGTGAGTTCAAGGCCAGCCTGCTCTACAGAGCAAGTTCCAGGACAGCTGGGGCTACAGGGAGTCCCTGTCTTGAAAAGATAAAAAAAAAAGATATCATCTTACTCTAATAAGACTGGCTAGGATCAAGAAAACAAATGATACCAAGTGCTGGAGAGGTTGTGGGGAAAGGGGAACACTCATCCACTGCTGGTGGGAATGTAAACTCATGCAGCCACTCTGGAAAGCAGTGTGGAGAACCCTTGGAAGATTTGGAATGAACTTGCCACCCGACCCAGCCATACCACTCCTAGGCATGTACCCTCAAGGCTCACCCCACTGCAGAGATACATGCACAGCCATGTTTATTTCAGCTCTCTTCACAATAGCAAGGAGCTGGAACCAACCCAAATGCCCATCAACTGATGAGTGGATAGAGAAAATGTAGTACATCTACACAATGGAGTTCTATGCAGCAGTGAAGAAAGATGACATCATGAGCTTTGCAGGAAAATGGCTGGAGCTAGAGGACATCACGCTGAGTGAAGTAACACAGTCCCAGAAAAACAAACGATGAATGGTATCCTTCATCTGTGGATGCTAGTGCCAATTACCTATTTCTTGTGCATGGCCCTTTGAGCTTTTGTCCAAAGCAGTTGGGAGTGATGCATATTGGAAACAACAACAGAAAGGACTGCATCAAAGAACTGACTGAAACCGTGAACTTCTGCTCAAAACAGTCAGCTTCCACATGGAGAATATTGAGAAAGACTGAGAAAGAGATGAAAAGCATGTTTGGCAGAATGCATGAGCTCTGGTGGGGTAGGGGGATGGGGGGGACACCGGTCTAGATTTGATAAAAACAATATATAGATAAATTTATAAAAAAAGAAAAAAGAAAAAAAAAGAAATGTGAGGTCATAGATACGTTGGACAAGTTCCTTGAAAACACAAAACTGTGGGGGCTGGAGAGATGGCCTAGCAGTTAAGAGCGCTGACCGCTCTTACAGAGGACCCAGTTTCAATCCCCAGCACCCACATGGCGGTGGAGAACCATCCGAAACTCCAGTTCCAGGAGAACTCCAGTTCCAGGGGAATCCTCTGACACCCTCTTCTGACCTCCGCAGCACTGCATGACACAGGTGCACAAACCTGCATGCAGACGGTACATTCATACACATACAGAAATAAATAAAATAAAAAAAAAAAACACAAACTGTAGGGGCAGCAAGATGGCTGAGCAGGTAAAAGAGCTTGCTGCACAAGCCTAACAACCTGGGACTGATCCCAACAACCCATAAAGAAAGGAAAACCTGACTCCTGAAAATTGTCATGCATATTCTGCAGACACACACACACACACACACACACACACACACACACACACGTGCGCGCACGCGCGGTAGTAGTAGGCTGAAGGCTCAGGTATGCAGGTCATAAGCATATCCCATTCCAATAAGAGCATGTCTTAAAGGGCCTGAGGTTGGGCCATAGTGCCCCAACCATCTCTGATATCTCTTTGTGTACCTTGCATGAATACTGACAGTGAAGGAAGAGGTATAATCTTCTTGTTAAATATATATGTGGGTTTTTTTGTCTTTCCTCCAAGATCCCAGTAATCTTCCTGATCCTTTAGCCTTGATGGGAGTCTCAGAAATGCCCTCAGCTTTCTATCTTACCCCACATCACTGAAAGCTGTCAAAGTCTCCCCTTCTCCTATCTTCCATTCTAATAGTGCCTGAAATTCTTATGCCCTTTCTGGGGAAATCATCCAGTTGGTCCCTGGGATCAATGTCTTTATATCCATCCTTCCTTTAATGCCCTGTTCAAAAGTACCAAATGTAACTTTATTCCCAACATTGAATGCTTCTAAGAGACACAAATACCTTCACCAAGATCCTGTTGTGATAGAACCTACAAGCACGAGTCACTTATTTACCATCACAAAACTACTCCAAGGAATATGGTGTGTAAATATTTAAATCTGAGAATAAAATCTAAACCAACACTCACTAAAGAACCTTGTCTTGAATCCTGTTTTTATACAAGTTGAATGTCCTCAGTCCACACATACCAATAGCTTCTAATCTGGACTCTCTGACTTGATGGCTCAGTGGGCGTCTTCTGCACCTGAGCTTAGGTGAGAAAGAAAAAGGTAGAGTTGTCAAAATAATATATAAAATATCTTCAACCTATGGGTATAAAGTGCATTTGAAACATAAACAAACCCTGTTTAAACTTGGATGCCCTCATGCAACATGTCCTGTACATGAAAATATTTTGTAATCTCTAGAATAGTCTGAAATCTATAGCTCTTTTTTGTCTTCATGAATTTTGGATAAAAGATACACATTCCTCATGAAAGGGAGGAAGATGTGTCCCCTGCTAGTCCTTATAGTGTGTCACCAAACCAACAAAAATATTATCTTCCAGCCAGGTGTGGTGGTGCATGCCTTTAATTCTAGCACTCAAGAGGCAGAGGCAGGCAGATCTCTGTAAGTTCAAGGCCAGCCTCGACTACAGAGTGAGCTCCAGGCCAGGTGAGACAAAAGGGAGACCCTGTCTCAAAAACAAAACAAAACAAAATATATTATCTTCCAGATTAAGATTTTATAGAAAACCATGTTGATTAAATTATTCAGCCTCAAATCCAACATATAGCCAAAACTAGGTAGTTTCCCTTCATCAAACATCTTTTCTAATTATTTGGCCATTTTTATCTATTTAAGAAACCACTTAGATATGCAGTTAATTTCACGCTTGTTTATAGAAGGCTACAAGAGCCTCAGACAGTGTCTCCAGACAATCCCATCATGCAGCATCAGTGACATGTTGGAACCCACTCCCTGTCTCCAACCTTCAATTTTTAAAGCACAAACTACTCAAAAATCACCCAATATGAAATACCTGAAATAGCTCTCTAATTATTAATTTAAACTTCTAAAAAACTTTTAAGAAATGTCTGTACTCAAATGGTTTCACTAAAGAATTCTACCAAACACTTAAGAAAATAAATCCTTATTACCATATAATTTCTTCCTCAAAAGTAAGAGACAGGAATCTGTGGGCATCACAAATCAGACTCAACCTTGTAAGAACAAAGAGGACACAAATTTGGGTAGGTAGGGAAGGAGGGTGGACCTGGGAGGAATGGAGGGAGGGTAAGTATGATCAAAATGTATTGTATGATATTCTCAAAGAATTAATAAAATTTCAAAAGTAAGAGGCAGCTCAGTTATTTTTCTGAAGTATTACGCTAATAATAAGACTAGGAAAAAAAGAGGAAGAATAGAAGGAAGGGAGGGAGAATGACAAATAGACAGATAGATAGATAAATAGATAGATAGACGAATAGATGATAGATGATAGATGGATCGTTCCTGCAGAAATGTATAAAACTCATGGATTAACATATCATCCAAACATATGTGTCTATACCAAAGTAACCAACCATAACTATTAGTGCTGTTTAAATACCTATATATCTAATTGCTTGTGCTTCATTAGTAGGATCGAAAGGTTATTCTTGGACAAACTGTCAGCCCATGAAAGGAAACAGCCAGAATTGACCAGAGTCCAAGTCAACAGCTCCAGAGAGAGTGGACTGTTTTACCTCTCATCCACCTGTGCCCCTTTTCTAAGCCTAGGGAACAATCTGCGGAAGAGGGGGCGTGGTAGAATGTAAGGGCTGTGATTGGGGTGAATGGTGAAACTACAGCAATGTAGTCTGGACACTCATTTGATCAACTTGATTGAACATACAACCCCTCACCCCCCACTGGATGGTCGGGCTGTGAGGGTTTGGGCACAACAGCCCGCAAATTGGTTTCGTATGAAGGATGCTTGTACTCATGGATCATCACTTATAGCTAAAAAATGAAAAAAAAAAAAAAACTGAGAGAAAGATGCAGGACAGTTATGGCAAAATGCATGATCTGGGATGGGGTGGGGGTAGGGGGGAAGGGAAAGGGAAATATGTCTGATCTGAATTGGAAAATGATGTATGAAATGCACAAAGCACCAATAAAAAAAAAGAAAAAAAAAGAAATGTATAAAACTTGTCAATGAAATAATAGTATATAAAATATAAAAATACATTAAATTTATACATCCCAGCCAGTCACAGTGGCACATTCTATAATCCCAGCACTTGAAAGGCTAAGGCATGAGAATCACTGTAAGTTCAAGGCCAGCCAGAGTTACACAGAAAGATTCTGTATGTCTCAAATAAAATAAATAATAATAATAATCAATGCTAACCATGTCTCTCCAAATTGACCGTGTACTCCACATATAGCCTATCAAAGTCCCAGAAAGGCTTTGTAGACATAGACAAGCTTATTTTAGAATATACATAGAAAAAAAAAGACTAGAATAGCTAAAAGATATTTAAAAATGATAACATGGGAGAAATAATCCTATTTGATATTAAGATTTACAGTGACCACAAAAATATGTTACTCTAAGACAAACTCTACCTACTACAGAAGCAAAGCAACAGACTTACAAGGACAACACACTCCACTTTGCAAAAGTATACACAGAAGTTCAACTAAGATAATATTCTCAGGAAATGGTTCTGAAACAGTTGAATATCTCCAGATAAAAACATCCAACTCAATGTAAATTTCATATCTTATTTTAAAATGACATAGAATTAGGCATGGTGGTGCATGATTGTAATCACAGAACTTGGGATTGTGGAGACAGGAGGATCACGAGTTGGAAGGCAGCCTCAGATCCATAGCAGTATCCTAGTTTGCTTCTGTACTGCTGTGTCAAAACCCTCTGACCGGAAAACAACTTGGGGAAGAAAGGGCTTATTTGGTTTATAGCTCACACTCCATCATTAAGAGAAGCCAAGGCATAAACTTGAGACAGGATCCTGGGGTAAGGAGCTAAAGCACAGGCCATGGAGTTCAAACAGCAATTGCTGGCTTGCTCCTCTGGCCTATACTCAACCTGTTCTCTTCTGAAAATATTTTATTATTTTTATTGTATGTGTATTAGTGTATTTCCTGCAAGTATGTATGTGTACCCATGTCATGCAATGCCTATGGAGGTCAGGAGAGGGTATTCGATCCTTTGGAACTGGTATTACAGACAATTGTTAGTTGCCATGTGGGTGCTGGGAACTGAGCCAGGTCTTCTGCAAGGGCAGGTGTGCTCTAAACCCTGAGCCATCTCTCTAGCCCCACAGCCTGCTTTCTTTTACAACTCAGAATCACCTGCCCTGGGTGTCACTACCCACAGGGGGACAGGCCCTCCCATATCACTCAATAATCAGGAAAATACCCCCTCAGACATGCCCACAGGCCAGTCTAATTAGGAAATTCCCCAACTGAGGTTCCCTCCTCCCAGGTGTGTCAAATTGACAATTGAAGTTATCCAGCACAGCAAGCTTGAGATCTATTTTTTTTTTCAAAGTTCTTTGCATAACACCTAAACCTCAATCCATAAAATATATAAATCAGTAAACTGGATCTTATTAAAACTGTAAAAAGTTTATTCTACAAAAATACAGCTTTAAAGCCTAATAACCACAAAGACCAGCACAGCAAACTATATAGAAGCATTATTGGCACTTTTATCTTGGGGAGTAATCAACAACTACCTAACTGGACCTAAGCAAACTCAATGGGAGGGAACTCATGTGTGGTACTGTAAACAGCCAAATATACATAGCTGGAGAGGGCAGAGATCTTACAGAAAATACCAAGACTGTCACATCCTTAGACAAATGTCATTTCTTTTTTTTTAAGCATTTTATTTATTATTTTTATTTTTTTATTTTTTTTATGTGTATGAATGTACTGTCTGCATGTAGGTTTGTGCACCCGTGTCGTGCAATGCTGCAGAAGTCAGAAGAGGGCGCTGGATTCCCCTGGAGCTGGAGTTCTCCTGGAATTGGAGTTACAGACTGTTCTCAGCTGCCGTGTGGGTTCTGGGGATCGAACCCAGGCCCTCTGCAAGAGCAGTCAGTGCTCTTAACCGCTAGGCTATCTCTCCAGCCCAACAAATGTCATTTCTCACTATGTGCTAAATATGGATCCTGATTTTACAGGCAAATATGTCGGTCACCACACATCAAAGAAACTTCTTTTGCAACACATGGAGACTATTACAGAGTTCCATCACTGGTCACACACAGAGATTAAGTGTCTGTGAAATGTTCAACTCTAAGTGACACATCTACAATAGAACCTCTATACCTAATACTCATGGAACATAGTGGAACAGAGTAGAGAGAATACTAAAGCATCTCCTAGCTCTCATCAACATAGCTCCTTCATGAAAGAGAGGGCAATAAACCCAGGACTCAGAGACCATTGCAGAAGAGGGGGTCACAAGGATTGTAAAAGCCAGGGGAGGAGGCGCATGACCCTATGGAAACAGAGTCCTACAGGCTCCTGGGACCTTGTTCATATGAATTTACAGCAATGGTGACAGCATGCACAAGATCCATACAAACTCAAGAAGACAAAAACCCAGCACAAAACTGTGGAAATGGAAAGCAGGCTCCAATTTGAGCCAAAGAACTACTGGGTAGCTGATTACTGCAGGATGATGCAGGGGAATATGGGGTCCCCAATTAAGGTTCTTAGTCTCAATGAAAGAATTAAAGAGTGGACTCAAATGGAAGGTTAAAACCCTCAGGTCAGGTGACCTGTAAATCCCTGCAACTGTCTCCTGAGGAGAATGGAAGAGAAGGAAAAAAGCCAGCAGGTGCTGCCCCTTTAAAGCCTATGTGGAGATCAGATCCTCTGCAAACTAACAGCCACATGGCAGGGAGGAGAGCTTTGCAGAAAGAGTAAAGAAATTCAGAATGTTGAGGCAGCCTAGAGTGTTAGCGAAAGCCTGCTGAGTAAGGAGATAGAAGGAAAAGTAAGGTTAGAAAAGCAGATAGGCTAGAGAGATGGCACAGCGGTTAAGAACACTTGTTGCTCTGTCAGATGACCCAGGTTCAGTTCCCAGTACCCACATGGTTGCTAACAAGTCTCAGTAACTCCAGTTCCAGAAGATTTGAATTATATGGTTCCCGTCCATACATGTAAGCAAAACAGTCATATACATAAATAAAAAGTAAATCCTTAAAAATAAAAGTGTACATTTATAGAGCTACTTGGCTGCTGGGGCCACAATCTACTGTTCTAGTTGGTGGAGATTCCAGGCAAGAAGAGTTCCATTTCACTAGTACTCTGCCTATCTCTGTAGCATGACTTAAGGTGAATCAGCCTTGCTGAAGGTGAGTATATGGGTAGGTGATTAATCCGAAGGGATTAAATCCCTAACAAGCAAAAAGGGTCCCTAAGGAACAATAATGATGGCACACTCCCATCTTCTTCTTAGTCTGGCAGGAGGCTCTATTTTCTAATCCCAACAGGGTCCCTTCAGTTGACCTGTTTATAGAGTCCTGGCTGTCTTAGCCTGGAGCCTATCAGTCTTTTCTTTGTTGAAGTTGGCCAATCTAAAATTAGGAGAGAGGAAACCACTAAGCCCCTTAAAACCTAGATTCTCCTTGGGGGAACATTGGATTTTGGTTTCTAGGTGCCCTCCCCCCTTGTGGAGAACTTAGTCTTCCTGTATGAGTGTGTGTGTGTGTGTGTGTGTGTGTGTGTTTGTGTGTGTGTGTGTGTGTGTGTATGAGAGAGAGAGAGAGATATTGAGATTCTAAATGTGATTATCTTTCAATAAATTTTGTTTGTTGTTCTTTACTGGTCTGGGATGTTTTATTCCTGTCTTTTGATTCTTTAGTTGGCTAAGAAAATGAACCCAATAATACCCCTAAGACTGATAATGATGCCAACAAGAAAAAGACCAGGCAAAACTGGAAGCTGGGTTTCCACCCAGGCCTTTAATTAAGGAGTCTTCTTGTTAGCGAAACATTAACAGCAAGCCTACCACTGTCTCCAGAGTGTTGGGATTACAGGCATGGCCACCATAGCTGGCACTCATTTTTATTGGTGGAGAGATTGTCTTTAGCTGGCATAATGGATCATGCCTGTAGTCCTAATACTTAGAGGGACTTAGAAGTAGGAAAATCAAGGTCATCCTTGGCTATATAGGGAGTTTGAGGCCAGTCTGGAGTACATGAGTTAATAGATAATTTTTAAAAAATCTGTCTTCAATCAAGTGGCTTAAATTTTTTGCTTTATTTTTAATGCATAGCATGCATGTGTGTAAGTACACCCCTGCCCACAATGTCCACAGAGGATGAAAGAGGGTGTCAGAGCTCCTGGAACTAGATGGTTGTTAGCAACCATGTGGGTGCTAGGACTCAAACCCAGACCTGTGTCTTCTGCAAGAACAGCTGGTGCTCTTAACCTATTTTATTTATTTTTTTAATTTTATTTATTTTCNGAACTCACTCTGTAGACCAGGCTGGCCTCGAACTCACAGAGATCCGCGTGCCTCTGCCTCCCAAGTGCTAGGATTAAAGGCGTGCGCTACCACACCCGGCATTTATTTATTTATGTATGTATGTGTATCAATGTACTGTCTGCATGCAAGTTTGTGCACCTGTGTCGTGCAATGCCGTGGAGGTCAGAAGAGGGTGTTGGATTCCCCTGGAACTGGAGTTCTCCTGGAATTGGAGTTTCAGACAGTTCTCAGCCGCCATGTGCGTGCTGGGGATCGAACCCAGGTCCTCTGTAAGAGCGGTCCGCGCTCTTAACCGCTAGGCCATCTCTCCAGCCCATGGTGCTCTTAACCTCTGAGCCATATCTCCTGCCCCCTGGAATGACTTTTTTAAAGCCTTTTTTATTACATTCATTATTCATTTGTGTGCATGTGTGTTTATAGGTGTGGGTGCTCAGGTGGTTACGGTGGGCATGTTGGGGTCAGAGGATAAATGGTAGGAGTCAGTTTTCTCCTTCTACCATATGGGTCTGGGGGATCAAATTCAGGTCGTCAGGGTTGGAAGCAAGTAAGTCCTGCTCATAAATCCATTTCAGTGACTCAAGAGTAACTTTCTTTCTCCATGCTCTACTGCCCCACTAAATCAGGCACAGAAGTCACACAGACTGCTACATGTGTGCAACTTTAGGAAGTAACTCAGTAATGAGGGAGGTCAGAAGTGAAAAGGTAACATTAGTAACAAAGTGGTGAATTCTAGTCTTTGGTGTCACATGCCTCCATTCAATACCCTCATTAGCAGAATGCTGTCCCATGGGGATGTAGGATCTGCAAACTAAGCTCTCTTGTCATGAGACGAGCACAGATCCCAGGCCCATTACTGCTTCCCACGCCTTCCCCAAAGTCTGGGTGATTCTGAAGCTGGCTCATCACAAAGCACTTTGGAAGATTCACAGAACTGATGAATTCTCCTGTTGCAATTGACAAGATTATATTTTCAGAAGTTTATACAGCACCAGTTTCTAGCTTTTATTTTTCAAACAGAACTTTAAGTCATAATATGCAAAACCACTTTTCAGATGGCAAGAAATTAGTTTTTCTTATTTATTTATTATTTATTTATTTATTTATTTATTTATTTATTTATTTATTTATTTATTTATTTGGTCTTTTTGAGAAAAGGTCTCCCTGTAGCTCCAGCTGTCCTGGAACTCATTCTGTAGACCAGGCTGGCCTTGAACTCACAGAGATCTACCTGCCTCTGCCTCCTGAGTGCTAGGATTAAAGGTGTGCACCACCAAGCCTGGCCAAGTTTTTCCTTTTCAATTAAAGTCAGGGACTTGTCCCGTGTGCTTCTATCTGTCAATTCCATCAGTTAAAGAATTTCAAACAACGCCTGGCATGGTGGTGTGCCTTTAATCCTAGCACTTGGGAGGCAGAGGCAGGCGGATCTCTGTGAGTTCAAGGCCAGCTTGGTCTTCAAAGCGAGTTCTAGGCCAGCAGCAAAGACTAAAGTGAGACCCTGTCTCAAAAAGACCAAAAAAAAAAAAAAAAGGTTAATTGTCTGAAGAACTGCAACTAAGAAATAGACATTTTTCAGAGTGGATATTTATACCTTTGGCTATTTTTGTCTTATGCATGTTACCGGTTTTTAAAGAACTGTACTTACTAGATAATATAGTTCTTGAATAACAAACCGTCAGTGGTGGCTCATTTCTTTTCTTTTAAACTATGGTATGTGCACATGAAATGTAAGGGCACGAGGAAGCCAGAAAAGTGCACTGAATCACCTGGAGCTGGAGTTATAGATGGTTGTGACCTGCCAGATGTGGGTGCTGGGAACCAGCAGTACTCTGGAAGAAAAGTATGTTCTCAAGCCATGAGTAATCTCTAACTGCAAAACATGGCATGTCCATCATGTCTGCTCTTCCTGGAATGTTCTTGCTCAGAGTTCCAACTACACTTTTTCACAGTGAGAGCTGCCTGATCTAAAATAAACATGTCTGCCCCTGCTCTCAAATGCTGAGACACAAAGTGTGTATCACCACAACCGGCCCATGTTTTGTCTTCTGTAGTAGCCTGTATTATTTATTATCTGATATTAAAGTCCATACTGGCTTCTTGCAGCTGGTCACCCTAAGCTTACTTCAACTGAGGAATAATCTGGAAAATACGGCATGGGATATCTAAGCGACAGGCCACACGGCATTGCCGTGAACTGTTTTCCAAAGGGAGGGCATCCCACCCAGCATACAGAAACATGTAGTTGAAAATATTCTTCCACCCTCCTGACCCCCACCTGAAAAACACACATACAGCTTGCCCTGCTGAATATCAATGTTCTTTATCTACAGACTCAACCAGCTGCAGATCAAAAACATTGGGAAAGCTAGGTGCGGCTTGTGCCTGTAATTCCCAGCAGGAGAGGCTGAGGCAGGATTGCTTCCAGTTGTGGTCAGTGTGGGCTACAGTGAGCTCCAAACTAGTCTGTGCTGTGGCTCTTACTGGAAAGCCTGACGGTTAATCAAGAATCTGTAGAGAACCAACTTCTCCAAGTTGTTCTCTGGCCTCCACACACATGCCAGGGCATGTGCACCCCCACACATACACAAACACACACACATGCACGCACACACACACACACACACACACACGCGCGCACAACGGAGATGAAATATTGTTTTAAAGGCTCGGCGAGGTAAGGGTGCGTGCCACCAAGCCTGAAGGCTTCAATTCCTAGAGCCCACACAGTAGAAGTGACTATTCCACATTGTTATGATTTCCCCGCATGCCTGACCACGCTTATACATGTATGTAAAATGCTAAAAATGGCCAGGCACGGTGGCATGAACCTTTAATACTAGCACTTGGGAGGCAGAGGCAGGTTGATCTCTGTGAGTTCAAGGCCAGCCTGGTCTATAGAGCGAGTTCCAGGCCCACTGGGACTACAGAGACACCCTGTCTTAAAAACAACAAAATGTTAAAAATGAAAAGAAAAACCAACACACCCCAAAAGCTATCTTAAGCTCACAGCAGCTATGATTACCAGAAGACCTGTGCAGGACTGGATCTGTTAATGTCATAGAGGAAAGGGCTCTTGAGGCCAAACCTAGTAATGGTTGTTGGGGACATTTTCTTCAGAGATGTGGCCACTGCTAGGATGACTATGCTCCTGTAAGAACCCTAATGACACGCAAGAGTTCCCCACACCCCCAAAATGGAGACTAGCTGAGAAAGGGAAGGGGGGCAAGAGGGTAACTGGGGAGGCGTGGATGATCCAAGTACATTATATATGTAGGGAAATACTGCTCTTGATGTCTTAGCCACTGGCATTTTATACACATAACATTCAGACCTTTTCGTGACCATGTAAAGAGAATTAGTCACTCATTTTAAGTAAACCCAGAGAAGAAACTATTGTGCAGGGACACACAGCTAGTCCACCCTAGTCAGCAGCTAATCTGGGACGTGAGGGTCTGACCAAAACCCACAGACATGGTATCTCCTTCCACACCATACGGTGGACCGATCTGCTTGGATGTGTGGAACAGATGCCAAGATGGTACCTCATGAGGACAAGACAATTCAGACTCTGCAGGGAAACATGAACGGTAGTGTAATGAGGTTAGAAACTCCAACTGGATGCGTGTGCAAAGCCACGGACTGCCACAGTGTTTCTGTGGCCATCATCATCACTCGTCACTGTGAGCTGAGCTATCTACACAGCAACTGCTTAGAAGATCAGTCAGGAAAAGCAAGCAAATACCTAAGGCCATCCACCCACTCCCAATCCGGATATGGACGCACCTCTCAGTTCCTCATTTCAAAGACACCGGATTTCCTGGGATTTCAAACCCGGCAAAACCCATTCACCTGCGTTTGGTTTGCCATGTAACAGTAACCAAGGGGTGGAATGACGTGTGGACGGGAAGGACCCGCAGCAGCGGAACAGAGGCTAGCTACACACCTTTTCCTTGAAGGGTAAAATTTTTATTTTTCAGGAACTTGTTACTGCACATTTTCGAAGAGAGCTACATAAGAAAGCCAAAATGTTCTCCTCCCCTCATCCTAGAAATAAATAAGGGCATAAAATTTCTTCTTAAATCATGACACTTGGAATTAGCACCAGCATCCAAAATGAACAACAAAGGAAAAAAAAAGATCATTTACTATATATTTCAGATTTCTTTGGCTGGGGGAAATCCCCATGTGATATTAATATTTCTTCTTTTAATTCTTATTACCAAAACAGTAAAAACCAGGAAAATAATATAAAGCTAGTAGTAGTGGTCACTCAAACTGGGGAGGACGCTCTCCTGTGCTGTGCAGGTTCCTGGGACGCAGCCTGATGAACACCTGCTGGCTCGTTCCCTCTGAAGTTGTTAATTTCTCCGAGAATAAAGGTAAACATTCTAATGTCCAAATCTTGGTTTGTGTCTTCCACTTTATTGCTTAGGTGGTTCTTTGGTGTTGGTAAGGTCGTGGGTGTACTTTTTGCTTTATTTCTGCATGGTAATTAATTCTTTAGGTCACCTGGAAAAAAAATTAAAATCAAACTTAGCAAGAGTGAATCACAATAACCAAGAAGTAAATTAAAAAGGTGAAAATTGCCGGGCATGGTGGTGCACGCCTTTAACCCTAGCACTTGGGAGGCAGAGGCAGGTGGATCTTTGTGAGTTCAAGGCCAGCCTGGTCTACAGAGTGAGTTCCAGGACAGCTGGGGCTACAGGGAGACCCTGTCTCGAAAAGACCAAAAAAAAAAAAAAAACCCCAATAATAATAATAAAATAAAAAAATAAAAGGGTGAAAATTATTTTCACTTACAAGGCTCTAAACTCTATACATCTTGCCAGATATACTTTGATAAAAAATTTACTTTTAAATAAAATATTTCACAAGTCAGAAAAGCCGGTGCATAATTCTGCTAAAACTTTTGTGTGTGGGGGGGAGAAAATTGTGGCACTAGGGAGATGGTTCAGCAGGGTAAGAGCACTTGATATGTAAGCACGAAGACCCAAGTTCAAATTCCCAGCACCTACAAAGAGCCAGGCATGGGGCCTAAAGAGAAAACATTGGCCTCCTACACAGGTCACTGTGGTTTTCGGCACCTGTATCAGCAGCTTACAGCCCGTGAGCTCCAGGGGACCCAGCGCCTCTGGGTTTCTGCAGGCATTTGCACTTCCGTGCATGCCCCGTCCCTCAATTAAATAAATCTTAGAAAACAAACAAATAAGCCCAGCATAGTAGGGGTTGGTTTGCTGGGGCTTGCCAACTGTCAGCCTAGCTGAGGATGTTAGGGCGTCTTAGGGCAGTTCACCCAATGTTCTCCTCTGACCTCTGGCTGTGACACACACACACACACACACACACACACACACACACACACACAGAGCGAGAGCAAGAGAGAGAGAGAGAGAGAGGAAAACAAGTCTTGGCTAGAAGGCTGAGAGGTGAGGAGAAAAACAACAACCCCCCCCCCCCAAAAAAAAACCACAAAACCACTGAAAACAACCCAGAATGAACCAGGTGCAGGGTTGAGGGTCATGGCACTACAACCCCAACATGTATGCAGGCCCAGTTGAAGAGCAGCCTGAACTACATAGTAGCAAGAGATACAAGTGAGACTGTCCCAAATAACAAACCCCAAAAGAAAAACCCAGAATAAAACCAAATACCTAAGCTCAATCCCGCAATTCAAGGGTCTTCCTGGAAGTACCTGGAGGTCACCTTCACACAGACAGGTTGTTCTTTTCCAGTCCCCATTCTAAGTACTTTCTATGTTTATTTCAATTCTTGTGACAGCTCAAGCTAGCAGAATTCCCTCTCCATTTGACCAGAGGCAGATGTCAATGTGGAAGAAGATAAACTGATTAATTTGAAATCACCCAGCAGTAGGCCAGAGCTGCAGTCTTATACTACACTACACTGTCGATCTTACACTACACTACACTGTTGCAAAATAAATACCAAAAGAAAGGCAGAGAGCTGGGCGTGGAAGCGCATGCCTTTAATCCCAGCACTTGGGAGGCAGAGGCAGGTGGATCTATGTGAGTTCAAGGCCAGCCTGGTCTATAGATCAAGCTCCAGGCCTGCTGGGGCTACAGGGACACCTTGTCTCAAAAAAAAGGCAAAGAGGAACCATCATTCTAGTTTATGCTACAGGAAACAGTCTCTTAAAATAATCAATTGAGCCTGGTGTGGTAATGCATACCTGCAAATTCCAGCACTCAGGAAGATCCTGAGTTCAAAGACAAGCTGTGCTACACTTTGTAAAGGACTCTGTCTTCAAAAAGTAAACAAAAAAATTATGTTGGCTGGTAGGTACCAGAACAGCATCAACTTTCCCCAGGAGGTACTTAAAAATGTCATTCACATATAGGAACAGTTTGGGTTCCCAGCATTCTTAAAAACAGGTAGTGGCCAGTAACTCTACTACTAGAGGCTTCAGGGGATGAATGTGCACAGAGCAGGTGGACAGGAGGTTCCCTAGAGCTCAGTGGCCAGAATGTCTGGCCAATGAGTAAGCTCTGGTTTCAGTCAGAGACCCTTTCTCAGGAAATAAGGTACGGAGTGGTACATGAAGCAACTTCGGTCTCTACACACACAAATCCTGTCAAGTCAGGTATGCTGCATAGAAGCTTGTAAACCCAGTACTCAGGAGGCTTCAAGTAGGATTGCCACCAGTTCAAGTTAGTTAACTGTGGGTTGTGTAGCAAGTACCATGCCAGCCAGGACTGGAATCCTGTCTTAAAAAAAAAAAGAAACATATAAAAACCAAATGGCGCTGGATGGAGAGGGGGCTCGGTGGTTAAAAGCATTTGATGCTCTTGCAGAGGACCTGGGTTTTATTTCCTGCAGTTATATCAGGTGATTCAGAACTGCCTGTAACAAACTCTTCTGGACTCTGGTGGGCACTTACACTTACATATGTGTATATGCTCCCCTCCTCATTAAGGTCAATCTCAAAGGTAATAAACCACCCAGTCTATCCCCCACCACCCCCAACATCACCATGGAGACCAGCAGCTGGCACAGTGTAATCACCACTGCACTACCAAGGGAACCTGACTCACCCTGCTGGTTGGTGGTGAAGGTGCCCAAGAGCCGGAGTCACTAGGCACTACTCTGCCCGGTGACCGGAGCAGGGTTCTCGGTTGGTGCTTCACCTGCCTTGGTCTAAACCAGAGCAAAACCAGAAACAAATTAAGAGGATTATGTAACAATTAAGGATAAAAAGTTCTCAAAAGTGAATTTTTGAGACTGGAGAGATGGCTCAGGAGTTAGGAGCACTGGCTGTTCTTAGGGAGGACACAGGTTCGAGACCTTGTACCCACATGGTGGCTAACACCCACCTATAACTCCAGTTCTAGAGGATCCAGTGCCCTCTTCTGACCTCCCCGGGCAATGTACACAGATACACTTACATTTCTTATCTAGTAAGAAAAGTAACAATCTAAACATTAACTTATCTTCATGTGTGTGATCGGCAACTGACACATAAGACTGGCATCTAGCTGACTAGTAAATATGGTATGTGGCCCAGAGTCTACGGGATGGCCTAACGGCTGTCAATTCATGCTAAGCAGCCATCTCTCTATTTCCACTCGCTGCTATCCTGCATCCTGAGAGTGCTCAATCCCTGTTACTATAATTCCTTCAGGGAATATTAAAGATCTCAAGCCAAGTACTCAGTTTATGTTATAGGCAGGGCATATTCACTACAGATGAACCCAAAGCAAAATGTCATAATTGTTAAGTGTCCCATTATGGACAGTAAGGCCAGTCTCAGAACAAAAAAGATAACATAACTAGAGATGCTCAGACAGCATACCCCTGAAGGCTGGCTTTACCTCTTTGCCATCTTGTGAAACAGAGTTCGCAGGACGGGGACGACGCCTATAGTTGTAGGGGCGCCTGAATCCGCGGCGGGCAGATGGCTGGTTTGGACCATTGGCGCCTTGTTGATTCTCTTTATCCTCAGCCTCTCCAATAGTAGGGGGAGGTCGTGGGCGAGGAGGTCCCCTAGAGAAGGAGCAGAGGCCACATGAGAACAAGTGCATTGAGACGGGGGTCTCTCAGGGGCATGCATGGGCTTACTGGCAGAGTCAAGGGATCTCCACATACTCCTAGAATCAGGGGAATCCTGAGGATGGAACAAGGAAGGGATTGGTGAAAAACCTTTCTCCACTATTTGGATGCTTCATGGGTTTGCATATTGTAGTGAATGAACAGAGAGTGGTGAACACATATGATACTACTGGACGCTTTGATAGGCACTAAGGACAGGAAAATGGATATGTGGTCTGAGGGGCTGGAGAGACAGCTCAGTGGTTAAGAGCACTGGCTGCAATTTCAGAAGACCTGGGTTCCCAGCACCCACAAGGCAGTTAACAACCATCTGTAACCTGAGTTCCAGGGAATCTGACACCTTCTTCTGGACTATGCAGGAACTGCACACACTGGTGCACTTATATACATTCAGGCAAAACACTCATACACATATAATAAATTAAGTGAAATGTTAACAGTGCTCTGGGATTTGCTTACCACATATAGCATCTCGTAAGGATTGCAGGGATTAAATAAGGGGGGTGAGGAGAATAACATTCATGTGCCAAAGCCTGGGTTCCTGTGTTTTCACATTAAATATTTAATTCCAGTACTAATTCTGTGAGCTACATCTACGTGGGGAAACCACGGGTGTGGAGAGGACAAATATTCACCTGAATCCTATGGAAAGGCTGCTCTCATCACAAAGAAGTCACAGATGATGTGTCCAAGACCATCACAAGGG
Source organism: Rhizomys pruinosus (assembly GCA_009823505.1). Taxonomy (NCBI): domain Eukaryota; kingdom Metazoa; phylum Chordata; class Mammalia; order Rodentia; family Spalacidae; genus Rhizomys; species Rhizomys pruinosus. The sequence goes on from VZQC01015628.1 coordinate 651,165, forward strand.
AGAGAAAGCTGGACTCCTGTGCTGTGTAAGGTGACTGTACAAAGACTTCAAGAGGACCCCCAGACTGGAGCCAATCTTACCAGGAAGGACATAGTATAAGTCTTTTCCAATTTTTAAAAAAATCCCTATTAATACATTTCAAGGCACAGGTTGAATATCCCTACTGCATAAATTTAAAACACCGAATTTCAGAATCTTTTGAGTGTCACCATAAGTCACAAGGCTTAACACCTTAGAGAATTTCAATTTTTGATTTTCAGGTCAGCATTTCAAACCAGTAAAACCTATGTAAATATTCCAAAATCTGAAAAATAAAGAGATGAAAACACAGCATTTGATAGGGGATAGGGTAACCCATAGAATAATCATTCAGCAGGTTACCTCAAGGTTAAGAAAAAGAACTTACAAACTTGTAAGATAAAAACCTTCAAAGGGGGCCAAGTGAGATGACTCAGCAGGTAAAGGAACGTATTAAACGTGCCTGAAGACCGGCATTCCAGCACAGGAACCCATGGTAAAGGAGGGAATGGACTCCTAAAAGTTGTCTTCTGATCTCCACACATGCGCAACCACATGCCCACTCACACAGCAATATAAGCAAATTAAGGTGACCAACTCCTTCACCAATATTAGCATGAGGGGACCATGCTGATTATGCTACTTAGATGCACTGGTACAGTTAATATTCTTAATGTACAGACCGGTTTGGCATAGCAGAGTCCTGAAATCTGCTGCATAGCATAAGGCTGTTAAATTATAGAAATAAACATGGATTCTACATTCCACTCGGAGCAGACCACCTCCAGTGATTAAACTATTCACTAATTCAACAATCCCTCCATTTGTGACATTATCACTAAACTGTCCACCAATTAACATCTGTTTAACTCATCTAATTTAGTAAAAGTTGTGTTTTAAATTGGGCCTGGTGGCCAGTAGCCACAATCCCAGATGTGGAAGGCTGAGGGTTGCAGCAAGATGCTCTCAATGTAGCAGATCTCATGAGGCACACCTAGGCTATACAGTAAGGTCCCATGTCACAGCAAACAAAAAAGTAAAATGATTAAGTAATAATTATTTTTTTGTTTTTTTTGGTCTTTTTGAGACAGGGACTCACTTTAGTCCCAGCTGGCCTGGAGCTCACTATGTAGACCAGGCTGGCCTTGAACTCACAGAGATCTGCCTGCCTCTGCCTCCCAAGTGCTGGGATGAAAGGTGTGTGCCACCATGCCTAGCTGATTAAGTAATAATTTATATGACTTCATGTTGTAAGATCTCAGTAATGGTTCAAGTTAAAGGGATAGTAGCATCCTAGCTGTTAAAGAGAAGTAAGAAATTATATCACCATCTGAAAATACACACTAACGTGTAAAAATTTACTGAGTACAGGACTGGGGATGTGGCTCAGTGTTAAGAAGTCCTGGGCTCCATCCCCTACATAAAAATAAAACATTCAGACCTGTGGACAAGCCATAACATCTTCCAATTATATAAAACATCCAGGAAACAGACCCATGCATCCATCCCCAATGCCTCCTCACAGGTTGCACTGTGGGAGATGCACATACCTGCGGAACCTTGTGCGGTACGTGGCATTTCGGTGAACCTGAAGCTGTGTTCCCTCGGGGACTCCATCCTTCATCTCTCCTATCTCCCCAGCCTAGAGGGTAATAAGAGCTGGAAATGAGTCAGGTCACAGGGCAGAGAGGGACAGAACACAGAGCCGTGTGCAAAACTGGCTTTAAAAAGCAAAAATCAAAGTAAAAAGCTTCAGTACAAGTGGGCACTCCCAGTCACAATGCCCAGTTACTATGTACTGGTAGGAAGGAAGGAAACTCAGTCTTTTTTCTTTTAATTTAAGAGCGCCTAACTTTTATTTCAAAAAGTTGATTTAACATTTGAAAGTATGACATTTTCACTACCTAAAAGAGAATTTATTTGGGGCTGGAGTTCTGGCTCAGGTGGTAAAGCTCTGCCTTAGCATGATCACCAAAGAAAGAAAATAAAATCCTATTTTATAAAAGAAAATATAGGGCTGGAGAGATGGCCTAGCGGTTAAGAGCGCCGACCGCTCTTACAGAGGACCCAGGTTCGATCCCCAGCACCCACATGGCGGCCAAGAACCGTCTGTAACTCCAATTCCAGGAGAACTCCAGTTCCAGGGGAATCCGACACCGTCTTCTGACCTCTGCGGCATTGCACGACACGGGTGCACAGACCTGCATGCAGTCAGTACATTCATACACATACAGAAATAAATAAAAATTAAAAAAAAAAAAAAAAAAAAAAAAAAAAAGAAAATATGACATTCTACATCGGAGCAATGGCCTTGTTCAAATGTTTCAAACTGGGACCCATCAAGGCTACACTGGTTTCCCTCCACATCAGTGGGTGCTTCCGAAGTTACGTCCACATTCTAACCATGGGCTGTAGAAGCAGGTTAGGGGCGCTGTCTGTCTGGCAGGCCTCAGGCCCTGGGCTCAAACCCGGCAGTGAGGAAAAACAAAAGAAAACAGAGAAAATCTTCACCACATCACACCTGATTTCTCCCTTTCAGCTTTTCAACATTCAAGTTTAATGCTGGTTTTTATTTGTCCCTTTGTTTGAGACAGCTATTGCTAGGCAGGCTTGGCTGACCTCAAATGTGTGCCCTTCCTGCCTCAGCCTCCCAAGTGCTGGGATTTCATACATGTGCCACCACTCTCAGTTTAAAAATACTCCATGGGTAAAGGCATCTGCCACTCAGACTGACAACCTGAACTTGATTCCTGGGATCCACAGGACAGAAGGAGAGAATCACGTGCACTGCGGCACGTTTATACTGCCTTCCCCCACAAAATAAGATATAATTTTCTGGATGATCAAATGTATTTTAATCTGAGAGAATAAAGGTATGCCTTCCAAAGGGAAGAAAACTGGTTAATAGGTAAGCCAAAACCCACAATCCACATCCCCAACATTCTAAGACATTCTGTACATTAAGAGGTATATTTTATCATTTTCCCTCCATTCTCTCACACATCTTGGGAGCATAGAGTCATTAAGGTGTTCTCCAGACAAGTATGAGGACCCGAATTTGGATACTTAGCACCCATGTAAAAAGCCAGACATGTGTGATAATCCCAGCACTGGGAGGTGGAGACAGGCAGGTCCCTGTAGCTCACAGGGTGAGATCCAGATTCAACGAGATCTCATCTCAAAAACAAAGTTCAAAGCCGCTGTGGAAGACACCTTCCACTGACTGCTTCTCACACACACACGCACACATGTACAATGTTCACACCCACAAAGCAGCAATTACATCCCCTCCCAAAAAACAAACCCATCCCAGCCACCATGGTAGCACACATCTATAATTCCAGTACAGAGGCTGGTCAGCCTAGGCTGCCCAGTGAGACCTTGCCTCAGAAAAAAACAAGACAAAACTAAAACCTTTTTGGCTCCTCTTCATCTTTCATGTCTTTATGTTCGCACCCAAACATCTCTGTTCTCCCAACTCATGTTGTACTCTGCTGACCCTATGTATCTCCTCCCCTTCCCTATGCACCTTTGATTAAACCATTATAAACATCCTGAAGTAGCATCTACATCTGTACCGAAAAGCACTGACCTACAGAACCCAATCCTCAGAGTCCATTCTCATTGCACCACCTATCTAAAATAATGTCCCCTACAGCAAAAACAGACCTAGACTTGTGTTTTTAATTTATTTACATGTCTTTGGGGTTGAACTACTTTATCACTGTTGGCTTCCTGAGTACTTCATGTTTGGTGGCCTGCTCTTTCCTAGTGATCATGTTTAATCCTTGCATTTCCGACAGTGAAGCCACAGAAATGGCCCCATGTTGTCACTGTGCCCCCATGAGGTGGGGTATGGATTCACAGCTCTCAGGCTGTTGCTCCCTTTGGAGAATGAAGAAGGTAGAAATTGCCAAACTCCACTCGGGGTCTGCTTTTCCCCTTGTAATTAATGAGGCTTCTGTTAAGGAAGTCCTTTCAGACTCTGTAAATACCTGTTCCTCGTGAAATTTTCAGTTTGTTCGTTTATTTACTTCTGAATGGACTCCAGAGTTATTCAATGAGTCACTATCATTACTGACCAATGGGAATCCCTTCATGCTGGCTCATGGCCTCTTGATGTGTCTCTAACATTCTTTGAGTACTTCCTGGCTTTCTTGCCCAGGATATTCAAGGCTTATATTGTGTTTTCTCTGCTCCAGCTCAGAAATCAAGGCATTTCTAGAAAGAAGCTTCTTTCTATAGAAGAATGGTACTCAGAAACAGTCAACAGGGGATGAGGCAGCCACACCACTATTAGGGATCCCTGTATTTGGGGGGTCTTTCAGGAGACAGAACTAACTAAGGAAATGTAAACAGGTACATGCATAGATCACACGCATGCAATCAATCCCACGTGTTCCACGTGTAGGTCTGTCCATATTTCTGTGTGTATAGCAAATGAGTGTGTACCTCATACAACAGATTTGGGCTAAGTTGGTCATAGAAGCAAGAGAGGACAAGGGAAATCCCATCACAGAAAGCGGATCAAGGGAATGTCTTGCTATGAACCTATACTGCTTTGAGCACCTTTAAGGATATACTGGGTGTAGAAAATCCACAACCCCCCATCAGGACAGAACATCCTCAAATGATCTCTAATTTCTCTTCCCACTCCCTACCACAGTTAAACTTGCCCTCACCACCCTAACACTACAGTTGTCAAACCCAGTCATTACTTCTCAGTCTAACGTCCTCTACTCCCCAACAGCAGGGAACACAGTTCCATTCTCCCAGGATGCTCTCCTCCTGCTGTCCTCTCAACTATCCGTCGTCCTAATCTCTGAATGCTGACACGCCCTAGAACTCAGCGCTAAGGTCCCTTTTCACCCGCATTAACCTGCCAGCCAGCCTCACTCTTCCTTATGGCTCCAAGTATCCTGCTTTAGAAGCCAACGTTGTAAGGAAAGCCTGCCTCCCTCCCTTCGTACTTCCTTTCTTGGCCTGCCATTCCTTTCCCATTCATAGTGGCTTGTTTCTTTTTACCTGAAAAATCTGCTCACTCAATTTCACTGAATCTTTTAACAAATGCTACTTCAAGAGCTCCAAGTGTTCTGTCAACTACCATTACCTAAGACTACATCTTCCTATCTCCAGCTACTTTTTACTTCTGACTGCTGTAGCTTTTTTTGTTTTTCAATTTTACTTACTGTGGAATAAAGACCTCAAAAAAATACCACCTAAATCTAATCTAATCTTTATTCCCCTCATGTTTTGCTTAAGTCAACAGAGGCATCATTAACTCCTCATGCAACCATCAAACATCACCTCCCACGTGAGGCCTTTCCCAGCCCTGACTAGAGCCCCTGCTTGCACAGGAAGCACAGTAACCAGCCCACATTCCTCTGTGGCCGACTTCTCTGATTTGCAACTTGTCTCCTATGTTCTGATCATCACAATAAGGGCAGATCACTACAGAAATGTTTATTCTCAGCTCAGAGTCCCATCAGGGCCTCATTACATTTAGAACAAGCCAAAGTTCCTTCTCTACCAGGAGTGACTGGCCACTCCCCCAATGTCTTACCTCACCCACTCCTTCTCCCATACTCGTGGTCCCAACCACATGAGCCTGTGTTTAATCTCCCGAACACACCAATAAACAAAAAAAAAGGAGGGCTTGTTCATTTTCATCTGCATTCGTATACTGTGTTTTCTCTTTATGTGAGAGCGTGTATGTCACAGCACGAGTGTAGAGGTCAGATGGCAACTCCAGGTGTTGGTCCTTGAACACCTTGTTTGAAATGGTCCTTTGTGGTTTGCAAATGCACAGGCCAGGCCACAAGCTTCAGGCGTTCCTCCTGTCTTGGCTTCCCACGTCACTGCAGGAATGCTGGGACGTGTGGGTTCTGTGGCTCATCCTCGTGTAGCAAGTGCTTCTGCCCACAGCCATCTCCCTGGCCATCCAAGTTGTTAATTTTTCTTTTTAGTTTGTTTTTTTTTTTTTTTAATTAACTTTATTTCTGTATGTGTATGAATGTAATGTCTGCATGCAAGTTTGTGCACCCGTGTCGTGCAATGCCGCAGAGGTCAGAAGAGGGTGTCGGATTCCCCTGGAACTGGAGTTCTCCTGGAATTGGAGTTTCAGATGGTTCTCGGCCGCCATGTGGGTGCTGGGGATCGAACCCGGGTCCTCTGTAAGAGCGGTCGGCGCTCTTAACCGCTAGGTCATCTCTCCAGCCCCCCAAGTTGTTAATTTTTAAGAACACTCATTATTTATAAGAAATAAATATGGATGCCTCTGTCCATGACATAGGCTGTAGGGAACACAGAACAAGGACTGGTGACAAGCATCTGCCACTTGGCAGACACCAAACAGTGTTGCTCTCCATGCCCTCTCCCCTTCAATTATTTTCTCTACGACCACAAAAAGTGGGCATTAGCTCAGTGGGATCTACTTAATTTTCAAATATGCATAACTATCCAGAGATTATATACAATGATTTTCTTAAGCCTAACAGAAACACCATTGGCTGAGCAGCCCCTCCCACCAAGCCCATCAATCAATTCCACACTGAGGTAGGCTTATCAAAGAAAATGTTACAAAGTGTTTCTATTTGATCTCAATAGTTTTTACCTGCCTACAGATGTCTACAGATCAATCTTCACTTTTAAAAATGTATCACAATGACAACCTTGCAATTGCCTAGTGACAGGTAAACAGCTTTTACGAAGGTTTCAATCTGAGCTGCTGATCAGCTTAAGGAGACATCTCTTAAGTACACAGCATGTAAGAAAGACTGGAATGGGAAATTGCTGAAGACCTCTAACATGGCCTTTATCTCCAATTTGGAATGGCTATAATTAAAAACAACCACATGCAGTTATGTGCAGAGAATAAGCACACTGCTCAAAATCAGGAACTCAAATGGTCTTCTACATGGCATTAAGGAATCACTTTGCTCCCAATCTTTAATTCTAACATGAAACAGACTCTTTTAAGTAAAGATGTGAAAGAATCACTAAGCTCTCAAGAAATACCATTAACATAGGCCAAATAATGGAATCATTATCCCAGGAAGCCCCAACTAATGTGGTAAAGACAAATGTTAGGGTCCCTCTGACTCCCCTTCCCTGTTTCCTAGAAGCCCAGAGTGCTGCCCTAAAGAACCCTACTACGTACGCCCCACGCACCCAGTGTCTCCACAGATCTGACTTGATTTGTTATTTTTAGCACATTTGTCAGGGGCAGCTGTTGAAGAAGGAAAAAAAACAAACAAGAAGCAATGTAGAAAGTGCAGTCATGAGTGCAGGGTGGGAGGGGGAAGAGCGGCAGAGCGGAGGAAACCATGTTGGTCGAACAAAACGCTTCGGGGGGGGGGGGGGGCATTTCATGGGTGGGATAAAGAATAAAGGGCCAGGCCTGGTGGTGCATGGCTTTAATCCCAGCACTGGGGAGGCATAGGCAGGCGGATCTCTGTGAGTTCAAGGCCAGCCTGGTCTACCGAGGGAGCTCCAGGCCAGCTGGGACTAAAGGGAGACCCTGTCTCAAAAAGACAAAAAATAATCAATCAATAAATAAATAATAAAAGAAGTCCTAGCCCTTGCTTTCAAGTTTCCTGAGAACGGCAGCATTGGTGAAGCTTGTTCATAGCAAATTCAAGGAAAGCACTAATATTTTTTTCCTTTTATGATAGTTTTTATTCTCTAATATTTTTAATAATCTTCATTATGTTTCTTTATCTAGAAAATCAGCACCTTTCCATTTAATTTTGTACTTATCAGGTGACAACTTAAATCTCTCTAACACGTGATTTCTCAGAACTTTAGACAACAAAGAGAAACAGGATTGAGGCCACGATGGAGATCAGAGCCCAAGCCCCTACACGCACCCATGTGTATCTACATGTACCGAGGTGAGCCCTGAGTTGGGGAACCTGCTGCCTCGGCCTCCCAAGCACTGGGATTTCATGCATGCACCACCACACCTGGCTTATTTCTCTTACACCTCTATAAACTACAAACTTCACCCCATTATCCTATACACGGTTCATGTGAAGTACTTCCAGAAACGTTTCTAAGATGAATGTTCTGAAAAGGCAAATGGGGGCCTTGCCTCAGTTTCTGCTGCATGGGGAGCCACAAGCAAGGTGTTACTTCGGCAGCTGGAGTTGAAGGAGGAGGAGGAGGAGGAAGAGGAGGAGGCAAAGAAGGACGGAAGGGTGAGGACTGCTGAGGAGGAGTCCCAGGTGCAATTTTACCTGCATTCTGTTGGGATGGGGAAAGACCCGTGAGCGACGGTCAAAGGTCTGTCCCACGTGGTAAGGCGGGAAACGCCGCTGCCGGTACTGAGGGCGATACTGGGGGCGGCGCAGCTGATTCCGGGCCCCAGACAACTGCCCATCTGCGGCAGGGGGCTCAAATCCTTCACTGCTGCCGCTCCCTTCCTCCTCCTCCTCCCCAGCGTACTAGCGAAGCAAAGAAACAGAGATTCAGAAAAAGTTTCAGCAAAGCAAGAACCAAAGAATACCACTTAGGATGGACATCACCAAAAGCAAACGACCCCAAACTCCCCAGAGCAATGGTCCCTTTTACCGTGTAGGCAAAATCAAATGCATTTAGCCCAGATCATCAAGTGATTACCTGGGATAAACTACATTGAGGTCAAAGTAGATCTATGCAGATAAAATACCAAGCAGCAGAGCAGAAGGAGCTATTAGTAAATTTAACAGTCGCTGAATTAGAACTGGGCTGACGCACTTAGCTCCTTCCAATGTCTCCCAATATTTACCCACTAGGGCAAAGTCAAGGAAGTGTCAAGAAAAAAAATATATACTTTAGGACGTCATCAGCATATTTGACCTAAGTGGTATACTTCCTAAAGCAGCTCTTAAAGTGTAGCTGGGTCTCGGCAGCCTTCCACAGTCAGCAAAGGCAATGTACTCCCATAATTCTACTAAGATGCTATCTGCAGCTTCACCGTCATCTCTCATCAGCATATGGAGGGATCTTCTACAGGATACAAGGGCATGCAGTCTCAGCAGACCAAATGCAAAAACAGAGAAGAACCTGGTTTTGTCTATGAACCGTACATTAGAATTAGGGAAAAGAGAAACATAGTACCGGTCTTCTCCCTCAAGTTACATACATAGCCATTAAAATGCTGTCAATATATGTTGTGAAATATTTTAAATTAAGAATTTTAATACAATTAATAATGATAACAATACCATAAACAAAAATTCTGAAATCCTCAATAACATCTAAGTGGATTCAAAAGTAAATACCTTGAGAGCCAATCATCTATTGCACCTTCCTCCTTAAAAGTTTAGAAATAAACTTTTAACTGTATTTTAATGAGTAAATCCTGTTACTAACCTTCTCTAAATATAGACCTTAAAAGGGATTTCCTGACGCATTATTTTTCTATGTTTAATGTATTACTTCACATTCAAACATTCTTCATTTTAACAAGTTTTAACACCAATCAGCCTCAAGAATTTATGACTTCAAATCTCATCCTAAAGAATATGCAAATGAGAATGACAGTCTTTACAAGAAATGCCTGTAGTTTTTTTTATAGTCAGTTAAAAAACTAGAAGGTAGTGGCCCTTGGAGGATGGATTACTTAAGCCTTGGCTCCTCCAGAGCGAGTCCATGCAGGCGACCAAATACTCCAACAGAATTGGCTTACCCTAACCTCACAAAAATCAATGCACTCTACTCTCTAGTCTTGGAGCTTGAATCAAGGGCCTCCCACATGTCAGGCAAGTGCTCTACCACTGACCTATACATAGCCCCAGCCCTCTTTTATTCTGAGACAGGGTCTCACTAAGTTACTCAAGCTGGCCTTGAACTCACTCTGTAGCCCAAACGGGGCTTGAACTTGCGATCCTCCTGCCTCAGCCTCCCGAGAAGCTGGGATTACAGACCTGCCCCACCAGGCCTGGCTCATTCTACTCTTTATAAAACCTGTATGAATAAATGATTCACAGTTATGGAAAGATATATTTTTGCATAGAAAATATTCACTAATTACTAAGTGTAAGACCACATAAATTTCTGAAGGCATATATCTATCTTTTAAGTTTAATACGGCCAAATCTTTCATAAAGAACTCTGAGAGTCACAGTGGCACGGCCATTGCTGACCAGACACTTGGGAGATGCTCCATAAGCTGCCTGGACTCAGTACAGCGAAAAGTCTCTACGTGGGAACCCGACATGTCTTCCCCGGCTCATGGAAGGAAGTCTTCAAGGAAAAAAGATTTCTATCATTTTTACTTCTAAATTAATTTAGAAATCAAATTAATCACAGCAAGCTGTCAACTGAATGAACTTGAGTATAGCTCATCCCTGCCACCCTTTGTGGATTATTTGTGTATGTGTGTGGAGGGGGATATATGCATATGTTCATGTCAATGTGTATGTAAGCATGTAGATGTACATATGTGTATGTAAGCATGTAGATGTAAGTGTAGATGTACATGTATGTAAGCGTGTAGATTTACATAGGTTATGTAAGCATGTAGATGTACATAGGTATATGTAAGCATGTAGATGTACATGTGTATGTAAGCATGTAGATGTACATATGTGTATGTAAGCATGTAGATGTAAGCGTGTAGATGTACATAGGTGTATGTATGTAAGCATGTAGATGTATATATGTGTATGTAAGCATGTAGATGTACATATGTGTAGGGGTGAGAAAGTGTTGTCAGGTGTCTTCTTTGATCATTCTCCGCCTGATTTCTGAGACTGGGTCTCACCTTGAACTTGGAGCTCCCAGTAGGCTACCTGGCCAATAAGCTAATCTGTCCTTGCCTTCTGTTGCTGGGGTTGTAGACACATTCAACAGCACCTGCTCTTAAGTGGATATCGGGGATCCAGACGGACTCAAACTTATGTTTGCACAGCAGATACTTTCCTGAGTCTTCCGCCTGTCCCTTGTGGATTATTTTTAAAATTCAAATAGAGTAAGTAAAAGGAAAGTTAGAAAATTATAAACAGATGCAATGTCTTTGTGTATTTCTGACCAAGTCAATTTGGGACAGGAGTAAAGATGACAGAATGAAGAGTAAAAGCATTTAGGTAAAGAAAAAAAAGTGTGTATTTATCAAAATAGAGACGTGTCATTCTCTTATCTAGAGATCTAGTTTTCTGATAATTTTGGCAGTTTCTTTGCACAGAACAGGAAGTTGTCCAGAGTGTTAATGTACAGTGCTGACCTCAGGTTCTACTTTTAAAAACATTAAAAAAAAAATTGGACTATTGTGTATCTTACCTTTAAAATTCAAATCTAGCAAGGGCCTCATGACCAGTCAACTGGGCTCATTATGCATGCCTGAGAACGCGCCTTGAAACTGAGCCTCTCAAGAAAGCTCCAGCCAGATTCACCTGCAAATGCTTTCTCCTAGATTGGAACCAATCTAAAGAACTCACAATCTGTAATTACTCACTGCTTCTTGACTTTGAAATAAGAGCAAAATGCTACACTTAATCAAACAGCTACCTAATTGAGGCAAATTACTCAATACTTTTCTGGCCAGCACATACTGATTCTCAACTAGCTACTCCCCCCTTTCTTTCTTGATGCCCAAACACTGACTTTCTTAGAGGTCAATGGTGTCAGCGACAAGGCAGGAACAGTTCACACAGTTGGTGATGGGAACCCTGTTCTCTTTGTCAGTAAAGCACAGGACAATATTCTGGCCAAACAAAGATAAAGCTTTCGGAAAACCTTGGCACTGCCTACCTTATTTACATCTCCTTGTTACAAGATAATTAAAAGTCTGTTATTTGTGGCCAAACCCATCCTAACTAATACAACTTCTGACTGGCCAGTTTCCAATGAGACCAACGGCCATAGATAAATTCCGGCACTAAGTATTTCTCTTCAAAACAAAAATAGTTATGTGGTCTATTTCCTGGACATGGCACTGCCAGATATGGCATTTATCTGCTCCAATTACATACATTTAATTTAAGCACAAGAATATTTGCAATCAATGGGTTAGAGACACAGACAACGTACATTACGGGGAGGTCCGCGGCGTCTGCCGTAGTAGCCACGCCTATAACGGCGCCGATCAGCAGCATAACGACTCCCTTCAACAGGCACTCCATCGGGCCCAGTCACATTTGCTGCTTCAGCACCCTGTAAAAGGAAAAGAAACAAAATACACCTATGACCTCCAGCACTAGACAGCTACAGTCCTAATAACTCCTGTGATCTTAAAACTACTGTTTTCTCTAACATGAGGAAGTTGTCTGGCATTCAGATCTATAGACATTCGTCTTGAAACACTTTAACTTCTTGTGTGGTATAGCAAGTTCAAGAGCAACATGTATCTCTTTTGAGACTGAACAAGCAAACTTAACTGTGAAGGAACCAGAAAGAATACTCCTGAGAACTAAAACACTGCTAATCTTCCTAGAATGTGTTGAAACCTGCTGCTATCCTAAGGTACCAAGGGAATCCTGACTGGTGGGTTCTGGATGCTATCTATGTCCAGTACTGAGTTACTGCCAAATGGAAAACCCCAAGCTTGGCCAAAACAAGGAAAAGATCCCCCTTACAGGAGCACAGTCTCCACACAAGAAGCCCCTTTAGGACTTCTAGTTATAGCTTTCAAATGGACTTAAGAGTTCTTTTTCTTAGTGTCAGGGACTGAACCTAAGGCCTTATGCATGCTAGGCTAGGATACCTCTAGCACTAAGCTCTAGCCCCAGACACCACACAATCAAGTGCAACTGCAGTAGCCCTAGCCCTTGAAAAGCCCGACTTGGAGATGTGGCTCTTCTAGTAGGCAGGAATCTTGAACGTGGGACTGTCTGCAACCTTGGTCACTTTTTTTTCCGCCTCTGTAGCTAGGCACAGGGAGACTTATTAATCTGGCCATTGTGAATCCTAGCAACTCTACCCTGGGTCTCCCCAAAGCCAGCTTGCTTGTATATCTAGAGCCTATGCTGTGAACAGCATGAGATTAAGAAACATGAAGATTTGCTGGAATGCACAAGGTCCCTGCTGTCCACAGCCACCACACACTAGGCCCTAAAGGAGAGGGATCTGGTCACCTTATTGGCTGGACAGTCAACACTTTTTCTTTCTTTCTTTCTTTTTTCCGCAGGAGAGAGAAGTTGCATATTTTTGACATAGGCCCCAAACTTACAACAATCTTCTTCCCCTGTTCTTCCTACTTCCAGGATTACTACCATGCCAAGATAGACATTCTATTTTTTTTCTTCAGGGTTATTTGAAACAGGGTCTCAATACGTAGCCCCGATGGGCCTGGAACTCACATAAAGACCATGTTGGCCTTGAACTCGGATCGGCCTGCCTCTGACTCCTGAAGGCAGGAATGAAATTCTATTCTGATATAAAGAAATCGTTTGGGGATAGAAAGGTGGTTCAGCAATTAAGAGGACTTCCTGCCCTGGCAGAGGACTGGGATTCAGTTCTCAGCACCCATTAGGTGGCTAACAACCACCTGTAACTCCAGTCACAGAGGATCTAATGCCCTCTTCAGGCCTCTGAGGGCACTGCATACATGTGGTGCACTTACACAAAGGCATAACACTCATCCACATAACCTAATAATGAATTTTTTATTTTTTTGGTCCTTTTGAGACAGGGTCTCCCTGTAACTCCAGCTGGCCTAGAATTCACTATGTAGACCAGGCTAGCCTTGAACTCACAGAGATCCGCCTGCCTTTGGAGGGATTAAAGGTGTGTGCCACCATGCCCTGGCCATGAGATATTTTTTTTAAAAGGATATCTTTTGCTTCAAAGCTGCATGCATCTATTTTTAAAATATGAGAGGCCTTTTCCCCTTTTCTGAGACAGGGTCTAAGATAGCCAAGCTGACCTCAAACTTTCTATGGCTGAAGATGACCCTGAACTTCTGATCACCTTGGTTTTACCTCTCAAGTGCTGAGATTGCAGGCATGTGCCACCATGCCCATTTTATGTGGTGCTGGGGAGCAAACTCAGGGCTTTGTGTAAGCAAGGCAAACTCTAACACAGAGCCCTATATAATGGCCTACATCAGTTAATATCTTAATAGTTGGTTCCAAAATAAGAGATCTTGAGAAATCAGCCTTTCTTCCACTGTTCCACTATTATATAACAAGTTAAAATGTGTCATATGTTGAATATTTTTGATAGCCAATAAAAATATTTCTGCTTAAAAGTCATTCCTGCTACCATTAAAAATATCCAAAGAGGGCTGTAGAGATGACTCAGCAGTTAAGAGCACTGGTTGCTCTTGCAGAGGACCAAGGTTTGGTTCCCAGCACCCACCTGGCAGCTCACAACTGCCTGTGGAACTCCCCCTTTTGGTCTCTGTGAGCACTGCATGATAAGGGTGCATTTACATACACACATTCAGGCAAAACACTCATATACATAAAATAAAAATAAATTTAAAAATCCCAAATAACATTAAATCATAAGTTAAAAAACCAGTCATTATACAACAAACTATGTGGCTCCTTACCTTGTTTCCCTATCAATTTCTCACCTTTTCTCCTTCAACCACATCAAACTCTACAGTTTCTCCATCTCCCACACTGCGCAGATACTTCCGTGGGTTATTCTTCTTGATGGCAGTCTATCAAGAGAACAGAACACTCCATCTAAGGTGTACGTCAAGACTGACCAACGCTGAAATGCTTTCATCAATTTCAAGTCAACCAGAGTAAAATGTGAAGAAACTCTCTATATTTTGCTTAAAAAAATTTATCTTTCCCCATTTTCACCTGGATTTCCAAGCAACAACAACAAGTTCTACAACTACAAGTGTGCACACTTCTTTTGTGGTTTGTGTGATGCTTCAAAATCTACCCTGGTAGGTGGATTAAAGAAAAATACAGTTACTACAAATTTCCTGTTGTAGCCTAGTCACTTAGCCAAGACAGTGGATTAGTCAGTTACATACATCAAGCCAAGAGGCTTGGGGGTCTGACTGGCTCCCTCTGCAAAGGTGGATGTGCCTGTGTAGGCTCTTACACACAAGCAGCTTGGGGACAGAAGTGTTGTACACAAAAGAAACTTTCAATCTCAAAATCATTTTTAAAATGGGGAGAGGGTGCTGGGAGAGATGGCTCAACAAGAACACATAGTGCTCTTGCAGAGGACCCAACTTTGGTTCTTAGAACCCACATCAGGCAGCTCAGAACTGCCTGTAACTCTAGGATATCCAAAACCTTCTGGTGTTTGCAAGCACAGCATTCAAATGCATGTGCTTGCATACACATACACATACACATACACACATACACACACACACACACACACACACACACACGAAATACTTTTTTAAAACAGAAAAGTTTCAAAAACAAAATGTTTCTGGCTGGGCATGGTGATGCACGCCTAGAGGAAGGAGGATCAGGGTATTCAAGGCCACCCAGGGCTACATGAGACGCTGTAGAAAAAGTAAATAAATAGAGCCAGGCTTGGTACATTATATCTGTAATATCAGCACTTGGGAAGCGGAGGTGGGAGGATCACCTTGATTCTGAGGGCAGCCTGGGCTTCATAGGGAGCTCAAGATAGGTGTGGATTAGAGAGTAAGAATCAGCTCCATAAAAATAAAAGCAATGAAGACTGATAAAGAAAAAAATAATTACCAGTGGGATAAATATTTATGACTATAAACACTGTACTAATGTAATAACATTTCTTCAGTAATCTGGCCTTCCCTTGCTATCCCATTTTATGGATGAGGAAATAGGAGCCTGATAGAGAAGTCCTGACTTACCTGATGTTACAAAGGTAACAGCCCCAATGAGGGAGGAAGGGAAGACTAGCATCCATACACAGTATCTGGGTGAGCCAGTCAGCATTTCTCATCTCACTGCTCACCGGCCAGTTACCCATTAGAAAGCTAATGAAGACGGCATTCTACGGCATGCCTCTGCATCATTTCAGTATCCGTGTGGGAAAGGGCCCTTTCTCTTTCTGTCTCTTCCTTAAACATTGGGAGAGAAGAAATCTTGCCACAAATTTCCAATTCCTTGGCTGACAACTCTAAATAGTTAAAGGACTGGGGAGTTTCTATGGAACTAGGTCAACCTTATTTTATAAAGCGATTAGGCATGTGTAATCCAGCCTTTCCTCTACTCTGAGTAGGAGGGGGGGTGGTGATCCAATAGGGCAGAGAGCTCACCCACTCCAGAGGAAAGCATCAGCCCAGCCCCGCCACAGGATATATGTATGCGCATAGAGCATGAACATTTAACCATCCTCAAAACAGCCCCTCCCTGTGGGCTCCATCCCTTCTTCCTGTTAAACTGGGCAGGCCTCAACATAGTGAGGTGACTCACCACACAACCTCACAGGGCTGGAATCAGGTCATTAGCTCACAGGCTAGGAGGCTGGCCACCTGCACAGAAACCCCTTTACCCCAGCAGTCACTGCACAGGGCGTTTATCCCGAAAGGTCACTGACCTCCAGCTGTTACAAGTGACATTTCCTGTTCAGGTTGCTCTGGCTTTAAACTAAGTCACTGTAGCTCAAGAAATCCACCCCAATTATCTAGGTATGAAAGAAGAGTATCCAAGATGGCCAGAAATACCAAGGACAGAAAATACAATTAGAAAGCGTTTCAGTTGTGGCTATCTTGAACTGCCAAACTACACTCCAATACACAGACACCCACACACACACACACACACACACACACACACAGAGAGAGAGAGAGAGAGAGAGAGAGAAAGAGAAAGAGAGAGAGAAAGAAAGAAAACCTGTACCATTACAGCCAGAAGGAAAGTGTGGCAGATGCCACATTTCTCAATAGTGTAAAATGATTTATTTCAGACAACTCATTGAACACTGAATGTCCAAAAGGAACATAGAGGATGGGTGCAATTGCTCTTAACCCATTTTGTAAGATAAACCATCAAGGATAATACTGAAGTAACTCCCAAGGTTCAGAAGGAACAAAACACTTCCAGCAGACCTCCAGGATACCTATTTTCTCCAAATGGAAGAGAATGAGGGTCTTCTGACCAAGACATGTTTCAGGCATGTCTTAGTCAACAAGAGAGAGAACTTTCTCAGAGACCAGCTTTCTTGTGTGTGGGTCAATCACACCCTAACCTGCTTCTGGGTGCTGCTTGCAAGTCAGAGAGAGGAGGTTTCACCAGCACTGGCTCGGGCAGAAGCAAGGTTGGCTGGAGCTCACCACCAAAGAAAAGCAGACCATCAGGACAGTAAGAAGATAATATAGAAAAGACTGTGGTTTTGCTAAGGACTCTCAGGCTTTATAAATTAGAAAGTGGTTTAAGTGAATATTAGTTCTTTAAACATAAAACAGTGAATACAATAGGGCAAAAAGGCTTATCTCCCATTCTTAAAAATGTTGAATTGAGCTCTCATTCCAAAATAAACCAGAGTTTAGAACACTGTATCTTCAGTACTCAATTTAAATATCCTGTCTCATACAGCAATTGCAACACTGATGGAATCTCTCTTACCTGGTGTACAAACACATCTTCTTTGGTGTCATTTCTGTTGGGAGACAAAAACAAAACAAAACAAAACAAAAAAAAAAACCCTTACAATTACAGGGTCTGAACATGGACTCTGATATATATATATATATCTATACATGGATGCATGTATCTGTAACAGTAATAATCAAGGAAGGGGACAGGAAATTGAGATGTTGGAGGGGGCATGTTGGAAGGGGCCTGGGAGGAATAACATGCAACGATACTTAAAGAACAAATATATTATAAATCAAGATCTCAAGATCTAAAAACCCAGCATGAAGTATTTTGTTGGTCTCTCTCTCTCAACTCAAGAAGCCTAACTAGAATCAATTCTCATGAAAAACTTGCAATACTTGCAGCTACCCACTTCACTGTTCCAAGTTACCATGCCAGGACCCAGGCACGGACTCGCAGGAACATCCCTTTCCTCTCATGTCTTTCTCAATCTCATGCTATGTAATCAGAGCCCTAGATTTTCCTCCCAGCAAAAGCAAGCCAGTCAAAAGGACAGGGCACAGCTGTGAACTAGGCTCTCCTTACACTGAAACTTAAAACAGCCCTCCCACCACCCCACCCTAACCTCCACCCCACCCTACCCCACTAAAAGACACAAGGAAGAAACTGAAGGAACGGGTTTAAGAGGACTGGAAATAGAAAACTACTACCAACTGGAAAATACCCACCAAATCTCCTAGCTGCCGATGGTTACTGCCCTTCAACCCTTAAACCAAGTCACTGTGGTTTAAACGCTAGCCCCCTCACAGGGCTTGGAGCAGACTGGGCCTGGGGGGTTTATGGCTCAGTTACCTAGAGTGTGTGACCTTAAGAAAAGTTGCTTCACCAGGCTGATTCTCTTGTCTCCATCTGTGAAAAATTATGGATGCCGAGCTCCTGCCTAAAGATCTTCCCCATTCCTGACTATGCTTATCTCTCAATTTTCTTTTACAAGCTAGATATCTAAAAATCACCTATGCATTAATGTTCTGGAAATGTATCTCAGTATTTAATGACAAGTAGTTTAGAAATCAGACTATAATGGTTAGGAACCTCAAAATGTATACAACCCATTAATAAGTAGGATAACATATTTCTAACTGTTGCTGCCACAACACAGGCGCAAATTTAAAACATGCAGACACACATACCGATTTATAAATCCATATCCATTTCTGACGTTGAACCATTTGACAGTGCCAAGGACTTTGGTGGCTAAAACAGGATTAAGCAGATAAGTTAGCAGCTGACCTACAAAGAAATAAAGCTCATACACTTAAAGTCCTGATAGCATTACACAAAGCCGAAACATACTTGAGTAAACCATTAGTAGCATAATCCAAAAGAAATTAAGAGAAGAATCTGGAGTCCAAGTTATGAGGAGATGCTTTTCAGAAGATTAGACTTTTCTTCCTTGCTGAATTTTTCCTTGGGAGTCTGAAGGATCAGCCACACACCTATATATTACCGCAGTCAGTAAAACTGAGAAACATGGTTGAAGAAAAGCTCAGATTCAATTCTAAACCAGGTGTGCTGGCACACATCTGTAAGCCCAGCACTTGGGAGGTAGGAGTTCAAAGCCAACACGGGCTACAAAAGGCCATCGTATGAAATCAAATCCAAAGAACAAAAACCAATCCAGTCTGACAGTGAGGGGAGGTATAAACAGGGGAGGGAATCTAAAGACCATCAAACTATATTGTATGAAAATCGCAAAAAAACTGGATCAAAAAAAATTTTTTTAAAGCAGTTCCAAAGGCTGGATTGCAGCACAGTGACAGAACACTTAGTATTCAAGAGGCCTGAAGCATCAAGTTGCCCCAAAGAAGCAAGCAAGCAAACAAAATCAGAAAGAGAACCAAAAACATTCTAAGTGTTCACCCACAAAACTTTCCTAAGCACAAAAGAAAAGCCAGCAAAGAGAACGCTGCGTCATGCTGATGTAGGCCCTTCAATGCCAGCTCTGAGGCTGAGGCAGGCAGATCTCCGAATTCCAGGCCAAAAAGGGTGACACAGTGAGACTTACCACCCAGAGACATGGAACAACAGGACTTTTCACACCAAGGTCTGGTCTTCTATTTACGTGCTGTGTTTGGCTGGTGAAAAGTAAACTTGGCATTTTTCTACAGAATGAACACTCCTCCGTCGACTTGATGAACTGTTTCTACTTTCTGTCATGGGCAAGATGATGTCTCTATAATGCCTTGCTTCAGAATTCATCAAGAAAAAGAATCTAAACGATTTCAAAAGACCCTTGGAATCAATGGTGAATGTCAAATTTAGTACCTCTAGGAAATGCCTACAGAGTCAATGACACAGAAAACCTGACAAGACTGCATGTAAAAAAGAAAAGCTTAGCAGGGACTGGAAGAAACCGCATTATTAATACGGTAGCAAGAGCTGCTGCTGAGGGCAAGATTGATGGCCAAAGTTGCTCAAGGAAGTATCATAGCTTTCTTTGAAAAACTCTTCAGCTTTTACCTTAATGACATTCCAATTTCAGCTGCAGGCCCAAAACAAAACAAAACAAACTGCTACTACAGATGTAGAGAAGTCAGTTTCTGACAAAGAATACGACCTGTATGCACTGAGTCATGACTCCAAATGACACTTTCTGTTTCCATTATCTCAAAACTTTCTTTTTTTAAACATTTTAATTTTATTTTTGTATGTGTATGAATGTACTGTCTGCATGTAGGTTTGTGCACCCGTGTCGTGCAATGCCTCGGAGGTCAGAAGAGGGTCTCGGATTCCCCTGAAACTGGAGTTCTCCTGGAATTGGAGTTACAGACGGTTTTCAGCCGCCATGTGGGTGCTGGGGATCGAACCCCGGTCCTCTGCAAGAGCAGTTGGCGCTCTTAACCGCTAGGCTATCTCTCCAGCCCCATCTCAAAACTTTCTATCCCATGGAAACACACACGGGACTGCTGAAAGAATCCTGAATATATGGGTAACGCTAGGCTGAGTGAGGCACTGTACCTATCATCCAGCTCTTGGGAGGTTGAAGCAGGATGAGAAATGAGTGATAAATTTATTTTCAAAGTTGATGCTTTTTCTTTTTCCACTTCTCAAAGGAGTAACACTAATTCCACAAGTAATTCCAGGGACTTCACATAACCAAACACATGCTTTCATGGTTTCTTATTTTCAATACCATAAACTCATTCAAGTAAACAAGGTACAAGCTGAGAGAGGGCAGAGGAAGGCCTTCTGGAAAGTTCTTTTTACTCGTCATGTAAACTACTTTCCCTTTAGGACTGTGTGCTACAATCCAAAGTTAAGGTCCAGAATGAGAGCATCCAAGAACAGATATCCATTTCAGCCAGCGCTGGGCCCAGAACATTTTCGCCATCCATGTGGCTGCTTGGCAGAGCACCGCAGACAGACAAACAGCGCTGAAGTGTCGGGTGAAGACTGTCCTTCATGTTCAAAGTCTGGACTTTTGAGTGGCAGGATGAAAGTCATCAGACTCATCACCGGGGATGCAGCAGAAACAAAATTAGCCGTGGGAGATTGCGGAAAGGAACCTTCATCTATCCACTTCCCTCATCTTTAAAGATAATATCTGGCTTTGCTTATCTCAAGAGTGCAGGGATCAAGTGAAAACCTGCACAATCCAGCTGCCCATCCTTAAGGTTATCATTAAGAACCTGCTTTGGTTGGCAACACAAGGCTCAGGCTTGTGGACATTTTGTGTGGAAGCGTTCCAAGCAGTACTGGGCAAAGAAAAAGTCCGCACAAGACTTTTAAACAACTTTTAGTGTGGGGGTGGGGGGGCATGCAATTTGGCTGAAACTGGATTGTTTTAAAGCCCCGGAAACGCAAGAACACTCCTGTTCTCGAGGTTAGAAACACTGAATTCCTTCATGTTAGACCTTCAACTTTTTTTTTTGCTAAATGGGAAGGAGGCTTAGAGCTCACAGTCCCACCCAGAACAATGAACATTTCTGAAGCATCCTACACCATCTGTTAACTTTCCTGTTTCCAAGACAGAATGATATGCATACACACCCGGAGCTAGCTAGCTCAACACCCACCTGCTCTGTGGGCTCTGCAGGCCCCACACAGGGACAGGGCGTTCCTTTAGGAAGACGAGAACACCAAAATATGCGACAAAACCAACAGCCATCCTAGAAACTCATCTCTAATCCTCTGCCAACCCGCCCCCCCCCCGCCCCCCAATTCTGAACTTCTCATCTTCCTGTTTCCCTTTCCGAAGTTACGAGTCCCAAGGTAACCATGTTTTGGACACACGTCATACTCCACTTCCGATGAAGTTTTCTCAGCTGCTGCACCACGTGCGTTCCCACAGTGCAGGAAGAGGAAAATGTGTAGCAATTGGTGGACGCTCAAAGACTCTCTGCATCCCTGGGCACCGATATGGGGGAGGAGGCCGCCAGACCCAAGACCCAAGTTTCCCAGAGCATTGCAACATCCCAGCGCTGGCATGTGGCCGACAGAAGCATGGCGTCTTTCCCAAGCTCATGAAGGAAGGGCGACAGAGACAGACACCTGACCCTCCCAGGCAAAGAAAAAATAAATAAAAAGTCTGAGTTTTTCTCCACGTCTCTTCCGGAGACTTAATCTTCCCCCAAGGAAAACCTCTCCTATCCCAGACCTTAAGCAAAGCCTGCAAAATCCCGGCCCACGTGTGCGTGCCTCCCCTCCACAGATCCACGTCCATCCTCACCCGGGGATCCTTTTCCCACGCCCCCTCTCCCCCCCTCCACCTAGGGACCACGCCCGGAGGGCCTGTCCCGGAGGCTCGAGTCCAGATCCCCCGCCCGGCCGTGCAGGGCGCGGCGCGCTCGGCGGGCGGCGCGGGTTCCCGCGGACCCCGACCCAGGCCCGGGGATGCAGCGGATGCAGTGGATGCGGATGCGGACGCGGCCCGGGCACTCACCGAGAACTTTCTTCTCCGCGTCCTCGCCGCCGGCCGGGGCTGACTGGGCCGGGGCAGCCGAGGCCGGGGCGGCGGGGGCCGCATCCCCGCCCGGACTCCCCGCAAGCAGCGCGGCGGGCGCCGGGGCCTGGGGCGCGCCGCTGGCGGCCGGGCTCTTGGGCGCGGGATCCGGGGGCGCCGCGGCAGGCGCGTCTGCCGCGGCCTGCGGGAGCGTGGTGCTGCCGGTGGTGGCCTCGCCCGCCTCGCTCATGCCGCCTGCTCCGCTCTCTCAGGGCTGGTCGGTGGCGGTTGGGTGGCGGTTAGCGCTGCTGGCGGTCTCGGCGGCCGGCTCGCTCTCGGAGAGGCCGGTGCGGATCGCGCGGCGGAGGCGGGCGGGCGGGCGGCGCTCGATGGGGCGGCGGGGCGGCGGGGCGGCGGGACGCGCTCGCGCTCGGCTCCGCGCTCGGTCTTCCTGCCCCAAAAATGGCCCCGCACAAGTTTTTCTAGGCGGCGGCGCGCCGGCCCCAGCGAGGGATGGGCGGCCTCGGGAAGAGGGTGGGGAAACTTGGCTCCCAGGCTGGGCACCGCTGCTCATTAGCATTTAAAGGCGCCCGGTGCCCTTTGCAAGACTTTCCTGCTCCCGCAGAGCGCGGGCGCCCAGGGCGAGACCGGCCCAGGCCGGGGTGAATGGGAGGAGGGGGTTGGGGTTGCAGTCGCCGGGGTCTTGGGGAGCCCGCTCCCAGGTCCGGGCAGAGCAGAGGCGATCCCCACCCCATGACGCCTCACACCTGAGGCTGCCCCCTTGAAGAGGTAGAGTGGGGCGCCCAAGGTAAGCTGCGCTACACACTTCCAAATTATTGGCATTTATTCATTCAGCAAAAGCCAGCAACTATTCTGGGTGCAGCAATTAAGATGGGGAATAAACCGGCTGTGGTAATCAGAGTACTGAGACTCATACCACCATGAGTTCAAGGCCAGCCTTAGGTACTGTGAGACCATGTGGAGACCACGTCACAACCCATTCCAAAAGTAAAAACAAAGAGGGGTTGGGGATGTAGGTCAATTGATGGAGCGCTTGCCTAGTGTGTGGGTCTAGGCTTGGATCAGTTCAAGGACCTCCTCCCCCACATAGCAAATTCGAGGCCACCATGGACTTCGAGGCCACACGAGGCTGTCTCCCAGAGCGCGCGCGCGCGCGCGCGCGCGTGTACACACACACACACAGAGAGAGAGAGAGAGAGAGAGAGAGAGAGAGAGAGAGACAGACTGTAATAAAATCTTAAAACTATTTGGCTATTCCACAGGTGAGAAAATTGAAGTCTAGACCTTAACGAAATGTTGCAAATGCAGAATTTTCTCCAGTTTAGAGGCAGCACATAATGAGTTGTTAATGTATTTAATAATATACCCTGAAAGACTTGGATCAATCCACATCCTACCTGCTCCAATTACCTGTAATTGGCCCTAAGCTGGTGAAAGCTTAAGCAAAAGAGCAAGCAGGGGCTGCAAGATGGCTCAGCAGGTAAAGGCTTGCCTGGAAGCCTGACCACCTGAGTTCCATCTCTAGGATCCACATTGTGGAAGGAGAGAACCAACTTCCTCAAGTTGTGGAAGGCCTCTAGAATGAGAACTAGGAAAGAAGCAGATCATCCCTAAACACTCTCAGCCTTGGACCCCACGCGCCTTTAGAGAATGCTGCGGGGCACAGTCGCAGTACCAGCTGCTCTATGGAATACAGGATTATTTGGCCCCTAGATATCAATCATGGTGACTCTGTCTATTAACCAAATTTCCAGGTCATGTACCCAATGTCCCAGAGTCAATCTCCTTTAATGAGTTTCTCATAAGTGCTATGACAACTGGATGAATTATGAGTTATGCAATTTCAGTATCTGATCAAACCAAAGCTCCTTAAAAATTGTGTTTTCTCAAGTGCTTACCCCCTGCCTCAACTTCTTTTGATAAGAATATCTTTTATTGGGGACCGAAGAGGTGGCTCAGCAGTTTAGAGCACTGGCTGCTCCTACAGATGGCCTGGGTTTCATTCCCAGCATCTACCTGGGAATGGTTGATAACAGCAGTCCTTAACTCCAGTTCCAAGGGAAATATGACACCCTCTTCTGACCTCCATGGGCATTCTCCACAGGGGTGCAATGCACACAGGCAATACATTCATACTCATTAAAAAAAAATTGTCTTTTTGAGACAGGGTCTCCCTTTAGTCCCAGCTGGTCTGGAGCTCTATGCAGACCAGGCTAGCCTTGAAATCACAGAGATCCACCTGCCTCTGCCTCCCAGGTGCTGGAATTAAAGGTGTGGGCCACCATGCCCAGTAAAAGATTATATTTTATTTATTCATTACTAATTTCATACATGTATACAGTGTATCTTTATTATACCCATCCCAGCCCCTACCTTCCCAATTCAGGTCTCTGCTTCTTGAGTTCAAGGATCATAGGCATGCACCACCACATCTGGCAATAAGAAAACTAAATTGAGTGTAGGAAAATAACTCATAACTATCAGGTATGGTTTCCAACCTCTAGAAGACCCTAAAATAGTCACTGATGCACTCTGGGATTTCCTAGAATTTGTGTTGGAATGGCTCCCAATGTTATTCATCATTTTCACCCAGCCCAAAGCAGCTGGGAGTTCTTGGTACTGTGCTAAATAAGTCTAGAGAGAGTTAGTAAGAACAGGCATGATCTGTGTTGACTGACTAATCATAACTGGGGAGTAACCTAGAAACAGATGAATGGCAGTGCATCCATTTCTCCACTCACTTGTTTCCTCTTGCACGCACATCTTCACTAAAGACACCTACACCCCCAGACAAAATGATACACTATCCAAAGCAGACATGGATCAAGATGGGGCTTGCCATAAGGTCTTATGAGATATTAATGCTTTCTTCACTATCTTTTTCAAAACAAATAATACCAAGTGCTGGAGAGGTTGTGGGGAAAGGGAAACACTCATCCACTGCTGGTGGGAATGTAAACTCGTACAGCCACTATGGAAAGCAGTGTGGAGAACCCTTGGAAGACTCAAAATGAGCTTGCCACCTGAACCAGTCATACCACTCCTGGGTATATACCCACAAGACTCATCTTACTGCAGAGATACATGCACAGCCATGTTTATTGCAGCTCTCTTCACAATAGCAAAGAGCTGGAACCAACCCAAGTGCCCTTCAACTGACGAGTGGGTAGAGAAAATGTGGTACATCTATACAATGGAGTTCTATGCAGCAGTAAAGAAAGATGACATCATGAACTTTGCAGGTAAATGGATGGAGCTAGAAGATATCATGCTAAGTGAAGTAACACAGTCCCAGAAAAACAAACGACAAATGGTATCCCTCATCTGTGGATGCTAGCGCCAATTACCTAATTGTATGCTAAACTGAGCAATGTTAATGTGATTTGAAAACAACTGTGCTCTTATATTGTGAATTCCTTAAAAAATAATTAAAAAAAGAAAAGCTGTGTCTCATGTCTTTGAAGGGTGGCAAAAAAAAGGGTATTTTTTGCTTTTTCAGATAGATAGTCATAGCTCCCACTGATATGGAACTCATGACAGTTCCACTCCCTTAGCCTCTCATGTGGTGAGATTGTAAGTACAAGTCACTATGTCTTGCCTATTATTTCTATAACAAGAAAATAATCATTATTTCTTAACTTTGAGATAAAGTGGACAAAACAAATTTAAATCTAGTTGCTGACAGCCATCAGTTATAAGTACCAACTAACTTGGTTCTGAGAACAAAAACTATTCCTAGTAAGATGGAAACCAAAGTTTCTACAAGAATTGGAGGACAGAGGGGAATAGTCAGAGCATCTCCCCTGAAAAAAAATCTCAGACTCCAGCTCCAAAGTCAGCCATTTTCATGGGTTCAGTGTCCCTCTGGAGTCATAATTTCTCTGAAAGGCTCTCAGTCCTTATGTGGTATATCCAGGTTCTGTGATACTTAAGGCTAATACAATTTAGAGAGCCTTCTTAAAAATAGTAAATAAATAAGTTAGTTAATTAAGAGAAAGAGCTGGAGCAATGTCTCTGTGGCTAAGAGCAGTTGCTGCTCTTGCAGAGGACAGGGGTATGGTTCCCAGCACCCATATGGTGTCTAACAACTGTCATGTTACTCCAGTTACAGAGGATCTGATGTCCTCTTCTGCCCTCCAAGCTCATGCTGAATATGTGGTGCACTTATATACATGCAGGAAAAACACTCATACACATATTTTAAAATATAAATAATAAATAAATAATAAATAGCTGCCAAGATGGTTTGGTGGGTAGACTTCCCCACCAATCCTGGGACTTGAGTTCAATTCCAGGGGTCTACAAGATGGAGGGAGAGAACAGCCTTTCACAGGTTGTCTTCTGATCTGCACACATGGGGAGGCATGTGCCCCACCATCACAAATCAGATAAATGAATAAAATGTAATTTAAAACTTTTTTGCTAAAGCCAATTCTCAGTTCTTACAAAGGTCCGTGCATGCCAGGAGCCTGGTGTTGATCACCTTCTCGGTGCCACACCTTTACCAGCTTTCTCAGTGTTGGCATCACAGATTCAAGAGTATTTCAGACCCTCCACCTGCTCATGCATCTGCCCGTAACTGGCTATTGGAAATAATGGTCCCCTTTTCTGTTGCATTCTAAATCTTGAGGCAGTGCCTTTTACTGAGATTCCCACTTGGAAATATATAGAGAAGGGGATTCTGGGAAATATAGTTCCTGCCTTTGAAGAGGTTAAGAATGATGCCGAGTTGATAATAGACTAAGCAGTATATCTTCCTAAGGAAGAGGCACAAAGGTTCATAATTGACTAAGGGCACTAAGTACAGTTCAAAGCCATCAATAGCACTGTTTGGCATTCTTTAACCATGCATTCAGTGTATCTGTTGAGCTGACAGATCCCCCTAGGTACAAAGACAGCATAGGGGAGGACATGAGAATGGCCCCGGTCTTCCAGGGTATTATGGTTTAGACCAGCACTGTCCCAGCCAAAATGCAATAGGAGACTGAAATGTGAGCAACATGCAATTTTATATATTCGCCCCTCACCCTTCTCACTCTTATATCTCTGGTTTTGGGAGACAGAGTTCACTCCATAGCCTAAGACAGTCTGAAACTTACTATGAAACCAGGTTGGCCTCCAACTTGTATTCATGGTCATCCTCTTGTCTGTCTCAAAAGTGCTAGAAGTGGGGCTGGAGAGAGGGCCCAGCAGTTAAGAGCACTGGCTGCTCTTGCAGAGGACCCAGGGAGTTTGATTCACAGCATCCATATGGCAGCTGACAACCATCTACAATTCCTGTTATAGGGGGGATTTAACACCCTCTCCTGACCTCTGTGGGCACATTTAGACATATGCAACCAATAAACTCATAGACACATAAAATAAGAATAATAAAATAGCTTTAAAACATGCTAGAATTATAGGCATGAACCACCATGCTTTACTTCAAATTTTCTAAAAGTGACAACAAAGAATAAAAAGAGGTGGTTTTCCTTATGGAGCCCCGCACTCAGCACTCAGACATACCTTCTTTGAGACGCCCACAGCCATCTCTCAGGGAGATGCTTTCTTCAGAGGACCTCTCTTTCTTTTAACCCTCATGTTTAATCCTACATTCAAATATACATATTAAATCCCAATGCTTAAAATATACAAAAGAATGAAAATAAACCCAGTAGTGCCAGAGCAGCTAGGTTCAGTGGGTGAAGGGGCTTCCTGACACACCCGATGGCCTGAGCTCCATCCCCAGGAAAGAAAGAACTGAATCTGCTCCCCACAGGCATGCCATGGCATCCACATACTCCTCCCCAATAAACGAATAATTATTTTAGAGAAATGACCTTCTGTAAACAAAAAGAAACACATGAAATAAATCTTAATATGCCTAACTCAAAATATTCAAAGGATATATCATTTCCACATTGAGAAAAAGATTGACATTTTTATAAATTTAATATTTTTATTATTGTGTGTATATGGTGTAGTATGTGGGGGATATACACACACTGATTTTGCAGAGTCAGTTTTCTCCTTCCACCTACCTTTATGTGGGTTCTAGGTATTGAACTCAGGTCCTCAGGCTTGTGTGGCAAGTGCTTTATCCACTGAACCATCTTGCAGGTCCCCCATTATTACTACTAGTGGTACTAGCAGCAGCAGCAGCAGTAGTAGTAGTAGTAGCAGCGTATGACTTTTTTTAGTAATTTCTGGCTAATATCTTCAAACCCTTGTGTGTGCAGTACACTTATTTCAGATTTCCTTTTGGATTTACTGCATTGAAAATGTTCAGTGTAGCCAGAAGCTTCCATATTGAGTAGGGAAAGTCTTCCAGACCAGAAGTCAGGCTACATCAATCATCCAGCAACTCATAGTGATAAGACCTGACCTGAAATCTGGACCACTTGTCTGTCATCAGTGATCCATTAAGACAAAGCTAACTGGCTGACTAGCTCGGACTTCCTTTCTGAACTATAACATCTAAAGATTTGTAGGGTGTAGTGCTGCACAACTATCATCCCTGCATTTGGGAGTCAGAGGCAAGTTTGAGAGCAATTTGGTCTACATATCAGCTTCCAAGGTAGCCAAGGCTCTGTAAGAAGACTTTATCCTCAAATAAAACAAAAATAAAAAATAAAAAACAACCCTCAAACAAAACCACAAAAGGTTTACATGAACCGTAGTTCTAAAATTCTGAAAAGCTATCCAATAGCATTACTCATAAACTCTAGGATGTGTTAACACATTAACTTATAATGTTCATCTGCTGGCGCCCCTGTCTTTGTGGATGTAGAATCTCCTTAACTTCAACCTAATTTGGCCTACCAAGTGAAGATATGGTTGGGCTCCTTTTTTTTTTTTTTTTTTTTTAAGACATCAAATATTTTACGCGTTTACTTATGTGTATGATTATTTTGCTTGCATGTATGTATGTGTATCCTTCAGTGCAATGCCCACAGAGATCAAAAAAGATTTTTGATCCTTTGGAACCAGAGTTAAAGACAGATCTGAGCCTCCATGTAGGTGCTAGAAACCAAACCTGGGTCCTCCTGCAAGAGCAGCCAGTACTCATAACCACTGAGCCATGTTGCCAACCCCTTTCCTTTCCATTAAAAAGAACTAAGAGAAAATTTAGTGCGGTGTACATGCCTGTAATCCCAGCACTCAAGAATCAGTGGTAGGGGATTCTCTACAACTTTCAGGCCAGCCTGGTCTCCATAGCTAGTTCCAGCTGGGCAGACATAGTTTGACCCTGTGTCAAAAGACCACAAGTTAGCCAAGCATAGTGACTCAAACCTATCATCCCTACATTTGGGAGACAGAAGCGTCAAAAATTCCAGGTCATCTTTGTCTACATGGCATGTTCAAAGCCTGATTGTGTCTCAAAACCCAAAAAGAAAAGGGCTGGAGAGATGCCTCGGAGGCGAAGAACTCTTGCTGCCCTTGTAAGGGCCTGAGTTTGGTTTCTGTTAGGTCTAGGCTTCCCAGAATCCTAAGGGGCACACAGGTGCCCACTTCCTCCAGAAGCTGTCAATTTTACCACCTCTTCCCCTTTACCTGATGTCCCGCCCAGGGGCTATAATGTCGTGGAACTCGCAGTCTCTCCTCTTTCACTCTCTCTCTCTCTCTCTCTCTCTCTCTCTCTCTCTCTTTCTCTCTCTCTCTCTCTCTCTCTCTCTCCCTCTCTGCCCCCGCCCCCTGCCATGCTGTCCGGTTCCACCACGTGTCTGCAGGCGGCTCACGCTGGCAGTCCCACATGGAAGTAAAGCATGTTCCTGGAGTGACCTAAGTCTCATGTGCCTTTTTATCTGGGAGCTAGGGACGCACATGCTTTTTTATAACCTAATGGTTTCTAGCACCCACTCAGCTGGCTCACAACCACCCCTAACTCCAGTTCCAGGGGCTCCAACAGGGGCAGCAGTACTCATGTGCACATACCATACCACGCATGCAATTAAAACTAAAATAAGTGTTAAGAAAAAAAATGCTTCCAAAAGAAAAAGGAATAAGGATAATAGAGAGGATGGATGAGACAGTTCTCCCATGCGAGAAACAGGATTTAGAGTTCAGGACGTATTGCATCCTGCCGTCAAGGAAAGAAGAAAAAGCAAATTCTGAGAAGTGGAAAAGGTTTTCTTTTTAAAAGAGAATCTCAGCATATGTTGACTTTACACAAAAGCTCCATCTCCTGACTCCCTTCTATTTTTTTCTAAGCCATTTAGACAGATTTTTTTTTTTTTTGCTAACATATTGGTATAATTTTGGTAGAAGAACCAGACAAATAAGAATTGAAATGAAAGCTTGTATGATATCATTTCAACTTTATTCATTTTAGAGAGGAGGAGCTAAATATAGAGCTAAACCACTTCTCTAAACTAATGTGGCTATTTAACCACAGAGCTAGAACCCAAACTCAAGCCTCTCCACCTCAAGCCCTTTCCCAAAGACACAGAGCACCTGTAACTACTCTGAGCCATCTGCAGAGACGGGACGCTAGCTGGCTAATCTTCGAAGATGATCAGATCTTTCCAGCTGGGCCCTCTGGGGAGGAAACTAAACAGCTGTGTGCATCTTTCGTTCAAAGTATCTTGGAACACTCTGAAACAATGAATAAAACAGCATTTTCCTGAAAAAGCTTTCTTCAGCCTTTCTGTACACATCTTTCCTTTCCTATCTTTACTGGTTTAATCTGCTTTGCATATTCTATAATCCCCTTCATTCCTTCTCTTTATGTCTTTACTTCTTTGGGAATTAAATCTCCTGGAATATCAGTGTTGATTTCTATCTAAAATAATTATTTTTGGTAGATATGAGGATTCTGGGAAACACAGTGTCACTCAGCAGAAAAGGAAAGGTACATAGTGTATTTCCCATTTTTTGCTCCTTACATTGTTCCTTTTGAGTTCAGCCTGCTGGGCCATGCCTGTAACGTGGACACAGGAAGAGGGTAAGATGGGGTAATTCCCAACAATACAGCCAGTTCAAGGCCATTCTGGGCCAAGGGAGATGCTGTTTTGTTTTGTTTTGCTTTGTTTTTTACAAAAAGGTCCTAGGTCCTTTTTCTTCTCTAATTGAGCACCTTTTCCCCAGTTCTCATTAGATGCTTCACTCCTTACTGCAGTGATCTGTTAAGGATACACAATATAATTACATGTTTTTTTTGTGGGAGGTGGGGGGTAAAGTCTCACTCTGTAGCCCAAGCTAGCCTAGAACTCACTATATCACACAATTTAACCTCCAACCTATCTCAATGCTCGGCCTCCCAAACGCAGAGATTGAAAACTTGAGCCACCACACCCAGCTCCTCCTTTTTCTTTTTTTCTTTACTTTTTCATCATATTTTTTTTCTTCTTTCTTTTCTGGCTTGAACCTGAGGCTTGAACCCAGGGTCTTGAGCACTGTAACTCTGTATGTCCAGCCCTTTAGTGTTTTTTTTCTCTTTTCTGGTGCACATGTGTACAAGTGCCTTTGACATGTATGTTCATATGGAAGACAGATGTAATCATCACAGAGTGTCCTCCACATTATTTGGGGGACAGACTCTCTTTCACTGAACCTGAAACTCACTGTTTTGACAAGAGTCCAGTGAGCCTCCAGTACCCATCTGTTCCCATTCCTAGTCCAGGTGTCAACGATTTCTACTGTCCAGCTCACACACTTACCTAAGCCATCTCCCAAGCCCTGATTTTTTTAATTTGTAATTTTGTTTACCTATTATTTGAGAATTATAATGTATTTTGATAATTCCACTGCCCTCTCACTCTTCCAACTTCATTCACCTAGAACCCTTATCCCACATTTCCTTCTCAATTCAGTATCCTCTTCTTTTTGTTTTATTTAATCAATGTATTTATTTATTTTATGTATTTATTTAATTATTTTTGAGACAGGGTCTCCCTGTAGGCCCAACTGGCCTGAAACTCACTATGCAGACCAGGCTGGCCTTGAACTCACAGATATCTGCCTGCCTCTACCTCCTGAGTGCTGAGATTAAAGGCATGTGCCACTATGCCCCACATCCTTATTTATTTTTTATGTGTATGAATGTATTGCCTGCATGTGTGTAAGTGCACCCATGTCAGGCAATGCACGCAGAGGTCAGAAGAGGGTGTTGGATCTCTGGGAACTGGAATTATGAACAGTTGTTATGCACTGTGTGAGTGCTAGGAATTGAACCCAGCACCTCAGCAAGAGTAGCCAGTGTTCTTAACTGTTAAGCCATCTCTCCAGCCCTCTTTTTTTTTGGGGGGGGGTCTTTTTGAGACAGGGTCTCCTTGTAGCTCTAGCTGTCCTGGAACTCACTTTGTAGGCCAGGCCGGCCTTGAACTCACACCCAGCTTCTCCAGCCCTGTTTTAAATTTTCTGTAGAAGCTGTTGAGTCTAATTAGAGCTGCTCATAGCATATGAGTATAGGGCCACCCACTGGAATACATGTAACCTGTGAGAGCCCATGCCCCTGATAAATGGATTCTCCCTCCCCAGCAGCCCTGTCAACTGCCAGCAGCCAGCAGCTAGGGTGAGGCCTTGCAAACCTCTCCCCCATGCATGCTGGAATGCTGACTTACTGGCTTGATCTCATGTGCAGGTGTTGTGCATCCCCAGCTGCTGAGTTCATTAGTGCTAAGTTATGTCTGGAAGACACTGTTTCATGCAGTCCTCCTCAACCTCTGACTTATAATCTTTCTACCCTTTTTATAATGTTCCCTGAGACTTGATGGGAGGAGGGATGATAGATAGTCCATTTGGGGCAAAGCACTTGACAGCAAGTAGACTTCCAGATCACTATCAGCTTGATTTCTCCATGTCCTGTGACCAAAGTGCATGATGTCTGCAGCAGCAGTGTTTTACCATCAAGTTCAGGTGGGTGACCAAAAGCAACAGCAATAGTCTGTGTTGTTTGGGGTGCCTTTAGGATTCTCCCTGACCAATTTGACGGGAGGTATCCTACATCTAAGACTAGGATTTTTGTTTGAAACCCAAGGGTTGCGGGGCATCATTATGCTCCCATGTGAGATAGCCCCAATCAAACACGATGGACATTTGGGGTAGAAGTTGAGGAAATTTGGATGGGCAAAGAAGACATTGGCTCCTAATAAAATTGCAAGAATGGGGGCTGGCAAAGAGCACTGGCTGCTCTTGCAGAGGTCACAGGTTTGGTTCCCAGCACCCACATGGTGGCTAACAACTGTCTGTGATTCCAGTTTCAGGAAATCTGACACCCCCTTCTGGCCTCCAAGGGACATTGCCTGACACGGGTGCATCTACTTATGTGTAGGGAAGGTACACGTACACATAAAAATGTTAAATTATAAGAGTGAAGAATCAGTTAAAAAATCATCTGAATATCCAGAAGATAGGGTCATAATGATGAAAAGAATATAAATACACACAGAAAAAATTACCACAAGCCAGGCATGATGGCACATGCCTTCAATCCCAGCAGAGGCAGGCAGGTCTCTGTGATACTGAGTCTAGTCTGGTCTATATAGTGGGTTCTGGTCCAGCTCAGATTACTGGGAGACCCTGTTAAGAAAAAAGGAACAAAAATTTACCACAAAATAGCAGTATTTGCCAATGTAGTTATAAATATGTATTTCTTTTGGTTTATGGACTAAATACAGATAAGGAGATCAGAGCAGGGGAGTCTGTTCCTGCTTGTAATCCTAGCACTTGAGAGACAGAGTGATGGCTATCAGAGGTCAGCCTTGGGGCTGGAGAGATGGCTCAGCAGTTAAGAGCACTGAGTGCTCTTTCAGAGGACCCAGGTTCAATTTCCAGCACCAACATGGTGGCTAGCAACCATCTGTAACTCCAGTTCTGGGGATCTGACACCCTCTTCTGTCCTCTACAGGTATTGTGCACATGGGTATACTTACATACATGCAGGCGATACAGTCATACACTTAAAATGAAAATAATAAATACAATTTGTAAAAAGAGGCTAGCTTTGATTTGCAGAAGAGGTTACAGGCCAGCCAAGGCTACATAGCAATACCCCATCTCAAATAAAAAATAAAGAATAATATTATAATAGTGACAACTTCCATGTGTGTAGATCTCCTCAAATCCTACTGTACTACAAGAAAAGCCTTGCTAATTTTTTCCTTTCATTGCACCTCTGCTAGGATCTATTTCATCCTTTAAGACTGGCCTTTTACAAGATAAAAAGGAACTAGGGCCATTGTTCAGTTGGATCCAGGGTTTGGGGAATTGGCTGAGTCAGTAATGTGCCTGCCTCACACAGTGGAGACACAACCAGGATCACTGCATCACTGTTGATACAACAGCTGGGCCTGAATTGCATTTGCAACCTCAGTGCTGAGGGCACAGCGTAGAGGCACTCGGGAAGGTCCAGGTTCAGTGAGAGACACTATCTCTAAAAGTATGAGGGAATGTGATGATGGAAGATACCCATGTCGACCTCTGGCCTGCATGTGCACGTGCACACACACCCACAGCCACACTGACATACACACAAACATGAACATGAACATACATTATACTACAAACATGCACACACATGCACACACCACACACACGAACATACATTATAATATACACATGCACACACATACACATATGAACATACACTTACACACATGCACATGCATACACACATACATACACATGAACCACACACATATACACACAAACACACGAATACACATATATGCACACAAACATACTACACCCATTCACATACATATGCACATGAACATATGCTACACTACACACACGCACACATACACACATACATATACACACACATGAACATACACTTACTACACACATGCATACACACACACACACATGCACGCAAGCCAGACGTGGTGACACACACTTGCAATCCAAGGTAAAGACAGGCAGATTCCTGGAGTTCATTGGTCAGCCAGCCTACCTTAATCTACAAATCCCAGTGAGAGAGCTTGTCTCAAACACAAGGTGGATGGCTCCTGAGGTTGGCCGCTGGTCTCCTCATGGATGTGTACACACGACTCAACCCTTCACACATGCATACACATGACCAATAAGGGCTGTTGGGGAGCAGAGTCTGAGCAAAAATAAATCGTATGATAAAACATCTATTTGCCCTAGCTCCTAGAATAAAATCTCATACACCAGATGACTGTAAGCATCAGAAACATATTGTTTACAGTTCTGGAGGCTGGGAAGGCTACGATCAAAGCGTCATTGGATTCAGCGTCTATCGAAGGTCTTTTGCTCATGGACTGTGACTACTTTTTTTTCTTTTCCCGAGACAGAGTCAGATGTAGCCCACCAGGCCAGCCTGGAACTCACTATGAAGCTGAGGGCAGCCTTGTACTCCGAAGTTTCCAGCTTCCACCTCTCAGGTCCTGGGGTCACAGGTGTGTGCTACTCAGACTGGCCTGGATGGTCCCTCTATGTGGCCTCTCATGGTAGAGGGGCAAATGGCTCTGAAGCTCTGGAAAGCCTCTGACAGAAGAAGGGGTAGCACCGTTATTGCCTGGTCATCTTTGCATGGTCCCATCTTCTTTTTTGAATGAATATTTTATTTATTATTTTTGTTTTATTTTATTTTATTATTTTTTTGGCCTTTTTGAGACAGGGTCTCCCTGTAGCTCCAGCTGTCCTGGAACTCACTCTGTAGACCAGGCTGACCTTGAACTCACAAAGATCCGCCTGCCTCTACCTCCCAAGTGCTAGGATTAAAGGCATGCCCCACCATGCCCGGCTGTTTTATTTTATATGTATGAGTACATTGCCTGCATGTATATAAGTGCACCCCTGTCATGCATGCCTGCGGAGGCTGTGGTGGTTTGAATGTGTGTCCCCATAGGATCTAGGTATTCAGACATTTGTCTCCAGTTGGTGGCGCTGTTTTTGGAGGTCTTGGGGTGTGTGGCCATGCTGCAGGAAGTGTGTCACTGGGGGCAGGCTTAGTGAGCTTAACAAGCCTCGTGGTCTACAGTTGCTCCCTCTCTGCTTCCTGTGTTCTTTGCGAGATGTGACCCTCGGTTTGCTGCTCCAGATCCAGCCGCCATGCCTCCCACCACAATGACGCTAATTCCCTGGAACCGCCAATCGTAAACTCAAATAAACTCTTCCTTTTATAAGTTCCTTGGTCATGGTGTTTTATCACAGCAACAGAAAAGTGACTAATACAGAGGCCAACAGAAATAGGCCAAGCTGCTATGTGAGGAGTCTTTCAAGAAAATGGTAGGTTGGTATTCCTGATGCATTCTGTGCCCTCCTACTCTTCCCAAATGAAAAGCAAGAACAGACCAGCACACCTCCTGGATAGAGACTTGTTCTTCTCTTTCAACTGATCACGTCTATTTGTTGTTCTTGTGATTTCAGTTCACTTTTACGTTTTTGAGACAGTGTCTCACTCTGTGGCATAGGCTGGCCTGGACCTCAATATGCAGCTCAGGCTGGCCTCACACTTGGAGTTATCCTCCTGCCTCAGCCTCCTCTGTACTTGTGTTGCAGCGTGAGCCATGGATTGCTCGATTCAGTTCAGTTTAAGATCCATCAAAGTTTCAAGGCCTTCTTTTCTGTTTTCTGTAGGAGAGAACATGATACAATGAGTTCAAAATTAGTAGGAAATACTGTTTCTAGTGTCTCCCATTGTCCTTCAAGGGGACTTACATGTATCATTTCTAACCCTTCAACCAGATCTGCAAGAGTAACATATTATTCTAAGTTTACAGATGAGAGAACCCAGACTCACACTGGCTACATGACTTGGTCCCAGGTCAGGAAATCAAGGCTAGGGATTTGAACTCAGGTCTGTCCGAGTCAAAGCTTGGACCACCTTCAGCTGTAATGCCACTTCCACTTGATGTTCAGTGTTTTTACTCCTTTAGGTGATGTTATTCTATCAGCTTCTGAAAGGCCAGTGGTCAAGTTTTCATATAGGAGAGCATCTGGAAATTACATATGATGGAAATTACAGATGTTTGAAATGCCATCATACAATGATTCCCTTCATCTTCCCACCTCCTTTCTTTGTTTTCCCACCCCCAAGTCTCAGAGATGAGGAAACTCAGGGCAGCAGAAAAGGGACCTAGAGTGACATCCCTGCCAACTGTGGCTGCTTTCTTATCTATTTATGCACTGATTTTTGTATTCCTCTCATGTGCTAGAATTAACCTCAACTTCTGGTTCTGCTATGCAACCTCAAATTAATTTGAATTTCCAATCTGATTTATGCAAATTAAATTGTCAGTTATTTATGCAGCAATAGTAAAATCCAAGAGAATTTCAATTGGGTTTGTTTCTGTGATTTTCTTTTTCCTTATTCCAAAAAAAAAAAAAAAAAAAGCCAGGATTTGGGGCCGTTAGTATCTTGCAAGGCTGAAAACAAAAGCTGTTTCAAGAAGACCTCTTTATTGTGTGACAATCTAAGCTCACAGAGGAAACCATGCTTGGGTGTTTGGGGTGGAGGGGAGAAGAATTGGTGTTTGTGAGGACCTTTGTAAAGAAGGATCCCAGGCAAGAGGTTTGCAAGCCTGGGAAAGGGGCAGTCAGGTACTATGGGGAAATTAGACTGTGGCCTACTCCATTTGTGCATTCTGAAGAACTCTGAAGTGCAAGGGGTGTGTTTATGCTGGTGGATTTGGGGAGCATGTTGTCTCTGGAAGAAATTTGTTGTTCACTCCAGTGCAGAGCCATAGACCCACTAAGCTTGGACATTGCTGTAACTCAGATAATGTCCATATGAACACAGGGTATAGACTAATGGGTGTGGTCTTTCTAAGAGTCACAGTCTGGGGGCAGAAGAGATGGCTCAGTGGTTAAGAGCATTGGCTGCTCTTGCAAAGGACCTGGGTTCAGTTCCAA
Source organism: Rhizomys pruinosus (assembly GCA_009823505.1). Lineage (NCBI taxonomy): Eukaryota > Metazoa > Chordata > Mammalia > Rodentia > Spalacidae > Rhizomys > Rhizomys pruinosus. The sequence goes on from VZQC01015628.1 coordinate 689,382, forward strand.
GCACTGATATGGCTGCTAACAACTCCAGTTACAGGGGATCCAATGCCCTCTTTGACCTCTACAGACATTGCACAACATGGGTGCACTTACATACATGCAGGCAATACACTCATACACATAAAATAAAAATAACAAATATATGTTGACAAATAGGACTTCATGAAATAAAGAGCTTTTGCTTAGCAAAGCAAGCTGTCAGTTAAGTGACCAGGCCTACAGAATGGGTAAAAACAGCTTTTCCACTTATACATCTGATGTGAGAGTACTACGTAAAATATCTATAGTACCCCAAAATACCAAACGTCAAGAAAATAAATGACCCAATTAAAAATGGAATATGAAATTGAACAGACTATTAAGGAGAGATACAAATGGATTATTAGCATTTTAAAAAGTGTTCAACATCCTGGGGGCTGGAGAGATGGCCTAGCAGTTGGGAGCACTGACTGCTCTTGCAGAGGACCCAGGTTCGATCCCTAGAACACACATGGTGGCTGAGAACTGTCCGTAACTCCAATTCCAGGAGAACTCCAGTTCCAGGGTGTGCTGGATAGCTTTAGTGTCAACTTGACACACCTGGGCTGAGGGAGCCTCATTTGGGGAATTGGCTCCATTGGATTGGCCTGTGGCCACATCTGTGGTGTATTGTCTTGATTGTCAAGCAGTGTGGGAGGGCCCAGCTCCCAATGAGTAGTGCCACCCTGGGCAGGTTGTTGTGTACCATATAAGAAGGCAGGCTGGGCATGAGCCAGAGGAGCAAGCCAGTGAACAGCATTCCTCCATGGCCTGTGCTTCAGCTCCTGCCTCCAGGTTCCTGCCCTGAGTTCCTGCCTTGGGCTCCCTAAGTGATGAACTGTGACCCAGGAAATGTAAGCTGAATAAACCCTTTCCTCCCCAAGTTGGTATTGGTCAGAGTGTTTTGTCACAGCAATGGAAGAGAAACTAGAACAGAAATTGGTACCAGAGAGTGGGCTATTGCTGTGACAGACCTGACCTTGGTGTTTTGGGAAGGATTTTGTAAGCATTTGGAACTTTGGGCTAGAAAAATTATTGAATGCCTAAAGATCATTGCCGTGGAACTTGGAACAGTTTTGCTGAGAGAGTTGTAGATGATGGAGGCCTGGCTTGTGAAGTTTCTAGTTTCAAAGGGAAGCAGAGATCATCAGGACTGTTTAATCTGTGAGTTCTGGTCAGCTGGGGCTGAAAAATCAGCTGTAAGTAACAAGAGACCAGAACCTGAAGTGAAATCTTTGTTGTACTGGGACAATTGATGCTGTTTAGCTGGGGCTGAAAAATCAGCTGTAAGTAACAAAAGGCCAGCATCACTGTGGTGAAATCTTCTGGGAAGAATTTCTTCAGGGTCAGCACACAGAAGCTATGTTTCCAGAGGGGGGCTGAGCCTCCATGTCAAGCCAGAGCAGGACTTGGTAACATGTAAGAGTCTCCTATATTATTCCGGTGTTGAAAGCATGAAGGGGTCACAGAGAGCAGCTGAGGCCTGGCACTAAGAGAGGCCAGGAAAGGCCACTGGTCAGAGTGTGGCCTTGGTTGCAGTGAAGACTCCAAGATTCCAGGGGTCAGGAAGAGAAGCTGAGGTTTTGCATCAAGAGAGGTTAGAAGCAACCTCAGTTTCAGTGGTGACACCAGCTTTTTGGAGATGCTGGGACCATGGGATGACCATCAAGAGCAGCAGCAAATGTCGAATGGAGCTGGCCTGGGCCTGTGAGATGAGCTGTGTGTGCCACGGATGGCAGAGTCAGAGAAGGGGAGCTGCTGAAACCCTTTGGAGCCCAGAAGATCGTGAGTGAGTCCCACGTGTCCAGCCTTGAGCTACTTGCTGGATTTAGGTTTTGTTTGAGTGTGCCTAATTCTTCCCTTTGAAATAAGACAGTACTTGATTGGATTTTACAGCAGCCCACAGTTAAGAGACTTTTAATAGACTGTGAACTTTTAAGTGTTTGGACATTTTAAGGACTGTAGGGCTTTTAAGGTTGTACTGTCTTAGGTTGTGATTAATGTTAACGTCATACTTTGGAGATAAGAACTGGAAAGGTGGTAGTTTAATAGTGATGTGTTTTGTGTGTCAAGTTGACAAGGGGTCAATTGTGCTGGATAGCTTTAGTGTCAACTTGACACACCTGGGCCGAGGGAGCCTCAGTTGGGGAATTGGCTCCATTGGATTGGCCTGTGGCCACATCTGTGGAGTATTGTCTTGATTGTCAAGCAGTGTGGGAGGGCCCAGCCCACAATGAGTGATACCACCCTGGGCAGGTTGTTGTGTACCGTATAAGAAGGCAGGCTGGGCATGAGCCAGGGGAGCAAGCCAGTGAACAGCATTCCTCCATGGCCTGTGCTTCAGCTCCTTCCTTCCAGGTTCCTGCTCTGAGTTCCTGCCTTGGGCTCCCTGAGTGATAAACTGTGACCCAGGAAATGTAAGCTGAATAAACCCTTTCCTCCCCAAGTTGGTGTTGGTCAGAGTGTTTTGTCACAGCAATGGAAGATAAACTAGAACACAGGGGAATCCGACACTGTCTTCTGACCTCCCTGGTAATTGCACGGCATGGGTGCACAAACCTACATGCTGACAGTACACTCATACACATAAATAAATAAAATAAAAATCAATGTTAAAAAAAATAAAAATTTAAAAAAATTTAAAAAAAAGTGATCAGCATCGTTAGCCATCAGGGAAATGCAAATTAAAATTACTTTGATGTTCTATCACACCGTTGTCATAATGCTTATCATGAAATAAACAAACGATCTGGTGAGATGGCTCAGTGGTTAAGAACACCTGCTGTTCTTGCAAAGGGGACCTGAGTTCAGTTTTCTGTATCCAATAGGGTAGCACATAGACATTTGTAACTCCAGTTCCAAGGTTGATGCCCTCTTCTTGCCTCCATGGGTTTTACATCCATGTAAAACCATGTATGCACTTACATACATGTAGACAAAATACTCATATACTTCAATTAAAAAGTAATAATAAAAATGTTTAAAAAAAAAACAATGTCAAATTCTGATGAGGATGTGAGGAAGAAGGAACACTTATTCACTGTTGGGGGAGTGCAAACCAGTGTGGCTACTGTGGAAATGAGTTTGGAGGTTTTGCAAAAAGGTTTGAAGTCAGACATGGGGGCACAGGACTTTAATCGTAGCACTTGAGAGGCAGAAGCAGAGGCAGTTGCTGTAAGAACAAGGACAGCCTGATCTTCATAGCTAGTTCAGGACCAGCTGGGGCTGTAAGGAGACTCTATCTTAAAACAAAAACAAAACAAAAACTCAAAAAGCAGAAGTATCATATGACTCAATTATCCCACTCTTGGGCATATATCTGAGGGAGTCCATGTTGTACTAAACAGATACTTGCTTATCCATGTTTATTGCTGTTCTAGTTACAATAGCTATGAAATGGAATCAGCCTACATATCCACCACGTAAATGTCTGCATCATCAAGATGTGGTACATATACACAATGGAACTCTCTCAGCACCACAGAAAAATGAAATTAGGACACTTTCAGGAAAATAGAGCTGGAAAATTTTCTACTGAGTGCTGCCATATGTTCTCTCTCAGGTGTGGATCCTAGCTTTCAATTTTTAAATTTCTGTTTAAAGTGGGGTGAGTGTTTATAGAATCTAGGAAGCAAGATAGGAGTCAGGAGAGGTGGTGTGTGTGTGTGTGTGTGTGTGTGTGTGTGTGTGTGTGTGTGGTGTGTGTGTGGTGGGGGAGTTGTCTTGGTGGGAGAGACAGAAAAACACACGCGATGTGAAATCAGTGTGGAAATTATTAGAGCTGGAAAAGGTTAAAGTTGGAATGGGTGGGGTGGGTGATGGGGAAAGGTGGGCGTTGGGGGAGGGTGTGATGGTTTGAATGAGGAATGTCCCTCATAGGATCCAAGCATTTGAACAGGTCACCTGTTGGTAGGTAGCACTGTTTGGGGAGGTGTAGTATGTACAGCCTTGTTGAAGGAAACACACCACTGGGTGGGGGGGTTGTTAGAGTATCTAGCCCAGTTCTAGTTTCATTCTCTGCTTCCTGTTTGTGCTTGAAGATGTGAGCTCTCAGCCTTCTGCCCCAGCTGCCTCCGGCCCTGCCTCCTCACCATGAGAGACTCATATCCCTCTGGAACATCAGCTAAATCAACCCTTCCTTCTATAATTGCCTTGATCATGGCATCTGTTCAGCTCCACGCCATGTCATTTTATCACAGCAACAGAAAAAAAAAATAACTACTACAGATGTTAAAACAAAACTTAGGATATTTTGACAAATAATCTGTCTGTTGTCTGCCCACTGCCTATGAACTTGCCTGTAGCAAAATTAAAACAAAGGAGTAATTTGGCAGAGGGAATTTCAAGACAGTCTAACATTGAATCATTGGTGTGGTTATTAATGGTAAACATTATGCAGATCTTCAATGAAATAGAACAAGTGAGCAGAGAGAAATACAAAACACACAGTTTGTAGAAGAAGGCAACACTAGAAAGCTTAATAATATAGCAGCTAAGGCCTGTCCCAGAAGAGAGGGTTTCTTTGATAAGGAGATTAGAGCAATTGAAGAGAGGCCTCCAATTTGCATTTAAACAATGGAAAAGCTCCCATCATATCAAGACCCCAATAATCTAAGCTTCCAAATTGTCAAAGAAAAAACCCTAAGGAGTTTTCTGCTGGTAGAAACCCACAACATACAAAAGCTGCTGCTGATGTGGTTGAAGGTCCATCTCAAGCTGGCGAACAGAGGTCCTGATCAGCCTTTGTCTAAAACTATGAAGCTCAAGCCTGGTTGGCAATGAAGACCTCAGGATGTTGGAAACGTCAGAGCCAGGAGACATCTGCCAAGAACATCTTTATACAGCTAGTGTTAGCAGTCCAAGAGAGTCGTGAATGTTGTAGGCAGTGAAGCTGGAGGGGCTGAGGCAGCTGAGCCCTGGAAGTAAAGTCCCAGACATCAGACATGGAGCTACAGGATTTTGTGTTTGCCGTGCTGGTGTTTGGTCTTGCTTTGGTCTGGAATTTTCTCTCTGTGCCCTCATCTCTCCATTTTGGAATGGGAATGTATATTTGGTTCCATTGTATGTTGGAAGAGACTTTGGACATTGGGCTTTAAAATAGTATTGAGAGTGTAAAGAGCTATGGGGACATTTAAGGCTTGACTTACATTCTGTATTATGATGTGGCCATGAGCCTATCTATGGGAGCCAAGGAGTGGAATGAGAAATGTCCTCTCATAGGCTCCAAGTCCGTAAATAGTTTGTTCCTTGTTGGAGGAAGCAGATCACTGAGGTAGAATGTGAAAGTACCTAGGTTGGTTGCCCATTTTCAGTTCTCTTGGCTTCCTGTGCCTACTTGAAGATGTGAGTGCTCAGCTTTTGGCTCTAGCTGACTCCTGTCATGGCTCCCCACCAGGGACTCTTATCACTCTGGAATCATAAGCCCCATAAACTCTTCCTTCTATAAGTTATCTTGGTTATGGTATTTTAGCCCAGCAACTGAAAAGTAACCAATACAGAGGTTCAACCAAAACCCAAACTATAGGGAACAGCCACAAAGAAACCTACTACTTCGTAAGCTAAATAAAAGTTATAATTAATTTGTAAAAGCCTGAATGGACAATGCTGCTTCTGAAAGCCATAAGCCTTTACTAGAAATCCCAATGCCAGGTGTGGAATACCTCCCTATAAGTTATTGGCTAGGGGGCTCCCAGAAACCACCCCTCCCCAAAGAATGGAGGCTATTGTCTCTGCTTTTCATCACTGACTAGAAGTAGATGGTAAGATCCTATTACAGAAGACACCACACACTTGACATATAACACACCTATAAGTGACACTGGAACTTAGCTGTCAATTTCTTTCTCCTGGTTAGTGTTTACAGTTCATAGTGCTGGAAGGTTCTATGCAGGTAGACAGCTGTGAGAGAAAAGACATCAACTGTCTTACTCAGTTCTGGAACCTGCATACTGGAATATCCATCTGCCAAACAGCATGTTCCTACTGGTACAATAGCAGCATGACTCTTTTGCTCCTTGGGAAAGAATACATATTTCTTATTGTAAAGTTGGGCAAAAATTTATGGTGGGGAAGCTCACAAGCCTTTATGGGGGTCTTTCTATAGGTGTTATGCTACTTGAAGACAAGATGCCTTCTGAATATTTGTCTTTATACCTTAGACTAGTGTTGTTTTTAGCTTTGTCCAGAAAAGCTTCATTCAGCAGTGGTGCATGGTAAATAGAGGCTCATAAGTGGTAAAAACACCAAGAATAAGTAACTGTTGAGTGTGCAGCCTTGAACAAGACATCACCATCTCCAAGGCCCATGGAACAACACCCAGTAAAAGGGGTGGGGGATGGAAAGATCATGGGAGCTGGAGGATGGGGAAGAGTTCTCTGAACTCCATCTGGATAGCCACGGCTGATGTAATCATGAACACAATAGTCATGGGTACACAAAGATCTAAGACATGAAAGTCAGAGAGGGATTCACTGGAAAGAAGAGGGAGGTCAGCAGGAGTGGGGGGAGAAGAAGGGAACAGAGATAAATGTGTTCACAGCACGTTGTATGTATGAGTGAAGCTGTTAGGAACTAAATTGAAGTTAAAAAGAAAGTTCAGGGCTGGAGAGATGGCCTAGCAGTTAAGAGCACCAACTGCTCTTGCACAGGACCCGGGTTCAATCCCCAGCACCCACATGACAGCTGAGAACCATCTTTAATTCCAGCTCCAGAGGAACCTGACACCCTCTTTTGACCTCCCTGGCATCGTATGACACAGGTGCACCAACCTACATGCTGACAGTAGACTTATACACATAAAAAAAAAAGAAAAAAAAAGTTCAAGCCCTGCCTAGATTACAGAGTAAGTTTAGGTCAGCCTGGGCAACTTAATGTGACCCTGTCTCAAAATAAAAATATTTAAAAAGAAAGGATTGGAGATGTAGCTCATTATTGGAATGAGTGCACATGAGAAACTCTAGATTAGATTCCCCAGTACTATAAACAAAACAAAAGAAAAATAACAAAAATGTGTGTTTGAATGAGTGTGTGTACATGGATGTACATGTGTGTACATGTGTCTGTCTGTCTGTCTCTGTGTGTCTGTGTGCCTTTGTGCACATGTGAACCTTTGGTCCGTTCACCACCTTACCTTCTTGCTCTGAACCCCAGGAAGCTCACAGTTTTGAATAGCTTCTATATACATTGCCTTCTGGCTTGTGATTGGGTTTAGCCCTTGGTGGGTATTATCAGGAAGTGAAAAGAAGGGAGTGGAGTGTGCATTGTGGTATTTAGGACGCAAGATTCCCTCTCTAAGGGCTTCCTGGATTCTGGTCATTTGGCTGTAGCCAGCAGCTCTTGCCTGTTGCCTGTCCGTAGTGACCTTCATTTAACTGGCTTCTAGCACCCACCTCTTTTTCCTTGCTCTCTGAAGCCTAGGCTCTTTAGACTCCTCAGCTACACCCCAGAAGCTCTGCATCATTCCTAATTGATTTCCCCAATCCTGCTTATAGGTATATAAGTATACATCTCTTTAAGGAATTTCTTTGTTAAATTCTGCGTTAATTGCCTTTTAGCATGTCACGTTTTTGCTGCCCCTTCCTCCTCTCCCTGTCTTCCTTTCTTTCTGCTTCCTTTCTTCTCTTCTTCTGTTCCTCCCTCCCGTCTCTCCTATCCCTCCAAGTGCCCTGACATCATATGACTCTTTTTCACAACTGAATATGGACTATGATTCATACCATTAATATTTTCCTCCCTACCCCCAAAGTTACGAAAAGTACTAAAATAACTGTGCAGTTCATATCAGAAACATGTGTAGTAATACACTTTAGCATCAAATCCAAATCAATTTGAAAACTTACACAAATTCACACATTCTAAAGACACCCTGATCTTCAGTAATATAGGCAGAGTGGGTGACTGCTGAGCTTCCCTGGGACTGAAGTGTTCAGTCAGCGTGACCATTCTCAAGTCCATACTTCTAGGACTTAATTGTTCTACACCTATAATCCCAGCTGCTTGGAAGTCTGAAGCTAGAGGACTGCCATTCAAGGCCATCCTGGTGTACAGTCATTTCCAGGCTAGCCTGGGCAACTCAGTGAGAACTTGTCTCAAAAATGCTTTCATCATTTAAATTAAATTTGTATTAAGTAGCACATAAAAACATCAAATATATACATATTAGCGTAGTAACATGTAATATGTAGATTTGTTCATATGTAAAGTGTTGAAAGGTTAGCTAAGGAACCAGAGAGATGGCTCAGTAGTTAAGGTAGTTAAAAGAACTGGCTGTTCTTGCAGAGGACCCAGGTTCGATTCCTAGTACCCACGTAGTGGCTAAAAACCATATAAAACTCTGGTTTTGAGGGATCCAATGCCATCCTCTAACCTCTGTGGCTACTGCCTGGATGAATGTTCTTATATACTTGAAGGCAAAATGTTCATATGCATAAAAATAATAAATACATAAATAAATACAAACATACATACAATTTTGAAAATGAAAAAAATTGTATGTATGTTTTGGAAGTCCAATAGTTACTTTGCAAAAACTAGACCTTAAGTTTAATCCCCGGTACCAAGAATCAGAGGAGGAGGAGGAGGAATAGGAGGAGGAGGAATAGGAGGAGGAGGAAATAATATAGATAACCACAAGGTTGTTGTAGTATCCTACAACTGCTCAGAGAGCATCCTGCTATAAGGCTATCATTTCAATGAATTGTTAAAAGCAAAGATAAAAACAAAACATTCAAAACTAATTGTTAAAAATTAAGCCTCTGCCCAAGATGGGGACCATTATTGTCAGCCTCTTCAGTTAGGGTGAATATTATTTCCCTAAGCCTGTAATAAATACTTAGGATGTAGTTTAACATACTCAAGACACATGGCAAAGCTAAGCAAAGGCCATTCAGATTATAATGAAAACGATTACCCACCAGAAACTGAGAGTGTTATTTGAGGTGGAATTTCAATCCCAAGAGAAAACACATTTCTATCTTGGGACAGTGAGATGGCAGAATGCTAGGAAGAACGTGACCAGAGGCACTCGTGAGGATGTCAGGCCAGGAGTACTCTGCTGTCTCCAGCAATAGGTTCCCCTGAGTGTAGCTGAAGTTACTTGAAAGCTGGTTTTCAGGGCTTAAAACCACATCCTCTTTTAGATGACACCCCCCCCCCCCAAATATCACCAGAGAACTAGCAGAAACTGACTGTATGCAAAGAAAGGTGAGAGCTTCGGCGCCTGGGGAAGACTCATGAGCCCAGCTGGGGACAGGAAGAAGGTGAGGAACTTTCTGCTTTATCTTCAGAAGGCCCATTTCTTTCCAGTTCAAATGTATCCCAATTAGAAAAGTTCCGGGAGGGGCTAGAGAGATAGCCCAGCGGTTAAGAGCACCGACTGCTCTTGCAGAGGACCCGGGTTCAATCCCCAGCACCCACATGGCAGCTAAGAACCGTCTGTAACTCCGATTCCAGGAGAACTCCAGTTCCAGGGGAATCCGAGACCCTCTTCTGTGACCTCCGCGGCATTGCACGACACGGGTGCACAAACCTACATGCAGACAGTACATTCATACACATACAAAAATAATAAATAAAAATTTAAAAAAAAAAGAAAAAGAAAATCTCTGGGATAGGTTGGAGGGATGGCTCAGGGAAAGGTGCTTGCCGACAATCCTGATGACAACATGAGTTCAATCCCCAGGACCCACATGGAAGGAAAGAGCTGACTCTCAAAAGTTGTTCTCTGACTGCCACAAGTGTACTGTAGCACTAGTCCTAACCTCAAATAAATGTTAATTTTTTGAAGCTGTTAGGCAACTGGGAAGAAGCATTCCTTTTGCATCGTGTTCAGGCAGAGAGATGTTTTCTTGTGGCTTGGTCAAGGCTCTGTGGTAGAACATACAAGTAGTTATTATGTCAGGAGAGATTTTTTTTGAATGTTCTCTTTCAGGAGTTTATGTAATCATTATTGCTTCATGTTAAACTGGTTAACCCTTTCCCTTCTCACCTGAGAAACAGCTTCTGTGAGATCCAATTCTGGTGTCCTTGTTGAGTTAAATGACATTGACTTGCCCTCAGTTTGTGACACACCTGCAGAGAGTCTGGTACTTAAGGATGAAGCACCCTGGTCCTCTGGCTGGCATACACAGTGATTAAGGATGGAGCTTTAAGCCACATTTTCTGGGCTTTTAATCTCACAAATGGTGCAACCCTGAGAAAGGTTCTGTTTCCCCATTGAACAATGGAAACAATAATACTACCTCCTTATATGGTTGGCGGGATGATTAAATGAGTCAGTATATACGAGGGTCTTAGAATGGTACCCGTCTCGAGCCAAATCCTCAGTGTTTGCTTTTTCTTAACATTGGCAGGAATACACTGATATGATAGTCTTTCAGAATATGGTGGGTGTATGATTACCCTTTTTTTATTATGTGTGATTTGGAGGACAATTGATGTCTCATGATTGACTACACAATGGGTGCTTATAATATGTAAGCTCAGGTGTGTTTGGAACTCTCAAGGTGGAAGAACACCATGTGACCACCCACCTCAGTGGAGGCTTCTTGGCACCTCTTTGCTTGATTCACAAAGTGAGTCAAGCAGGCTCAATGCTCTCATGATTAACTATGTGCCCATGATAGGATCAGCCCTGTGGGCTCTGATCAGTGACTATAGAAAGGTTACTGACTTCTACTAGGTAGTTCTTTCTAATAGAGAATTTCCAGGGGCTTGGGAAACTTGTTTAGAAAATATTAAATAAACTTGAAATTAGAAAAGAGACTCTTATAGATATTGAAGAGTTAGGTTAGTAGAGGGGTAGTTCCCTTTCACTCTTCCCCTTCAAATCACACCCCACATTATGGCTGTGATCAGAGAAGGAAGAGGGCAGTGCCTGTGAGGATCAAGAAGCTTGGTTGAAAACTGGGCTTGGGTGGGCAACTGGTTATTTCTCTCCAAGCTCTAGTATTCTTGTTTGAGCCTCACATAGATATTCTATCATAAATTCTCTGAGGCGAATATAGTCTCTGAGTTAGCATCGGGCCTGGTGAAATCTGGGACAATTTAAGAAGAGTCAGGGCTGGAGAGATGGCTTCAAGATTAAGAGCACTGGCTGCTCTTGTAGAGGACCTGGGTTCGGTTTCCAGCACCCATGTGATGGCTAACAACCACCCTTAATTTCAGTTACAGCAGATTCAACACCCTCTTCTGGCTTCCTCTGCACTGCACGACATGAGTGCCCTTCACATACATGCAAGGAACACATTCATAACACATAAAATTTAAATTAAAACTTAAACAAGTGAAAAAATTCTACAGAGAGTCTCAGTTCCTACAAGGGATAGGCAAGGAATATTCTTTCTTTTCAGCTGACATACTGCGCTCTTTAAAAATATTTTTTTTAATTTATTTTCATTTTATGTATATGAGTATTTTGCCTGCATGTATATCAGTGCAGTACATGCCCACAGTGGCCAGAGGAGGTCATCAGATGCCCTGGAACTAGAGTTACAGACAGTTGTCAGCTGCTCTGTGTGTGCTGGGAACTGAACGGAGGTCCTCTGCTCCTGTAGTGTTCTTGACTGCTGAGCCATCTCTCCATCTCTTGACATATTGAGCTCTTGAACAACCCACGGAAAATGTTTCCCCTGTGCCAGACCTTGATTCTTCTCTGAAATTCTTATCTTTGACACACCTCTGGATAAACTGTTGGCTTGTTTTGTTTTTTGAGATAGGCTTTGTAGCTCATGCTGGCTTGTAACTCAATATGTAGCCCAGACTGGCTTTGAGCTCACTGTGTAGCCCAGTGGATCCTCCTGCCTTACCCTTCTGAATGCTGGGACTAAACATGTGTGCCATCATGCCAGGCTCTGATTTGATTTTAGTTATGGTAAATGAAATAAAGTTCTTTGGTCATTTATAAATATCTGAGCTTGTAAAGAGGCTCAGATTATTATAATTCATATTATTATAATTGCCTCAAAACTTTCTTGAAAGTTCAGCAAGTTCTATAATAGGTAGAGATATTTTGCAACAATTAATTTAGCTTCTACCATGTCTGAAGCCTATACTACAAAACCAGTTATAATTTGTGCACCCAGCCTCTGGATCCCAAGATTAGAGGTCATGAGTCATCAGTATACCTCCCAATATTTGCCTTTCTTATGGTAAGGAAAGGTTTAAAGAATGTGCTCAGTTCTCAGACACTGGAGTGTCCAGGAAATTTCCTCTTTTATGACTTCTTTATTTTTCTCTGATTTCTTTTAAACGCTGGTGTGATGAATACACCAGTAATGAATACACTTGTAATCCCTCTTCAAGCCTCCCCTTCCATCCCACTCATTGGAGATAACCTCTGTTAAAAGTTTTTTTTTTTACCTAATTGAGTACAGTAATGAAGAATGACATTGGAATAGATGAGCCCATGAGCCATGCAGACAGAAAATAGAGAGAAAGTGTTCTTGTTTAGGAAGGAATTCTGAGTGCTGGTGTGAATGTAGAAGTCAGCTGGAGGTAAAAGTCCACACTTTCTGGCTAGCATGACAAGCAGTGGAACAGGTAAGAACCCATAACTAAGGGAATGTCCTAGCTGTAAGTGCAAAACAGCAGACTAATAAGAAGGACACATCAGGAGAAACAAAAATGAGGAGGTGATTCAATGTATGCCATCTGTGCCCAAGCCCGAGGAGGCCAGAAGAGGGTGTTTGTCCTTCTGTATCTGGAGCTACAGACAGCTGTGTGATGCCCAGCATAGGTTCTGGGAACCAAACTCAGGTCTTCTGCAAGAACAGTGCCTGCTCTTAACTGCTAAGCCATCTAGGTAGCCCTAGGAATGGTATATGAAAAAGAGGGGTTCTTCAAAAAAGCCAACACTATTGTAAAAAACTGAATATAGTCAGAGTAAAGAAGCCAAGGAGCAATGACAAGCAAAAGCAGTACAAGGTCAGATCTGTGTGCTGAAAGAGAACAAGTGTACTATGGAAGACAGTATTGGGACTGGTATTGTGGCATAGACTGGAAATCCCAGCCATTCAGGAGCCTGAGGATAGGAGAATCACAAGGTGAAGGTCTGGCCAGACTACAGAGCCAGCATGGACAACTTAGTAAGACCATGTCTCAAAATAAGGGTCCAGGTAAGATCCTATTGCTGATGACACTGTATACCTTGGTCACAGGATATGGATAAATCAACCTAGAACTGACTTAGAAGCTTTCTCACTGGGAGCAAATTTTTATAGTGCTGGGGGAGAAAAATATATAATGCCAGGTGCTGGGGGAGAAAAATCATCAGTCTTACCCAGCAGAGAACTCTGTAAACTATCACATCTAGACTGACAAGATGTACCTACTGCAGCAGTAGTGCTGTGAATACTGCAGGTTTAACCAAGCACTTTCTGATTTAGTATAGGTTTAACCAATACTCTCTGATTGGATTATGGCCTACTCTATGGGAGGTAACTCATTCCAGTCCTTTGAACCTGGCCAAGAACCTGTGGCTGGTGAGGACATAGGTGGTAAGGAGAATCTACTACTCTTATTTGGGTAAATGGACATGGTATCATTACTGCTCAGGGAACATAGAAGAAGAGTGAATGAAAAGAATACAAGTGCCAGAGGTTGGGAAATAGTGTCCTCTGCACGTGACACAGCTGATGCAGGCATGAATTCATAGCAGCTAAGGTTACTTGCGCAAGACCTGTACAAGACTGGGCCCATCAGCACTTTCCCCATGGAACAGGGGAGGACTCATGAGGCCCCACCCCTACTTGAGAGACGAGACTATTGACAGTGGATGGGGGTTGGGGGATGGCATTCTGCAGTTGCCTGTAGCCCAGTAAATAAGCTCCCACTCATGCTCAGCCAGGCAACCCACCCTACTTAAACTCTTTGGGTCACACACAAATGAAAGTAGCAAGGGGATTTGTTGGGAAAAAAAAACCAACATTTCAGCAGCAGAAGTAAGGGAGATAAGACAGGATAACAGGGCATAAAATGAACTAAAATTCATTGTAAACATATATGAACTTGCCAACAATAATCAACAAACAAACAAATAAATAAATAAATGGCCCAAAGAAGGCTGAGCATGTAGCTCAGTGGGAAGGCTCTTGTGTAGCATATAAAGGGCCCCAGGTTCAAAAACAAAAATAATAACCACGATTTGGGCTCAGTTGACAAAGTTAGGATTCCAGACAGTAAAATATTTATCATAGTTAGCTTTAGCTATCAACCTGACACAACTCTAGAGTCCTTTGGGGAGAGGTAATCTCAGTTGAAGAAATACCTCCATTGGATGGGCCTATGGGTGTAACTGTGAGACATTTTCTTGGTTGCTAAATGATGTAGGAGGGACCAGCTCACTGTTGGAGTTGCCATCCCTGGGCAGGTGGGCCTGGCTCTGTAAAAAAGGTAGCTGAGTAAGCCAGAGGAAGAAAGTCAGTAAGCAGTGTTCCTCTATGGCCTGTGCTTCATGAAGTTCCTGCCTTGGCTTTCCTCAGTGATGGATTATAATCTGTATGCCAAATAAACCTTTTCCTTTCCCAAGTTGCTTTTGGTCAGTGTTTTATCATAAGAGAAGCAAACCAGGACAGTATTATAATCAATCAATCAATCTAGCTATCATCTATCTATCTATCTATCTATCTATCTATCTATCTATCTATCTATCTATCTATCATCTATCTATCTATCATCTATCATCTATCTATCTATCTAATCTATCATTTCATGATTTCTATTAAATATACATTGAAAAGTTTAGAGTTAGGGGCTGGAGAGATGGCTCAGCAGTTAAGAGTGCTGACTGCTCCTGCAGAGGACTCGGGTGCAATCCCCAGCACCCACATGGCAGCTGAGAACTGTCTTTAACTCCAGTTCCAGGGGGATCCAATACCCTCTTCTGACCTCTGAGGCATTGGAAGATGTGGGTACACCAACCTACATGCAGACAGTACACTCATACACATAAAAAAAGAGAAAAGTTTAGAGCTAAGTGAAGATTATTTATGTAATTTACCCTCAAATAGTTCACGGGAAAAAGGCCATAAGGATAAGCATATTTTTTTAATTTTTAAAATTTTATTTATTTATTTTATGTGTATGAATGTACTGTCTGCACGTAGGTTTGTGCACCCATGTTGTGCAGTGCCGCAGAGGTCAGAAGAGGGTGTCAGATACCCCTGGAACTGGAGTTCTCCTGGAATCGGAGTTACAGATGGTTCTCAGCTGCCATATGGGTGCTGGGGATCGAACCCTGGTCCTCTGCAAGAGCAGTCGGCACTCTTAACCGCTAGACCATCTCTCCAGCCCCCAAACATTTTTTTTTTTTTTTTGAGACAGGTCTCCCTGTAGCCACAGCTGGCATGGAACTCACTAAGTAGACCAGCCTGGCTTTCAACTCACAGATGCACCTGCCTTTGTCTCTGGAGTGCTGGAATTAAAGGCATGCAATACCTTGCCTGGCTTGAGATAAGAATGAAAGTAGCCAGGTGTGGTGGCGCACGCCTTAAATCCTAGCACTTGGGAGGCAGAAGCAGGCGGATCTTTGTGAGTTCAAAGCCAGCCTGGTCTACAGAGTGAGTTCCAGGACAGCTGGGGCTACAGGGAGACCCTGCCTTAAAAAGACAAAAGAAAGAGCTCTAAATTTCCTTGTATATAATGACTTAATATGAATTTTCCTTGTTAGGGTCAAGGGTGTCCTCCCACCACTTCAGGACAGACATATTAAAGCAGCTGCTTGTTATTGATAATGAAATTGCTTTTGATAACAAAATATTATCAAATAATTACACAAAAAAAGAGCAAAAGAAAGAAAAGGAGGAGGCAGTCCAGTACCAAACCATTCATATGGTGAATACGTTTGTGTAATCTAATGCACTGCTTACACATCATATTCATTACAGTGTGTATGTATTTATCTATATGTGTATATTTATATATTTATATATATGTGCATATATACATATATGTATATATGTATTTGACAATGCAATTGCTTTGGGACACTATTCTTTCTAGATGTTCTGACATGTCTGACGTGTTTTATAAGTAGATATAGTAAAATAATACATTTTGCACATAACTTTGTTAAAATTCATATAGAAATATTGTTTAGGGAGGAATAGTCAAACTAGTCCGAGTTGCAAACATTTGTACCCTGGTTCCCAGGAAAGGAAATGCAGGCTCTGGGTGAGCGCGCTTCCAGTGAGAAAGATAAATAATTGTCTCATTTGCTTGCTTTGCTGTGAATATACTGACTAATGTGAATAGATAGCTATGAACACGAATGAACAGGTGTCTCTGTAGTATGGCTGCACTACTGTGCAGCCTGATCATAAGTGAANTCAGATGCCCTGGAAATAGAGTTACAGACAGTTGTCAGCTGCTCTGTGTGTGCTGGGAACTGAACGGAGGTCCTCTGCTCCTGTAGTGTCTTTACTGCTGCGCCATCTCTCCATCTCTTGACATATTGAGCTCTTGAACAACCCACGGAAAATGTTTCCCCTGTGCCAGACCTTGATTCTTCTGACTGAAATTCTTATTCTTTGACACACCTTGGATAAACTGTTGGCTTGTTTGTTTTTTTGAGATGGCTTTGTAGCTCATGCTGGCTTGTAACTCAATATGTAGCCCAGACTGGCTTTGAGCTCACGTGTAGCCCAGTGGATCCTCCTGCCTTACCCTCTGAATGCTGGGACTAAACATGTGTGCCATCATGCCAGGCTTATTTGATTTTAGTTATGGTAAATGAAATAAAGTTCTTTGGTCATTTATAAATATCTGAGCTTGTAAAGAGGCTCAGATTATTATAATTCATATTATTATAATTGCCTCAAAACTTTCTTGAAAGTTCAGCAAGTTCTATAATAGGTAGAGATATTTTGCAACAATTAATTTAGCTTCTACCATGTCTGAAGCCTATACTACAAAACCAGTTATAATTTGTGCACCCAGCCTCTGGATCCCAAGATTAGAGGTCATGAGTCATCAGTATACCTCCCAATATTTGCCTTTCTTATGGTAAGGAAAGGTTTAAAGAATGTGCTCAGTTCTCAGACACTGGAGTGTCCAGGAAATTTCCTCTTTTATGACTTCTTTATTTTTCTCTGATTTCTTTTAAACGCTGGTGTGATGAATACACCAGTAATGAATACACTTGTAATCCCTCTTCAAGCCTCCCCTTCCATCCCACTCATTGGAGATAACCTCTGTTAAAAGTTTTTTTTTTACCTAATTGAGTCGTAATGAAGAATGACATTGGAATAGATGAGCCCATGAGCCATGCAGACAGAAAATAGAGAGAAAGTGTTCTTGTTTAGGAAGGAATTCTGAGTGCTGGTGTGAATGTAGAAGTCAGCTGGAGGTAAAAGTCCACACTTTCTGGCTAGCATGACAAGCAGTGGAACAGGTAAGAACCCATAACTAAGGGAATGTCCTAGCTGTAAGTGCAAAACAGCAGACTAATAAGAAGGACACATCAGGAGAAACAAAAATGAGGAGGTGATTCTGTATGTCCATCTGTGCCCAAGCCCGAGGAGGCCAGAAGAAGCCGACCCTTCTGATACTAGAGCTACAGATAGCTGTGTGCATGCCAGCATAGGTTCTGGGAACCAAACTCAGGTCCTTCTGCAAGAACAGTGCCTGCTCTTAACTGCTAGCATCTAGGTACCCTAGGAATGGTATATGAAAAAGGGGTTCTTCAAAAAGCCAACACTATTGTAAAAACTGAATATAGTCAGAGTAAAGAAGCCAAGGACAATGACAAGCAAAAGCAGTCAAGTCAGATCTGTGTGCTGAAAGAGAACAAGTGTACTATGGAAGACAGTATTGGGACTGGTATTGTGGCATAGACTGGAAATCCCAGCCATTCAGGAGCCTGAGGATAGGAGAATCACAAGGTGAAGGTCTGGCCAGACTACAGAGCCAGCATGGACAACTTAGAAGACCATGTCTCAAACTAAGGGTCCAGTAAGATCCTATTGCTGATGACACTGTATACCTTGGTCACAGGATATGGATAAATCAACCTAGAACTGACTTAGAAGCTTTCCTCACTGGGAGCAAATTTTTATAGTGCGGGGGAGAAAAAATATTAATGCCAGCTGCGGGGAGAAAAATCACAGTCTTACCCAGCAGAGAACTCTGTAACTATCACATCTAGACTGACAAGATGTACCTACTGCAGCAGTAGTGCTGTGAATACTGCAGGTTTAACCAAGCACTTTCTGATTTAGTATAGGTTTAACCAATACTCTCTGATTGGATTATGGCCTACTCTATGGGAGGTAACTCATTCCAGTCCTTTGAACCCGGCCAAGAACCTGTGGCTGGTGAGGACATAGGTGGTCAAGGAGAATCTACTACTCTTTGGGTAAATGGACATGGTATCATTACTGCTCAGGGAACATAGAAGAAGAGTGAATGAAGAATACAAGTGCCAGAGGTTGGGAAATAGTGTCCTCTGCACGTGACACAGCTGATGCAGGCATGAATTCATAGCAGCTAAGGTTACTTGCGCAAGACCTGTACAAGACTGGGCCCATCAGCACTTTCCCCATGGAACAGGGGAGGACTCATGAGGCCCCACCCCTACTTGAGAGACGAGACTATTGACAGTGGATGGGGGTTGGGGGATGGCATTCTGCAGTTGCCTGTAGCCCAGTAAATAAGCTCCCACTCATGCTCAGCCAGGCAACCCACCCTACTTAAACTCTTTGGGTCACACACAAATGAAAGTAGCAAGGGGATTTGTTGGGAAAAAAAAACCAACATTTCAGCAGCAGAAGTAAGGGAGATAAGACAGGATAACAGGGCATAAAATGAACTAAAATTCATTGTAAACATATATGAACTTGCCAACAATAATCCACAAACAAACAAATAAATAAATAAATGGCCCAAAGAAGGCTGAGCAGATGTAGCTCAGTGGGAAGGCTCTTGTGTAGCATATAAAGGGCCCCAGGTTCAAAAACAAAAATAATAACCACGATTTGGGCTCAGTTGACAAAGTTAGGATTCCAGACAGTAAAAATTTATCATAGTTAGCTTTAGCTATCAACCTGACACAACTCTAGAGTCCTTTGGGGAGAGGTAATCTCAGTTGAAGAAATACCTCCATTGGATGGGCCTATGGGTGTAACTGGAGACATTTCTTGGTTGCTAAATGATGTAGGAGGGACCAGCTCACGTGGAGTTGCCCCCCTGGCAGTGGGCTGGCTGGCTCTGTAAAAAAGGTAGCTGAGTAAGCCAGAGGAAGAAAGTCAGTAAGCAGTGTTCCTCTATGGCCTGTGCTTCATGAAGTTCCTGCCTTGGATTTCCTGCAGTGTGGACTTATAATCTGTATGCCAAATAAACCTTTCCTTTCCCAAGTTGCTTTTGGTCAGTGTTTTAATCATAAGAACAGCCAAAACCAGGACAGTATTATAATCAATCAATCAATCTCTAGCATCTAATCTATCTCTATCTATCTATCGATCTATTCTATCTATCATCATCTATCTATCTATCATCTATCATCTATCTATCTATCTATCTATCTATCATTTCATGATTTCTATTAAATATACATTGAAAAGTTTAGAGTTAGGGGCTGGAGAGATGGCTCAGCAGTTAAGAGTGCTGACTGCTCCTGCAGAGGACTCGGGTGCAATCCCCAGCACCCACATGGCAGCTGAGAACTCGTCTTTAACTCCAGTTCCAGGGGATCCAATCCCTCTTCTGACCTCTGAGGCATTGGAGATGTGGGTACCCAACCTACATGCAGACAGTACACTCATACACATAAAAAAAGAGAAAAGTTTAGAGCTAAGTGAAGATTATTTATGTAATTTACCCTCAAATGTTCACGGGAAAAAGGCCATAAGGATAGCATATTTTTTAATTTTTAAATTTTATATTTATTTTATGTGTATGAATGTACTGTCTGCACGTAGGTTTGTGCACCCATGTTGTGCAGTGCCGCAGAGGTCAGAAGAGGGTGTCAGTACCCCTGGAACTGGAGTTCTCCTGGAATCGGAGTTCAGATGGTTCTCAGCTGCCATATGGGTGCTGGGGATCAACCCTGGTCCTCTGCAAGAGCAGTCGGCACTCTTAACCCTAGACCATCTCTCCAGCCCCCAAACTTTTTTTTTTTTTTTTGAGACAGGTCTCCCTGTAGCCACAGCTGGCATGGAACTCACAAGTAGACCAGCCTGGCTTTCAACTCACAGATGCACCTGCCTTTGTCTCTGGAGTGCTGGAATAAAGGCATGCAATCCTTGCCTGGCTTGAGATAAGATGAAATAGCCAGTGTGGTTGGCGCACGCCTTAAATCCTAGCACTTGGGAGGCAGAGCAGGCGGATCTTTGTGAGTTCAAAGCCGCCTGGTCTCAGAGTGAGTTCCAGGGACAGCTGGGGTACAGGGAGACCCCTGCCTAAAAAGACAAAAGAAAGAAAAAAAAAAAAAAAAAAAAAAAAGAATGAAGGTAATGGCATAAAATATTATAAGTAAATACCTAGAATTTGAAGTATACTGATTATTTTTATATTGTAACTTTTCTGTACACTTGTAATGACACAAATAAAAAGCTAAACATTGAAAGACTTCAAAATTTGTTCTGGATTTTCCTGTGTATTTGCCACATTTATGGTATGTATGGGCTCATATACACTCACTTTTTGTCATAAACAAAAATTACTTTTTTTTTTTTGGTCTCCCTGTAGCCCCAGCTGTCCTGGAACTCACTTTGTAGACCAGGCTGGCCTTGAACTCACAAAGATCCGCCTGCCTCTGTCTCCCAAGTGCTAGGACTAAAGGCATGCGCTACCACGCCCAGCTAAAACTGTAGCACTGCACCATTTACTGTAACAAAACCACAGAGGGAGGCAGAGAGGAGTTGGAGGTTCTCAGAGGACTTCCAGATGCATTTGGCCTTGAAGTCCAAGGCAGGGCACCAGTCACTGACTACATTTTTGGTGGTCACCTGGCCAGCGGAGAGAGCAAAATACAGGAAGAAAGAAAAGCAAGGAGAGGCGGGGCACACCCGGGAGGTGCGGGCAGAAACATCTAGAATTCAAGGTCATCCTCGGCTGCGTAGGAACTATGAGGCCAGCCTGGGCTACATGAGATCCTATCTCAAAACAGAAAGTCAGGTAAGAGCTGGACGTGGTGGGGGTTGCTCCGAGTTGGATTCACATCACTGCACACAGCACGTGTGGCGATCATGTCTGTTATCTCAATGTTCCAGAAGTGGAGGAAATGGAGCAGGGTTCATCCTTGGCTACAGAGCAAGTCCTGAGACCCTGGTTCAAAATAAAAAGAAACAAAACAAAACAACACAACGAAGCCCAACAACAAGAACGATAAATAAAAAAAAAAAAAAAAAAAAAAAAAAAAAAAAAAAAAAAAAAAAAAAAAAAAAAAAAAAAAAAAAAAAAAAAAAAAAAAAAAGAAAAGACTGTGACCTGGAGTGCCAAGACCTTTGTGTTATCTTCTTCTTGTTACTGTTTTTGTTTGTTTCTCTTTCCCAGGACAGGGTCTCCCAGTAGCTCCAGCTGGCCTGGAACTCCACCTGTGAACCAGGCTAACCTCAGTCTCACAGAGATCCACCTCTCTCTGCCCATCCGCCTTACCAGCCCACCAGTACTGGGATTAAAGGCATGTGCTACCATGCTTGGCTCTTTTTCCTGTCTTTAAAAAAACATAATAATGCTGATTCATTCTTAGCAAGGCTCTATGAAGGATCTTGTAAAAAGCATTCAAACACTTGAATACCTTGGGAGTGACTTAGGGAACTGTTGATAATCACAGATATTATAGCCTGAGTATATATGCCCCTTCCTCCCCAAATATACATGTTAATGCTATATCACCTTGGTATTTAGAGCTAGGGTCATCGGAAAATAACCAGGATTATAATTTACTTTATTTTTTACATTTATATTTTTAGCGAATGTGTGTGTGTGTGTGTGTGTGTGTGTGTGTACCATGGCACATGAGTGGAGGTCATAGGACAACTTATGGGACAACTTGTGGGAGTCAGTTATCTCTACCTTGTGCATCCTGGGTATTCAGTGCAGGTTGTCAGGCTTAGTGGCAAGCATCTTTACCAACTGAACCACCTCAATGACCCTATTTTGTTTTTCTAAGATAGGGCTTCATGCAGTCCAGGCTGACCTTGAGCTCCGCGGGTAACGAAGGATGAGGTTGAACTGATCTTTCTGCCACCTCATACTAACCGCTGAGATTACAGTCATGTACTGTTATGTCTAGCTGGGTAATTAGGTTTAAATGAGATCAGTACAGTGAGGTCCCTGAGTCAGGGTTAGTACTCTTAGAGGAGAGAAGACTATGATGCCCTCTTTGCTTTTAAGGACTCTGAAGGAAGACAGCTATCTGCAAGCTAGAAGGAGAGGTTTACCAGGAAAGCAAATCCTTTAATACCTCTAATGCCAAGGCTTCCCTGTGGTCAGAACAGTGGGAAGAAATCCTGTAATTTAAGGCACTCAGCATAGGCTGCCTTCTGAGCTAACTATGACAGTGGAATACCTCTGCTCCCATAACACAATAAGCAAAGATGTAGCGTGGAGCTGTGGAAAGTTCTCATAGGAGGTAAAGAACTTTATGCAATGTGTATGAACCCGTTTTTCTTTCTTTTTTTTTTTTTTTTGGTCTTTTTGAGAGAGGGTCTCCCTGCAGCCCCAGCTGTCCTGGAACTCATTATGTAGACCAGGCTGACCTTGAACTCATAAGTGCTGGGATAAAAGAAGTGTGCCACCACGCCCAGCTGTGTATGAACCTTTCAGCAACAAAGATACAAATAATCATTATGTATTGGGGAATATAATTCCCACAGCAATACATGACACAATACTCAAGTGAATAATGAAATATTTTAAGGTATTTCAATCTCTCTCTCTCTCTCTCTCTCTCTCTCTCTCTCTCTCTCTCTCTCTCGGACAACTTGCAGGATTTGGTTCTGGAGACTGGACTGAGGCGGTCAGGATTGATGACAATAACTTTACCTACTGAATCATCTCACTGGCCCCAAATAAAACTTCAGAACACCAACAAAAGGTAGTCTCAGACTCTTATCTATGGTTGCATTTCATTTGGTCTTTGTGATGGTGACTCCTTGCTGTCTATTCATTGACTGGATTCCTAATCACCTGGGAGACACAGCTCTGTGTCTCTGAGGATGTTTGCAGAGATGATCAAGCAAGGAAGACCCACCCTGAATGTTAGCAGCACCACTCCATAGCCCGTGGTCTTGGACTGAACAAAAAAGGGGCAAAAGAAAAGCCAGATGAACTTGAACATTTCCTGGTGTGCCCAGATGTGAGCAAGCAGCCTCACACTCCTGCTGCCATGAACACCGCCACGTCTTCCCTCTCTGAACACCGCTATGAGCTATGTCTTTATTCTGGTGATGGACTGTGCTATCTTAAACTACGAGCAAAAATAAACATCTGTCTCTTTTAGGTGCTACTCAGGTATTTGGTTACATGAGAGCAGCTACTAACACAGGTGGCCTTGCAAGTTGATTTTATATTTTATGTGTATACTTACTACTTGGTAAAGTTGCCTGAATTTTCTTAAGAAGGACTCTGGAAAGACTGTGATGGGGGCCATAGGTCAGTGGCAGAATGGTTGCCTAGCAAACTCCAGGTCTCCATCCCCAGTGCATCAAAATAAATAAAAGTGGGGAGGCATATTTGAGTTCACAGGGAAAGAGAAGCCATATTTGAGTTCTCAGGGAAAGAGAAGCCATGTGAATTGCAGCTGTCAAGCCTGTCTACACAGAGGATTACGGGGCATTAGGGGCATTCCCAGGTCAGTTCACAGGTAAGTATGCTGTCTCTTCTGGAAATCTTCTTCTGTGCTGCTGGGTCTGCATTCATCTTAAATGACTACTTCATCTCTCTGGATAACTCTTCTCCTTCTGCATACCTGAGAGCGTTCATTACTTCTTTATGACTATATTCAAACTTTTCCTTGTCTGTGGAGCCTTTTCTAGATTTCAGAGCTTCTGATACCACTTCATTATGAGTCTCTGGAAGTATGGTTTATGGTCTTCCATGAAATCAGTTCCAGCAACTCCAGCAGAGTGTTTGGTTCAAAGCAAACACTGAAAAGACTGTACAAGTTCATTTAGGAAAAAAATCACGACCTAGTAGAAGAAAAGAGCAATCACATAGAGCTTAATAGGAAAACAAGCATGAAAAGAACAGAGAGAACTGAGCGTTGGGGGACACATATCTGTCATCTTAGCCCTTGGGAGGCTGAGGCAGGAGGGTGCATTTGAGGCCACCCTGGCTACAAAATGACAAAAACAAAGCCACTAAAAATGAAGGCACTGTAGGTATTGGAGGGCTAAGAAAAATATGAGGATAAGATGAACAATGATCATGTAACATTTGAGTGATGCCTCGATGAATAGCATGTGAGCAGAGAGACAGCCTAACCAGTCAGCTGTCTCCTCACAAAGTCAGAAGAGAGAAGGAAGAGCATGTCATTAAAAGGTATTTATGGGGCTGGAGAGGTGGCCTAGCTGTCAAGAGCGCCGAATGCTCTTGCAGAGGACCCGGGTTTGATTCCCAGCATCCACATGGCGGCCAAGAGCCGTCTGAAACTCCAATTCCAGGAGAACTCCAGTTCCTGGGGATTCTGACACCCTCTTCTGACCTCTGCGGCATTGCACGACACGGGTGCACAGACTTGCATGCAGATAGTACATTCATACACATACAGAAATAAATAAAATTAATAAAAAAATAAAAAAAAGATATTTATGGGGCTGGAGAGATGGCCTAGTGGTTAAGAGCACCGACTGCTCTTGCAGAGGACCCGGGTTTGATCCCCAGCACCCACATGGCGGCTGAGAACAGTCTTTAACTCCAGTTCCAGGGGAATCTGACACCCTCTTCTGACTTCTGCAGCATTGCACGACACAGGTGCACAAACCTGCATGCAGACAGTACATTCGTACACATAAAAAATAAATAAAATTAAAAAGGCATTTATAATGATTTATATCATTGAGAATATAATATAAATTAGGTAACCCCATAAACCAGAAATCTTGTCTTGAATAATCAGAGATAAGCATCTATGCTACACAAGTTCAAGATCAGATCTCCTTCTACCTTACCTTAGAAGGGAACAGTGGAAAGACTGTGCATGAGTGGAATAGTGAAGGAAAAATGGAGATCAGAATAATAAAATTAAATTACCCCTATCTTCTTTTTGCATAAGATCTACCAACAAAGTCCTGATGAAGATATATAAAAATAGTGAACTTGCCAGCCTGGTGCAGAGCCCAGTATTTCTAGCTGTTTGGGAGGCTTCATTCAGGAGGAGGATCAAGAATTCAAAGTCTGCTCAGCCTACAGAGAGAGTTCAAGGATAGCCTGTCTCAAAATAAAGTGAAATAATAATAAATTAACTAAAGGGCTGGGGTTGTAGCTCAGTGGTGGAGCATGGGTCTGACATGCACAAGGCTCTCCAGTATCCAAAAAATAAAGTGAGCCTCACTTACAATGAAGAACAGTACTGGTAAGTTTAAGAATGTTGACCAATGAGGATGCCATCCTGTAGTGAGAACCCCAGCTCACAGCTACAGGAAGCAACCTTGAGATGGAAAATACTAGAAGGTCTTAAAAGCTGATGCTTGTAGAATGGTGTGCATGTAACTGCACATCCCGTGTGTTTACATTTTTTTTTGCCTAAGTAACTGTAATCTTGTAATTCTGTTTTCTTGTTTAGAAAGTGGAATAACAATGCAGTTGATGATGCTTATGATGGTGGGGAATTAGCATTTGTGAGGATTAATCAAATTGAGTTCTTTGGAACCCCTCCTCCCTCCAGTACTGGGATATATGGTGGCTGTTAGAGTTCCTGATGTGTTTGGGACATTCAGATGCATGTTACCTGATAGTGTTCATAGTATTACTTTCAATAAGCATTATGAAAACCATCCTCAGAGAGTTATGCAAGTCCTTAGATTCTATTCTTAGCAATCGGGAAACTGAAGTCAACAGTCTGACAAACAGATCTGTAGTAGGATTATAGCGCACTCTTTACAAATGGGACCATCTGAGCACATTTTCTTCCTTCTGAGTTTAGCGCACATCATTTTAATGTGCTTTCACTGATTTTGTACTTTAAAAAAAATTGCAGGTTTGTGGCAACTTTACATTGAGCAAGTAAGTCCAATGTCTTGTGTTTACCTTATGTGCGTGTGTTGTTGCATTTAGATAATCCTGGCATTATTTCAGACCTGTTTATTATTGTTAGGTCTCATGGCCACCCCAAACCAATGACTTTTGATGCAGTCTGCCTTTCTGGGGTTTTGTTTTATGAAACAGGGTCTTACTATGTATGCAGCTATGTACTTATGACATAACAGTTTTGTACATTCTGACATCCATTTTAAATACACTGGAAAGTAAAGATGTTCCTCGGGCTTCTTTTACTGTGGAATTCTCTTTACGGCAGGAGCCTGGAAGGGACATAGTAGCTCCTTCCAGGTACCCTGAACTAGCTATTACTACCACTTTGAGATTCTTGCTTACAGTTGAGAGCTTTAAGTTTGTCATTTCTGAATCCATTTATGTATTTTTTAAGATATCTTTTCAATACTACATTTATTCTTTTTTATATTGTGTGCACACATGTGTGTGTTTGGGCATGTATGTTTAGGTACATGTGTACTATGACATGCCTGTGGAGATCAGAGGACACTTTCAGCAGTCTGTTCTTGCCTTTAATTATATGGGTCCCAAGGATGGAACTCCGGGCCTCATGCCCAGTCACTGAGCTATCTTGCTGGTCCATTCATCTATGGATTTTTAAGTCTCTGAACCACCATTATCCTCATCTCTAAGTTGGGTAGTGAGACCCCGAGAAGTAGTCCAATGAAATGTCTTGCTGCTTGTTTGCTTACGCTTTTTAACTCACTTGGTTATGTTTGGTGCAACTCTACGGGCACCGAACGGGGTCAATTAGCGATGCCTTCTCAGTCCTGAGCTTAGACCTAGAGTTCTCACAGTCAGTCGCCAGACCCACAGCATCAATTTCATCTGGGAATTTGTTGGAAATACCAATTATTGTTGCACTTGCTTGGATCCCACAGAACTAGAACTCTGAAGGGGAAGTAGGTATCAGGCAGGATGGCCACCTGTGTTGTAACAAACCGGCCAGTCGGTTATGAAGTGCATCAGAAGTCTGAGCATTAGTGATGCAGGGTTTAAGTGATATGTGATTTAGTCTTTGATAGGTGATGACACTTGAAATGCATTGGTAACTTTGACATTTCTCTTTTGATAAATAGAATAATAAATCTTAGTTGTAAGCAATTTGAAGATATCTGTCTCCCTTCTCTTTTTAGCTTTACAGACTGGGTTCCAATCGGGATATTAAATACCCTTGCTAGATCTGCCTCATGACTTAAAGGCCATTTTCCCAGAAAGAAGCATTCTTTGCAGATGGCAAACTATTTCAGTGACTCCACTTTTAGTAAGAAGCTTTTGTATGTATCAAATTTAAATGAATCTTCTGTGATTTCAAGTGTATCTTGGTCTGTGATCAGTACACATTTAAAAAAAACAATTCATGCTAAAATAAGCAGATGAAGTACAGATAACTGCAAATATAAATTCACCATTTTCTGTTTTTTTTTTAACAACTTTAAATACTCTGAGAAACTGTCAAAATCTGTATACCATTTCATACTTTTTAAGTTTTAAAGTATTAACACTATGGGTAGATGGATATGTATGAATATGCAAAATAATTAGAATTCTATTCTGATTATCTTAGAAAAATTTTATTTATTTATTTATTTATTTATTTATTTATTTATTTATTATTTATTTATTTATCCATACAGGAGCAGAGATGGCACCCAGGGACCTTCATAGCACTAAGCATGTGCTCTATCCCAAGGTTAAATCACTGACTTATTTTTAATGATTTTATGTTTGTGTGTATGTTTTCATGCTTATTTGCACACATGTTCATGTGTAGAGTACTCCTGTTCATACTTAGTTTTCTATAGTGACATGGGACCAGGGTAGATTTTTCTCGCATAGAGTTTGGGAATTAGGAAATCAAAGATATGGGTTAGTATTTTCTAGTCACTAGAGATAAGAGTGTGTGAGAAGAGAAAGTCAGTTATCAGAAAGAGACAAAAGTCTGGACATGCCAAGAAAATTGTGGGGTAGGGAGCACAGAGAGAAACAAACTATGGATTGAGAACCCTTGTTCCAAGTGTTTGAGATTAGAAGTATTTCATATTTTTATTTTTATGGAATATTTACATGTACATTAGAAGGCAGCCAGGGGATAAGAGACCCAAGCCTAAACATGAAACTCATTTCTGTTTCACATACAGTTTATACACATAGCCTGAAGGTAATTATAGATTATATTTTTATGACACCTATGTTTTGAAGGTGATTCATCCTATGAGGTAAGGTGTGGAATTTTCCATTCCTGGTGTTATGTCAGTACTCAAAAAGAGTTGGAGTTTGGAGCATTTCACATTCAGGGTGAATGTGATTTATTTATTTATTTATTTATTTGTTTGTTTGTTTGTTTATTGCATTGGGGGCACTCATTCTGAAGTCCAAGCTGATCTTGAACTCACTCAGATTCTTCTACTCCAGACTTCTTAGTGCTGGGACTGTAGGGACTGTACTCACTGGGCACCACTTCCAACCACAGATGAAGTTTTGGGGGCCTCGATGCTCCCCTTGGGCGCTCCTTTTGTTTCTGTTGCTACGATAAACTCTCCTGACAGAAAGCCACTTAGGGGAGAAATGGCCTTATTTCAGGTCAGAGTTCCAGGCCACAAAGCAGAGAAGTCACTGTGGCAGGAGTTTGAAGCAGCCAATCGCAGCCAGCCAAGAGTGGAGAGAAATGAATGCCTGTGTGTTTACCGCTCAGCTCATTTCCTCTGTCTACTCTTGTACAATTAAGGACCCCAAACCCAGAGAGTCTTTCCACATCCATTATCATGACAATTCCCTACAGACAGCCCACAGGCCAACCTGATCTACACAATCCTTCATTGACAATCCCTTCCTAGGTAATTCTTTCTTGTACCAAGTTGACATTTCTAACTAACCATAACGGTTAATGTGAACAACTACCACAATTCTGATTCTTGATACTAAGCTTCTGTATCACTTAAAGATACTTTTTGTCTTTGGGCACTTTGAAATATTTGATGATTTACTTTAAAATGTTTTATTTATTATCATTTTTATTTTATGTATTTAAGTTTATTTTCTGCATATGTAAAAGTGCACTCATGTTATGCAATGCCCAAGGAAGTCAGAAGGGGGCATCAGATCCCCTGGAGTTGGAGTTAGAGATGGTTGTTAGCCGCCATGTGAGTGCTGGGAATCGAATGCTGGTCCTCTGCAAGAGCAGCCAGTGCTCTTAACCACTGACTCTTCTCTCCAGACCTACAATTTACGGTAAAAGCCATTTTCCCCTTTTCATTTGACCAGAATGAAATTCTTTTTTTTTTTTTTAATTTTTATTGTTATTAAACTTTTTCCATACATCATACATCACTTCTCAATTCAATTTAGGTCATTTCCCTTTCCATGCCCCCCACCACACCTCAGTTCATGCACTCTGCCATACATGTCTTGCATCTTTTTCTGAGTATTTCCAGAGATTTTTCTTTATATGATTCATAAGAATGTTTACATTGATTTTATATACTCTCTGAAAACAGCAGAAAGATCTTTAACAAACATATATAAACATTACTTTACATGTAGACCAGCCGTAATAAAAATCATACATTTAAACAGCTTTATATTCAAAATGTTTTGAAAAAGAAATCATACAACTTTTGTTACTTCTGACTAGTATATAATTAAAATAAATATTTGAATTAATATATATATATATATATACATATATATATATAT
>VZQC01015628.1:720728-750792 GCA_009823505.1 Rhizomys pruinosus
GAGAGAGAGAGAGAGAGAGAGAGAGAGAGAGAGAGAGAGAGAATGAGGGTTTGTGTACCTGAAGGCCAGAGGCATGGAGAGTTATAGGCAATTGTGGGGGCTGGAAACTGAGCTGCAACTTCTCTTTACTGAGCCATCTCTCTAGCTCTCCCCTTCATTTCTGGTTATAGAGAAGATAATAAAATGTCATTTTTGTATCCGTGAGGAGGGTGGTTAGGAAGAAGGGCACTTTGGGTTCATCAAATCAATGTTCTTCAGAGATCTCAGCTTTCTGTAGGGTTAACATCTTAGACATAGACCTCGATGGCAACTAAAGGCTGAGTTCTGCTCGCTATCTCTGTTAACTTTCAATAACTTGATTTTTTTCTTTTTCTTTCTGTAAAATGAGCATGATAATGGTGAAGCCTTTCTGTGGCAAAGGGCCTAGATATAGCTGGGCTTCCCCTGGGAGTCATCCTTCTGCTGCGTGTGTGGCCTTTGTGCTAGCAGCTCCAGCAGCCTGGTGACTTCATGAAAGCCAGGGAAGGCTGTAAACATTGGCTTCTGAAGAACAGTTTCTTACCCTTTTAACTCTGCAGGTATTTTTAGTTCAGCGTTGTTGCCACCCTGTGGAATTCTTGGGTAATGAAACCCAGACCAGGAAATTAAAAGGGGATTACAGCCAAGTGAAGCAAACTGTGGTCTCCCTCAATTCCTCCTTCTATTCCCAGCTGGGGAGGGGGTGGGGGATGAACCCCCAGGCCCTTTTGCTTTGGTTTGTAAAGCTGAATGCCTGCCTGATGTGGGAATGAGATCATTGGTTGATCACTTTCCTTTAGAGGCCTCCCTCCTGCTTCAAATTTTGAATATAGAAACCAATTTCCAAACAATTAGAATTTCAAGGGTAGCCAGTAATAAATCTGGGAACAGAATTTGAGGTCTTCTGGTAATCAAATATTCTTCCCACTCACACATTGAATAATAGATACCGATTATTTTTTCATGGCTCTTTCGTAAACAGTAGTTATTGATCAGTTAACAGTGCTTCTGTACGCACTGTATTCATGTGTGAGTTTCCCTTTTCCTATTTATTTCCTTCGATTTGTCCTTCCTTTCCCTTCAGAAGCAGTGTATGTTTATCTTTGTTTTCTGGAAGAGCTGATCTGGGTGGCACTTCACGTGCTTGTCCCTATTTACTGAAGAGTCTTTGAGAATTTCCTCTTCCTGTCTTCCACTTTCTCTACTTCAGAAAAGCTCTGGGCATCTTATTTTCTTCTTGGGTTCTATTTGAGTCCTGACTGCTTTTGAGCCTTTTGGATCATGACTCTTGTTCCTCTTTTGAGGCCTTCATAAGTGATTATAGTATGTTTATTTCTAGTTGTATAGCTAGACTATTATCTCTGAAAAGTGCCATTTCTTAATTATATGCCTAGGAGCACTAGAATTGTCATGATACACATGATATGTATTTATTAATCTGTGTAGGCATCACCAGTTCTTTTTCCTCTTCCCACCATGTTTCCATCTTTTATTTGGAGGCGTGTGTGTGTGTATGTGTGCATGTGTGTGTGCATGCATGTGTGTATGTGTGTGGGGTGTGTGGGCGAAGATAATTTTACAATCTTTAAATTTCATGGAAAAATTCTGTTAGGATTTTTAAATTAGAATTTTATTGAGTTTATAGAAGAACTTAGGGAGAATTGATGATTTTAGCTCATTCTTTTTCTAAGGATTAAACATGATTTATTGTATCTCATGTCTTTGTTAAGTCTTTCAGTAATATTTGTGATACTGAGACTTTTCATATGTTCATTAAATCTTTTGGAAATATTTGTGACATTGAGGTTTTATAAAATTTTTTTAAGATAGAAAAATTTTCTTTATTAATGACCTGAACAATATTTTAATAAAAGGAGTTTTGAACTAAATACTTAGAAGAAAACCTGCAAAAAAGAGGTATTTGTTAACCTCCATTTTCTCTTGGTCACGACTGTTTAAATAGTTAACATTTAAATAGTATTTATTTTAAATCCTTCAGTAATCCTTTAATGGAGAACTTATTTATTAATTTAAATATTATTTATTTAAAATTTTTTTCAATGATAGTTATTATAACTGACTTTTCCTTTTCAATATAGTAGCTTTTGTATACTTACTCTTTTTTTTTTTTCCTCATTGCTTTTCTACTTGGAGTCTTTTTTGAGTGAAATCACTTTGTCCTATTTTTGTTGTTGTTGTTTTGATTTGTTTGTTTGCTTGTTTGGGGGGAAACGGCCTCACAATGTAACCCCAGCGGGCTTGGAACTTGCCATGTAGACCAGACTGGCCTTGAACTTCCAGAGATCCATCTGCCTCTGCCTCCCAAGTGCCTGGATTAAAGGCCTGCACCTCCATACCAGGCCTCCTTGTATGGTTTTTGATGGAAATGTCTTCTTGAATTTGAGAATTCCCTTTCCCGTTTCCCCTAGCAACTGGCTGAAATGCAATTAACAGGACCAGCCAGCCCCGGCATGAAGTCTTTCCTTTCAGCTTGCCAACCACCTGGAGGACTGTTTGCTTCTGTGACTCAATTATTTACAGCAACTTCTCCAGAAGAAGGGGAGGCTGCATTGCGTACAGCTTGACTGCGTGTGTGTGTGTGTGTGTGTGTGTGTGTGTGTGTGTGTGTGTACACGTGCTGTGTCTGAATGTTGTTTGCCTTATGTAGGGGTGTGGAACAGGACTAACCTGTCTGACCATCTTACATTCCTTCTCTGAGTAGTCCACCTAATGAGTCTCCTTGGCTCTCTTGTCTGTTTTCATTAATTATGAGTCAGGAGAGTCTTAATCACTAACCTCACCTTATCAGAACTGTTACTGTTTCTTTTTGTAAACCAAGATGGTCGCCCTCAATCCAGTCCAGTCAATTTTTAAAAATTACTCTATTTCCTAGCACTTAGGAGGCAGAGGCAGGCGGATCTTTGTGAGTTCAAGGCCAGCCTGGTCTACAGAGTGAGTTCCAGGACAGCTGGGACTACAGGGAGACCCTGTCTTGAAAAGACCAAAAAAAAAGTATTCTATTTATTAATTTTATTTGGTGTGTATCAGTATTTTGCCTGCATGTACATAAGGGCACCTTTGTCATGCATTGCCAGAGGAAGTTAGAAGAGAGCTTTGGATCCCCTGGAACTGAAGTTACAGACAATTTTCACCTGCCACGTAGATGCTAGGAATCCAACCTGAGCCCTCTGCAAGAGCAGCCAGTGCTCTTAACTGTTGAGCCGTCTCTGTGGTCCCTAAATTTTTATCTTTTGGACACACATAAAGATTTCTACTGTTAAGCTGGAGAGATAGCTCAGTGGTTAAGAGCACTTGTTGCTCTTGCAGAGGACCCAAGTTCAATACCCAGCACCCATATGGTGGCTAATAGCTGTCTGTAACTCCAGTTCAAGAGATCTGATATGCTCTTCTGACTTCAGGCATTGCACAACATGGGTGCACTTGCATACATGCAGGCAATACACTCATATCCATAAAATAAAAACAATAAAGAAATATTAAAAAGATTTATAGTGTCATTCTCTTTTTTCAAAATATGATTAAAATTTTTCTTTCCCTCCTTTCTTTCTTTCTTTCTTTCTTTCTTTCTTTCTTTCTTTCTTTCTTTCTTTCTTTCTTTCTTTCTCTTTCTTTCTTTCTTTTTCTTTCTTTCTTTCTTTCTTTCTTTCTCTCTCTCTCTCTCTCTTTCTTTCTTCTTTATTTTTTTTAGTGCTGGGGATGGAAGGATCTCAAGGTTTCAAGCATAGTAAGTGTTCTATCATAGAACTACACCCCCAACCCAGTAATTTATTTTAAAATTCATCTTTAAAAATTGATTGTGAGGTCTCTAACAATACAATATTAATCAACATTATATACCATTATCAAATATATACTGTTTATTGTGTCCTAACCATGCTTTGAGACACTTGGGACACATTAGTGAAAACAATAGAGAAGAATGTCTCACCTCAAGGTAGTTCAAATTAATTCAATAGGAAATAGTCACTGTTAAAGGTTCACTGTGTTTGTAGAGAGATGAAGGAGGGGCAGGATGTTGTGTCTGGTGCTTGAACACCAAGGAAACTAGAGGCAGCTGACTTCCAGCTGAGGAAAGGACTGGCTGTCATGACCTCTGGTTGTCCAGGGGGTGTCTACTACCCCGAGGTGCCTCATAGCTTAACCCTTCACCAGCAGCTACACTGGTGGGTTCATTTGCTTCTGGGAATACTTTTTAAACAGAATCACTAGCTAACCACTGCATCCTCTTTGTCTCTATTCCCAGACAGCATACTCAGGGGAAGCAGAGAGGCACGTTGACCTTAACAGAGTAATTATAAAGGAGCAAACCAGTTGAAGCCATATGAGAGTGGACAGAGAAGCTAAAGAGGCTTAAAGAAGTATTCTTAGAGGATGGTGTGAGAGTTAGCAGGTTCTCAGTGGCATTCAAGTAATCATCTAGCATCATACCACTCAGACCATTGCCACACAGTGTCTGACTGCAGAGCTTACATTTTAAGAGTAGGTGACAAATGGATAGTGCATTTCAAGGCTGGGCATGGTGGTATCTGGCTGCAATCCTAGCTATGTGAATTGAGAAGCACCTGTAGTTTTACCTAATAGTTTAGCCTTAGTCACATACAAGAAATCTACACTTTAATTTTTCCTTCTCCCAAGTTGTATGCCACTGATGTCATGATTTACATCTTTTGTATATCATGTGTGGATTACAATGCTTTAGCAATAGTTATCCAAAATACTTTCTTTTTTTTAAAATTTATTTTATCTGTATGAGTGTTTTGCCTGCATATACGTAAGTATACCACCTGTGTACTTGTTGCCTATGGAGGCCAGAAGAGGGAGTGGGTTCCTCCAGAACTTATGTTAAAGATAGTTGTTAGCCACCAAGTGAGTGCTTGGAAGTTATTCCTCTGGAAAAAGAGTAAGTAACTCAACTGCTAAGCCATCTTTCTAGTCCCTGTTGTTTGTTTATATATTTTTTTAATTTATTCGTTCATTCATTTGTTCGTTAATTTTTGAGGCTCTCATATAGCCTAGGCTGATCTCAAATTCATCATGCAGCCAAGGGTGACTTTGAATTCCTTATTTTCCTGCCACCATCTCCCAAGTAGATACTCACCTTCAGATACTCACTGCCATCCTTGGCAATACTTGAGCATTTAGAGCTAAGGGTGATCTATACACTACCACTGTAGTTTGACAGCATTTGAAATTTTACTGTATACTTACTTTTGTAGTGAGTCTTATTTTCATGTTGATTGAATCTTTTTGTTTCAACTTGAAGAACTTCCTTGTTGCCTCTTTAAATAAACTTTCTGCTCCTTTCTCACTTCTCATTGTATTGCTTCCACAGGGTTTATATTTGCTTGCTAGATGGCTTAGTTTAATTTCCATAGGCCAGCCTGTTCTACAGAGTGAGTTGCAGGCTGGCTGGGGCTATAGGGGAACCTTGTCTCAAAAAGACAAAAAAAATTAATTTCCATAGGTCCTGCCACTCTTTTTTATCCTTCTTTAAATTTTATTTTTAAATTTTATTTATTTTTGTATGTGTATGAATGTACTGTCTGCATGTAGGTTTGTGCACCCATGTCGTGCAATGCCGTGGAGGTCAGAAGAGGATGTCAGATTCCCCTGGAATTGGAGTTACAGACGGTTCTCAGCCACCATGTGGGTGCTGGTGATGGAACCTGGGTCCTTTGCAAGAGCAGTTGGTGCTCTTAACCACTAGGCTATCTCTCCAGCCCCCCTTCTTTAAATTTTTTCATTCATTCATTTATACGTGTGTGTGTGTGTGTGTGTGTGTGTGTGCTTTGTGTGGTGTGCTGTGTTTTAATTGTGTATGAGTGTGGTGTGTATGTATGGCAGACCAAGGACAGCTTGCAGGAATCAGTGTTCTCCTTTTCATCATGTGGGTTCTGGGGGTGGAACTCAGGTTGTCAGGGTTGGCAACAAGCACTTTACCTGCTGAGGCATCTCACCTATCTCTTTCCTCCTTTTTTTTCTGAATGATTTCCAATGATCCATTTTCAAGTTTCATGACTCTTTCTTCTGCTTGACTGAGTTGGTTGAAAACTTTATGGCAGTTTTGTTTAATCATGTGTTCTATAGCTCTGGAATTTATGTATATATGTATATATCTAAAGTATTTTTATTGAGTTTTTGTACATTTCAAATTTAGACCCCCTTCCTTCATCTACTGCCTCCCCACTGGATTTCATGCATTTTTGTCATACATGTTAATGCAGGCACACTGTTAGTCCCACATTCAAACAGGCTGTGAAGAGGGGACAGTATGAGACTGCTACAGCACATCTCAGGGACCACATCAGTAGGTGCAGATCTGTTTATTCTATGCAACAGGCAGCTTATATAGGTTTGGGACAGACAGCCTCCACATTGCATGATATCTACTGGTGGCCTCTACATCATTACATGTCACCTCAGCTCCTGGAGCAGATCCAGAAAGGGATGTGGGGATGAATAAGTCAGCTCATAGTGCCAAGCGTGGGCTAGCCTGGACATTCGAAATATAGCCTGAATCCAGGACTGCTGTCCCACATGTTAAAGCTTATCTGGTCAAGCATTTGAACCCAAATGTCACTCAGTACAAGTTCATCCACTGGAGTCTTAGCCTATCAAGGATCACTCCCTTAAAGAAGATCAACTCTTCCTTGGGTAAGGTTGGGGCCTGCTGCCCTTTTCCCCAAGTTCTATGCTGGGTTTTTGTCTGATTGAGTCAGCATGTGTCTTGTACATGTTGACACCATTGATCCAAATTCATATAAGCCAATTCCCCGAGGCCTGAAAGCCTGTTTCCTTATGTTCATGCACCAACTTTGACTCTTACAATTCTTCCACCCCTCTTCTGCAATGGTTTCTGAGTCATGGGTGCATGAGGTTTAATATAGGTGTTCTATCTGGGGAGGCATGCTCTGTAGTCTCTTATTCTTTAAAAATTGGCCAGTGGTGGCATTCTGTATTCATTGCACTTTGTTGTATGAGGAAACTTCACTGGTGAGAGTTTAGGGATGTATTCATATTCTCTCTGCCCCTTGTTCCATGAGCCTTAGGTGTAGAAGTTCTATTGTACATGTGTCACTTAGGGCTGGGAATCTCTCAGACATATATTTTCCTTGTGTAACAAGTTGCAGAACTCTTTAATAGTCTCAATCTGTTGCTATGAGAAGCTTCTTTAGTGAGTGGTGTATGGTATACTTATCTGTAAATATAAGGACCCAGAGCCAAATATACATGGCCAGAGAGATCATAGATGTTAGAGAAAATGTTAGCTCTAGACAGCGAAAACTCTAGACAAATTAAATTTCTTTCTTTTTTTTTTTTTGGCCTTTTTGAGGCAGGGTCTCCTTTTAACCCCAGCTGGCCCGGAACTCACTCTGTAGACCAGGCTGGCCTTGAACTCACAAAGATCTGCCTGCCTCTACCTCTACCTCCCAAGTGCTAGCATTAAAGGCATGGCCACCACACCTGGCATATTTGGCTTTTTTAGTTCACTGAACTTCTTTATGATTATTTTGAATTCTTTGTCAGGAATTTTATCAATCTGTATTTCTCTGTCATCAGTTACTGATATTTATTTTGTTACTTTGTGATCATTCACCATCCTTATAGTCTTGCTTCTGCATCTGTGTATTTGGAAGAGGTAGATAAACCTTCTGGTCTGTAGACAAACTGCAACATTTAGAGAGCTTCATCTGTTAGCCCATCCCAGGATTTCCAGTAGGCCATGCGTGACTGAGTTACCTGGTATCTAGGTCAGTAGACAGGCCTGGTGTCCGGGTCTGCAGGAGCCAGGCAGGTGCTGTAAAGCATGCAGATGGACCTGGATCCAGCTTCTGTATCTACATTATCTGGCCTGAAGGTTGGGACCACACAAGCCATTTGGAGAATTCAGTATGGACCTGGGGTAACTATGGCAAGCGTGTGGCTTGGCTCATGGGAACTCTGCTGGAGCCTAGTTTTGCAGCAGTTATCCAAGCACCAGGGTTCATGGATAGTCTGGTATCAAAGTCATGGGGACCCAGGTGCTAACCCAGAATCTGGGACTGCAGCTGCTGGTTGAGAGATGGGTGGACCTGGAGACCTGGACCCTGAGGGCCAGTTATTGCCTGGTTTCACTGAAGGATGTTATAAGCCACACGAAGACCCTATCATACTTAACAGAAGAAAATGTAATTCATGGATTAACATACCATCCAAACATCTGTGTATATACCAAAGTAACCTACCATAACAATTAGTACTGTTTAAATACCTATATATCTAATTGCGTGTGCTTCATTAGTAGGATCGAAAGGCTATATATTATACTGTTTAAATACCTATATATCTAATTGCATGTGCTTCATTAGTAGGATCGAAAGGTTATGCCTGGACAAGCTGGCAGCCCATGAAAGAAAACAGCCAGAATTGACTAGAGACCAAGACAACAGCTCCAGAGAAAGTAGACTGTTTTGCTTCTCATCCACCTGTGCCCCTTTTCTAAGCCTAGGGAACAATCTGCGGAAGAGGGGGCGCGGTAGAATGTAAGGGCTGCGATTGGGGTGAATGGTGAAACTACAACAATATAGACTGGACACTCATTTGATCAACTTGATTGAACATACAAGCCCCCCCTGCTGGATGGTGGGACCCATGAGCTGTGTGGGTTTGGGCACAACTGCTCGCAAATTGGTTTCACATGAAGGATGCTTGTACTCACAGATTATCACTTATTGTTAAACAAAAATGAAAACAAAACAAAACAAAAAACAGAGAAAGATGCAGAAAAGTTACGGCAGAATGCATGATCTGGGATGGGTAGGGGTGGGGTGGGGGAAAGGGAAAGGGATATATGCCTGAACTGAATTGGAAAATGATGTATGAAATACACAAAGCATCAATAAAAAAAAAGAAATAAAACTTCTTTTATATTCATGAATTCTATCTACTATAGGATGCTTTTCTCTTGCTTCTAAGATTACCCTAGCTAAAGAATGAATACATATATTTAAATTAATTAGCTAACTCACATTTTTCTTTTAAAATGCATACCTTGTGTACACTACAGTGTATAGATTTAAATTCTATAGTGTAAAAATTACCATATGAATATATTTGATTACTCGATTTTCTATCTTCTGAATGATTCAGGCTTGAGTAAATGCTACTTCAAGGATAGCAGAAACATCTCTACAGAGTAACTCCTGTCCTTTCAGTGTGTGCCTAATTTTTTCAAGTGAATCAAAATTCTTTAAATTTCATTTTCATGACTAGTAATGAAATTCACCATCCTTCTTTTAAGAAGGGTCATTTACCTGCTTTGGTATGGGTTATTTCATTTGATCTGAAGGATTTCTTTCTAACAATGCAAATATCTTCATTTTAATTTTATTGTTGGCTTTGTTAATATCCTGTAACTTTCTGTTTTTATGATTTACTAGAATTCTCTCTACCTCCCTCCTCCCCCACTCTTTCTTTCATCTCTCCCTCAATTCCTTCTTTACTCCCTTCTTCCCTCCCTTCCTCCCTCCCTCCCTTCCTTCCTTCTTTCTCCCTGCCCTACCCTATTATTACTTCTTGATTTTTTGAGGCAGATCTCACTCTATAGTTCAAGTTGGCCTTGAATCTACAATGGTGCTCTTGCCCAGTCTTCTGAGTGCTGGAATTATTGGCATGGGTGACCATACCTA
This sequence comes from Rhizomys pruinosus, assembly GCA_009823505.1. NCBI lineage: Eukaryota > Metazoa > Chordata > Mammalia > Rodentia > Spalacidae > Rhizomys > Rhizomys pruinosus. The sequence goes on from VZQC01015628.1 coordinate 730,436, forward strand.
GCATGATTTCCTAGAACACTTTCAGAGGGCACCTCTCAGTGACTTTAGAATCCAGTCACACAGGGAGAAATGACTTCATTTTATTGTGGAATATGTTTGTTTTCATTTTCTACTAAATCGGTCTTGACCTTCTAACCACCAAGTCTCTTTCTTTTTTAACCTCAATCTCTAGAATCTAATAAGAACATCTATAAATTAACTTTTTCATTTCATAACTCTATCACTTCTAAAATTTCAAAAGTTTGTCTAAAAGAAATTCTCTCTTCTTGGTCTATCTCTGCAGCCAGCCCAACATCTTAGTATATAAGGAGAAAAAAATCACTGGTTTCGCTTTGTCTAGAGCCTCATCCATATTAGGCAAGCACTCTACCATGGAGCTGTATCACTAGCCCAAAGGTTGATCAATTTTGGAGATTTTTTGAGACAAGACCTTGTTGGGCAGCCTAGACTTCGTATCCTCAGGCCTCAGCTGTCACACTCAGCTGCTTTTCCTTTTTGTCCATGGTATCCGAGAACGACTCTTTGCCTTTCTTGTGATTGCTTAGTTGTTTTCAGTGTTCCTATTCTATGGCTTTATTAGCTGTACTCAAAACTACACAATTTACTTGGAAAACCAAGGGTGTTTTACGGTCCCAAACAAGCAATGACATAAGATACTTATCTTTGTTCATGTTTATTGACTAACACCAGTCACAGGGGCCAGCCAAGCAGGAAGGCTGCTGGGAGGCATAGTCTTCCTTGTTTCTAGGAGGGAAGAACAAGGAAAGTGATTTAGTGAACTCAGGGCATTGTCTCTATGGTAGCCGGTATGTACTGTGTTTTCTTTAAAAATTTTAATGTTGGGCCGGAGAGATGGCCTAGCGGTTAAGAGTGCCAACCGCTCTTGCAGAGGACCCAGGTTCGATCCCCAGCACCCACATGGCGGCTGAGAACCGTCTGTAACTCCGATTCCAGGAGAACTCCAGTTCCAGGGAAATCCGACACCCTCTTCTGACCTCCGCGGCACTGCACGACACGGGTGCACAGACTTGCATGCAGACAGTACATTCATACACACAGAAATAAATAAAATTAAAAAAAATAAAAATTTTAATGTTTATTTTAATGTGTTTGTGTGTGTGTGTGTGTGGGTATGTGTGTGTGTGTGTGTTTACCTACTAAGCCACTGGCCCCTGGACTTTGTTTATTCCTCTTATTGAATATAACAGTAGTTAAAAAGATGTTTAGGGGTAAACCTGATTCTCAGAGCTAAGACGTCCTATATGAAGATCCTCAGGATTGTCATGTCACCTTCAGCCTTTATTATTCTATTGAGTACACAAGTTTCTCCTTCTCCCCCAACACTTATACAGGATCATTGTTGGGGCTGCTGATATAGTTCAGTAGGTTAAGGTGCTTGGAGAGAACTGACTCTATAAAGTTGTCCTCTGACAACCCCATGTGTGTGTGGGCACATGTATACATACATACACATTAATAATATAGTAATAAAAATAACAAATAAAATGAAAAAAACTTCCCATTAAAAAGAATAACAGTTTCTGGGTCCTAGAAGTTAATCATCTCCACAATAAACAAAGGAAATAATGGGATTGAACATTTCTATGGATAAAAATAATGTTAAATGAAATATTACCTATTGACCTAGAGAGTGAGTGCTGTATATAATTTTCAAAACTAAATTTCATAATTCATAAGAATTAATAAGAATAGCTGGGCATGGTTGCCCAACTGTGATCCTAGCAATTGGGAGGCAGAGGCCAGATGGTTACATTTCAGACCCGTCAGAACTGCATAGTGAGATTTTTTTTTCTCAAAATCCCCTCTCCAATTAAAGAATGATAGAAATATCTGAGCAGTGTGTCATACCAGTGTTATTACACCCTGTAAGGATGTAATCAGCATATCTGAGTTAGCACGTTCGGGTACAACCATTTTAAGCCAGAAGAGTGCTTGGCAATATGTTATTGCATCTTTCCTTCACAATTTGCTTCTGTGTGTTGTCATTCAAAGAGAGGTAGTGATTTCTGGACAGTCAGACCTTTCTTCTTGTTGTTTTTATTTTATTTTACTCTTTTACTTTTTCTTAAACAAAAGAGTAGACAGGTACATGTTGATAATGCTAACTTTTCATATTCACATAGAGACACAGTATAATCTCTGAGCCCAATACACAGAGAAAGGAGGAAAAATCCTAGAATTCTGTGCACTATTGCACAGGGGCCCAGCAGCTGCAGCTTCCTATAGAGCAAGGGAGGGGGAGGTTTTTCTTTTTTCCTCATGGAGCATGGTGGTGGTGGTGGTGATTCCACAGTTTTTGAGACAAGAAGGATCAAAATGAATTTAGAACAGAAGAGTGGAGACTCTTTTCCCATTGTACTCTCCTCAGTTATTTTCCCCAAATATGTTGAGAACCATAGTGTTGAGAAAAGACTTCAAAAACAGGGTGAGCACAAGGGGGGGGGGGCGGCGGAGGAGGGGAGACTGCAGTTTGCTCCCAGGGACTGGAGAGAATTAAAAAAATAAAAATAAAATTAAAAAAGCAAAGTTGGAACCCATCAGCATTCCTTCTCTTTTTGTTCATCTTTCCCTTCATCCTCCTCTCCTTCCCCTCTGTCATCATCTTCATTATCTTCACATTCATTCTTACCCCCTTCTTCATTAATATCTTCTAATACTCCTCCTCCTGCTCTTCCTCCTCCTCTTCCTCTTCTTCCTCCTCTTCCTCTTCTTCCTCCTCTTCCTCCTCCTCCTCTTCCTCTTCTTCCTCCTCTTCCTCTTCTTCCTCCTCTTCCTCCTCCTGCTCTTCCTCTTCTTCCTCCTCTTCCTCCTCTTCTTCCTCCTCTTCCTCCTCTTCTTCCTCTTCCTCCTCTTCCTCCTCTTCTTTCTCCTCCTCCTCTTTCTCCTCTTCCTCCCCTTTCCTCCTCTTTCTCCTCTTCCTCCTCCTCTTCTTCCTCCTCTTCTTCCTCCTCTTCCTCCTCTTCTTCCTCCTCTTCCTCCTCTTCTTCTTCCTCCTCTTCCTCTCTTCTTCCTCCTCTTCCTCCTCTTCTTCCTCTTCTTCCTCTTCTTCCTCTTCCTCCTCTTCTTCCTCTTCCTCCTCTTCTTTCTCCTCTTCCTCTTCCTCCTCCTCTTCCTCCTCCTTTATTTCCATCATCATCAATCTTCCCATCCTCTTCTTCATCATCCATATCAGAAATCAAGGGATTTAGCTGAATACCATCTCTGAGACCTCTCCTCCCCTACTTCACCTGTGCCCATATCAGAATGGTCAGCAAACCAGGTGAAGAAACTCTGGTTCTTCATGCTGCCTCTCCCTCCTGGCTTTATTCTGTGTTTGATTTAAGCATTTCTTCAAATCCCTTCCAGATTTCCATTTGATTTCAGTGGACTTTGAAGAAGGATCACTACTCTCATTCAAATGAAATTCTTTGGAGAGAACTTTATTTTTAAAGTAAGGACAGGGCAGGCATTCCTGGAGACCACTGTCCACAGCTGCCCCCTTGGGCTTGGACAGGGTGCCATGGACAAGAAGGTGTTTACCAAGGAGCTGGACCAGCATAAGCAGCTGAATGCGGAGGGTGTGGGAGAAGGCTAGGGACATTTTATCAAAAGAATCAAATGTGCAGGTACAAGAAGTCCATTGTCCTGTGGAGAGATACATGGCCAGCTCCATGACCTTATGGAATGCTTTAGAATTGGTGGAAAATCACCAGATACAAATTATCTACTGATGAGCAACTATGTAGACAGAGGTTATTCCTCAATGGAGTCTGTGACTCTTCTTGTGACATTCAAGGTGACCTATTCAGAATGCATTACAGTATTTCGAGGAAATCGCCAAAGCCGAACAATCACCCAAGTATATGGCTTCTATGAGGAATATCTATGAAAGTATGGAAATGCCAATGTGTGGAAATATTTTACAGATCTCTTTGATTATCTTCCACTTAGAGCTTTAGTAGATGGACAGATATTCTGCCTCCAGGGTGGAGTCTCTTCAAACATAGACACACTGGATCAAGTAAGAGCCCTGGACGGTTTACAAGAAGTTCCACATGCAGGCTGACCATCAGAATTGGGCATAGGGGTGATTCATGTGCTATTTTGGCTAATCTGTATATGTTGATTAGTTGGATTTGAAGAATCAGCTGTGATTAACAAGCAATCAGCACCAGAGAGGGTGAAAGCTGTGCTTCATTTTCTTAAGAATTGCTAGTCAGGCTGGGAGTGACGAATCAGCTGTGATTAATAAGAGAGCAACATTATTGAGTGAAATCCTCTGTGCTTCACTGGAACAACAGGAAGCACAAAGAGTGGGCGCACGGGAGCCAGGCTACATTTTGAGTTTCCAGCAGAACTTAAAGGAGTCTGTAAGAGTCACTCAGGTGGTATTGGCGTTGAAGGCACGCAGACGTCAGAGAGAGCAGGTGAGACTTGGCACTCTGTGGGTGTCCTGTAGAGAGGCCTGGAGAAACCACTGATGAGGGGTACAGCCTCAGTTGCAATGGGGACTCCAGGATATCAGAGAGGCCCTGACTGTGGTTTTTTCCACTAAGGACAGTGGACAGTAGCAAGGTGAAGAGGAGCTGGCCTGAGCGTATGGGACACAGTGTGTGTGCTAAAGATGAAGAGATGGAGAAGTGGAGCTGCTCAAGCCTTTTGTAACCAGAAGACTTCACAATGAGAGAGATGACAGGCATTAAGATATGGGATTTGATTTACTCTGCTGGATTTGGGCATTGTTTGATGTGACTATTTCTGTGTCTTTGTTTTTCCCTTTTGGAATAAGAAAGTATGTGTAACTTATTTTTGATTTTACAGGAGCCCAAGGTTAAGAGACTTTTGATTTTTTTAAAAGAGACCTTGTACTTTTAATGTCCTGAAAAAATTCAAGTACCACAGGCCTTTTAAATGTTAAACTGTGTTTTTTGTTATAATGTCAGCATGAGACCCTGGGGACAGGGAATAAATGGGGTTAGGTTATGGGTTAAGTGATCTGTTTGTGTGCCCAGTTGACAAGGGGTTGAGTGTAGCTTAGTTAGCTTGACACAGCCTAGATTTACCTCAGAAGAGAGACTCTGTTGAAGGATTTACCATATCAGATTGGTGTGTGGAGAAGTCTGTGGAGAGTTTTCTTGACTGTTCCTTGAAGGAGTCCCGAGCTCACTGGGGGTGTTGGGGGGAGGGGCACCGTTCCCTGGGCAGGAGATCCTGGGCTATATAAGCAGGGCATGGTGGTGCACGCCTGTAATCCTAGCACTCGGGAGGCAGAGGCAGAGGGATCCCTGTGAGTTCAAGGCCAGCCTGGTCTACATAGTGAGTACCAGGACAGCCGGAGCTACAGGGAGACCCTGTCTCCAAAAGACCAAAAAACAAGCAAACAAACAAAAAAGAGCTAAATAAGCAAGAACGTGCAAACCAGCCACCAAGAAGCCTTTCTCCAAGCTTTCTACTCCGCGTCCTTGGCTATGAGTGAGTGTCCTGGTTAGAAGAAACATTGTGTGGCCTGGCGTGGTGGCGCACGCCTTTAATCCTAGCACATGGGAGGCAGAGGCAGGCGGATCTTTGTGAGTTCAAGGCCAGCCTGGTCTACAGAGTGAGTTCCAGGACAGCTGGGACTACAGGGAGACCCTGTCTCAAAAAGACAAAAAAAAAAAAAAAAAAAAAAAAAAAAAGAAGTAACACTGTGTGGATACCAAGTGTGGTCAGGTTTTTGAAGATATTTTTTCCCCCTGACTTTTTCTCAGTGATGGACTGTGACCTGGAAGTGTACTCCAAATACATCCTTTCCTCTCCTAAGTTGATTTGGCCATGATATATGTCACAGCAGCAGAATAAAACTAGAGAAGTGTCTGAGGGTGAACATTTTAAAAGATGCTTATTGGCCATTTGTATTTCCTTTTTTGAGAACTCTCTGTTCATTTAATTTCATTTCATTAACCAAGCTTTTGATTAGGGTTTTTTGTTGTTGTTGTTGTTGTTGTTGTTGTTGTCCCTGTTTATTTTTCAGTTCTTTGCATAGTTTAGATATCAATCTTCTATCAGATGTATATATTGAAAAGAGTTTCTTACCTTGGCTGTCTTTTCATGCAATTAACTGTTTCTTTTACAGAAGAGTTTTAATTTCACAAGGCCCCATTTGCCAATTGTTGGCCTTTATGGTGAACAACTGGAGTAATACTGAGAAAATCTTTGCCTATATCTTGAAGTCTTTACTTTTTACTCTCATAAGTTCTGAGTTTTAGGCCTTCTATCAAGGTTTTTGATCCATGTAGAGTTGATTTTTTATTTTTTTTTTCAAGATGAGCCGTGTGGAACTGTTTTTATTCTTCCATTTTCCTAGCACTATTTGCTAGAGAGGTTGTGTTTTCTCTAATGTGTAGTTTTGACATCTTTGTAAAAAAAAAAAAAAAATGGGTGGCTTTAGGTTTCCTTACTGATTTGTGGAACTTGAAGAAACTGCACCAGTGGAATGTAAACAACTTGCTCATGGTATACGATTTTCTTAATATGTCTTTCAATTTGGGTTTCAAGTATTTTAGTGAGAAGTTTTGCATCTATGTTCATCAGGAAATGAATCTATAACTTTTTATTTTGTCTTTTTGACACAGGGTCTCTCTTTAGTCCCAGCTGGCCTGGAGCTCACTATGTAGACTAGGCTGGCCTTGAACTCACAGAGATTCCCCCCTTGCCTCTCCCTCCTGAGTGCTGGGATTAAAGGCAGGTGCCACCATGCCGGGCTGGGTCTACAGTTTTATGTTGTTTTTGTTCCTATCCCGTATCCTACATTTAGTGTTGCTCTTCTCCTCTGTGGAGTCTTATATTGGTCTCTTTTTTTAATTTTTATTTATTTCTGTATGTGTATGAATGTACTGTCTGCATGTAGGTTTGTGCACCTGTGTCGTGCAATGCCGCGGAGGTCAGAAGAGGGTCTCGGATTCCCCTGGAACTGCAGTTCTCCTGGAATTGGAGTTACAGACGGTTTTCAGCCACCATGTGGGTGCTGGGGATCGGACCCGGGTCCTCCGCAAGAGCAGTCGGTGCTCTTAACCACTAGGCTATCTCTCCAACCCCTATATTGGCCTCTTAATCAAATATTTTGGACATAGTGATTATGCTCATTTATTTTCTTTATTGTTCTTTGAACACCATACTTCAGTGAACTTGTCCTCCATTCCTAATATTATTTGTTTTGCTCGACTCTGTCTATTAGATATACTTTTCAATCTGTTTTTTAAAAATTGATTCATTGATTATTTTTGTATCCCATATTTCTGTTATTTTCCAAAGATATTAATTTCCTTATTGCATTTTTCTTCCGTGTTGCTGATTTTTTCATATGCGTCGCTGACTTTTCTCCTCCATTTTGCTGACTTTCCTATCCAGGTCCTGGATCAAGTTCATTGGTTATTTATTCCCTTTATTCCATCTCTCGGGTCATTGAGGACCATCACCATTTCCATACTTTTGACTTGAGTAGCAGGAATTACGATCGTTTTGTAAGTCCTACTGCTTTTCTTTCTCCAGTCTGTTTCTGTGTTCTTTGTTCACCTGTGGTTTGGATATCTCTTTAAGTTGTGTTTGGGGATTTTATTTCTATGTTTTGAAAATTTCACATATGTGTACCATGTATCTTTTTTAAAAAGATTTATTTTATGTATATATGTCTGTGTCTGAGCCTACATATATGCACAGGAGCCCACAGAGGTCAGAGGAAAACTTCAGATCCCTCAGAGCTGGAGTTATACATGGCTGTGGACTACCATGTTGGTGCTGAGAACTGAACTCAATCCTCTGCACAAGCAGTAAGTGCTCTTAACCACTCTCTGAGCCATGTCTCCATACCTTGTATAAAAATGTCCTGACTGTATTCATCTGCTGTACAGATCTGTCCTCAGAAATATGCCCTGAACTCATCTGCACAGGCTTACCTAAGATCGTCACTGCAGGACTTGCTGATGGTTCAGGATCCTGCATTGAAGGAGGGGCAGGGAGAGTCACTGGACCCTCACCAGAGAGCCCAATGACACCCCACAATTTGTCCCTAATTTCACATGGTCTAGGAGAGGGGCTAGAATATATAGGTTGGGAAAGACTAGGGGAATGTCTCCCTTGTGGGAGCCACCATCTATGATTGGGTGAAATACATTCCAGTGCGACCCTAGTGGAGGGCCAATCACAGTCCTGTAACTAGACCCCACCCACTGTTCTGTAAGTAGTGGAGGGCCAATCACAGTCCTGTAACCAGACCAACCCACTGTTCTGTAAGTAGTGCGACCCTAGTGGAGGGCCAATCACAGTCCTGTAACTAGACCCCACCCACTGTTCTGTAAGTAGTGCAGCCCCAGTGGAGGGCCATGCACAGTCCTAGAACTAGACCCCACCCACTGTTCTGTAAGTAGTGCAACCCTAGTGGAGGGCCATGCACAGTCCTATAACTAGACCCCACCCACTGTTCTGTAAGTAGTGCGACCCTAGTGGAGGGCCATGCACAGTCCTACTAGACCCCACCCACTGTTCTGTAAGTAGTGCTACCCTAGTGGAGGGCCATGCACAGTCTTATAACTAGACCCCACCCACTGTTCTGTAAGTAGTGCGACCCTAGTGGAGTGCGGCATCCACCTGCGTGTCTGCCACACCCACTCCAGTGTCGCTTGTGTAAAGTAATATGAGAAATCATATTCAAGACAGGCGGGGGAGATGTGTCCTGCGGGGCTGGACCCCCTGGAGGTCACTGGCAGAATACCCGGCTAAAATCACCCCGAGATTGAGATGCTTTTCTAGGATATTACGTTTTTCTGGTGTTGGACTTAGCATAACACTGAGCACAATAAAGATCTTTTCTTAGGGCCAGCTTATAGATACAAAACAAACTGTTTGAATGTGCCAGTAACTGGCAATTAAAATGCCTCTCTTGGGCACAGGGCTTTTTCCTGGCAGCAAGAATGGTCTGTAAGTCTTGAGTCAGAAATAGACTTAAAAATAGACTTCTCTCACAATATACATTACAATGCAAAGACCTGTGACAAATTGGAAAACAGAACAATTATATAGTGGTAATGGCTCTATGACTGTCTCTAAAGAAAAACAAGTTCCAGTGATATGTGTAATAAAAACAAGATATATCATTCCATTTAAAATAAAGTAAAAACTCCTCTTTAACAATTAAAATAAAAAGACTCTTCAATCCCATTTCCCTATTTAAGTAAAGGAACAGGTTAAACAGTTTTCCTAGTTCCATGCAGCCACTGAATGTCTGAGTCCTGACACTCCCAGCAAAGCTAGACAAAAGATAAATTACTTTACACCAGCCAATTGTCTTACAAAAACAAAACTGTTAGTTGAATCAAGCAGTGGAACGGCTCTTAGTTCTCAGTAAAGATTGAAACTTTAGATTAGCAGTTAGAGTTAGAAAAAACTAATAAATAGTTTAGGATGCTATAGGAATAAGGTCTTTACTTTAATAAAAACTTAAAAGAAACTATTAACCTTAGGATATTAAGATATATTTACTCTAGATTTAGGATAGAGATATAAGGCCAATATCTACTGCCAAGAAACTTCTACTGTGACATAGCAATTACTACTCGGTGTCCTGTAACTTTTCAATTATGACTTGTAATTAAGAGCTAACAAGTAAAAACTAATTGATCATGTTAAAAACTATTGATGCTCCTTTTTTCTTAAATGTTATTTCCTTGGTAAAGGTTATCTTAAGATTCCTACATTTTACTTCAAAGAAAATTCATTTCCTGACTAAACTTTGTAATGTTTTAGTTTCCTGCTCTGCGTGCCCCATATCTCGTCAATCATGAAATAATGAGTTCTGGTTAATGTATGAGTTTTGACCTATTAGTAACATATGTAATTGTAAAGCTCTACCAAATCCTTTTTTCTGCCTTCTCCTAAGACTGCTATATAAGCACTGCCCCTGTTCAATAAAGTTGCTGTGGATTTGGGAAATTTGTCTCTCATTTCTACAAGCCATCAGCTTCCTCGTGTTCTCCTGCCAAAGGAACTCCATCAGAAAAACTGACGACCCCAGGAGGGCTGGCTGGTCTCAGTTACCAGCAACAGCAGTCGGCAACAGTGGAGGGCCAATCACAGTCCTGTAACTAGACCAACCCACTGTTCTGTAAGTAGTGCGACCCTAGTGGAGGGCCAATCACAGTCCTGTAACTAGACCCCACCCACTGTTCTGTAAGTGGTGCGAACCTAGTGGAGGGCCATCCGCAGTCCTGTAATTAGACTCCACCCACTGTTCTGTAAGTAGTGCAACCCGAGTGGAGGGCCATCCACAGTCCTGTAACTAGACCAACCCACTGTTCTGTAAGTAGGTCCAATAAGATCATTGGTTTTACAGAGTTAATTTTGTTGGAATTTGGGACCTCGATTTGTCATTGGGAACAAGGGATGAGTGGGTGGATGTGGTTTATATCCCCCTTTGAGACCATCCCTAATCTCTCTCTCCAACTCTCAAGCCCCCAAACACCTCCCTTTCAATTTCATGTCTTCTGTATTTAAAAATATCTTTATTTTATGGGTATGAGTATATTGCCTGCATGTGTGTAAATGCACCTGTGTCATGCAGTATCTTTGGAGGTCCAAAGAGAGTGTTGGATCCCCTGGAACTGGAGTTATGGACAGTTGTTAGCTACCTTGTGGCTGCTGAGAATGGAGCCTGGGTCTTCTGCAAGAGCAGCCAGTGCTTTTAACTGCTGAGCCACCTCTTCACCCCCTCTCTATTTCTCAAAAACCAACGAAGTCTAATTAATGCTGCCCATGTGCACAGGAGCGTGGGGTCATCCAATGGGGAGTGGTCAGCCTACCAATGACCACATCCCCAAAGAAGTTACACTCCCTGACTCAGTAGCCATCAACTGCCAGCAGCTCGTCAGCTTGGGACAGAGCCTCAGGAGCCCGTCTTACGTGGGGATTTTCTTTTTCTTCTATCTTTTTTGTTACTTTTTATTGTGCTTTTTGCACATTTTATACAGCAGCTCTTAATCAAATATAGACCCCCCCCAGCCAGGCCTTACATATTCCACCATACATGTTAAGTTCCATCAGTTAGACATTTGTACTAAGATGTTCTTTGGTGCAAATATATCTACTGGAGTCTATTCTGCCTATCAAGAGATCGTAAGGTCTATTTCCGTCACCCAGTAGTAATCAGTCTCCATCAATCCCCAGACTAGGTCAGGCCTGCAGTCCATTCAGGGTCCTTTTCTGATTGAGTTGGCATGGGTCCTGTGCTCAATGCTACCATTGTGTCAAGTTCACATGTGCGAGCTCCCAGTGGCCTGAAAGTCTCTGCTTCCCTTGTTCACGTACCAACCCTGGCTCTTACAATCTTTCTGCTCCCTCTTTTGCAATGGTTCCTGACCCATGGTTGGGTGAAGTCTAATATAGGAGTCCTATCCATGGTTACACACTCTGAAGTCCCTTATTCTTTAAATTCTTATTGAGTACCCTACTGTTTTCTTTTTAAGTTTTTTTTTTTAATTATACTTATTTATTACTTTATTTTGTGAGTGTGCTATGGTATGCCTATTTATCTATTTATGTGTGTGAGTGTGTATGTGTGTGTGTGTGTGTGTGTGTGTGTGATGGTGTTCATGTGAAGGTCAGAGGACAACATGCAGTAATCAGTTCTCTTCCTTCTACCCTGTGGGTGTTAGGGATTGAAGTCAGGCCTAGAAGCAAGTGCCTTTACCTTCTAAGCCATCTTGCAGTCTAATCAGCCTATTCTTGAAGGCTTAATTCCTAGTTCCACATATAGAGTTATATACTTCTGGTATTATTTATTATCTCATTACAGAGTTGCTTTCCATCTCAAAAGGAATAATTATAGTACATATCAGGAAATTCTGAAATGGTGGTAGATTGTAGACATCAAGGTAGATCCAACAGAATTCAATGATGGCTGTTCACAGCAACTGCTTTGGAGACGGGAGATCCGAGGTCAAGGCACTAGCCCTGGGTCTGTCTGGTGTAGATCTTCCTGTGTCTTCAGATGGCAGCAGGCAGAAGGGCAAGATGGCAAACTCTGTTTGTGTTCTTTTCTTTTAAAAATTTTTTTAACTTTATTTATTTTTGTATGTGTATGAATGTACTGTCTGCATGTAGGTTTGTGCACCCATTTGTGCAATGCCGCGGAGGTCAGAAGAGGGTCTCGGATTCCCCTGGAACTGGAGTTACAGACGGTTCTCAGCCACTATGTGGGTGCTGGGGATCGAACCTGGGTCCTCTGCAAGAGCAGTCAGTGGTCTTAACCGCTAGGCTATCTCTCCAGCCCCTGTTTGAGTTCTTTAGAGACAGTCTCAGTACCAGACATCCTTAAACTTATGAAGATCATCAGGCTTTAGCCTACTAATTACAGGTATGAGCTATCTTACCCTGCCTATTTTTTTCTTCATCTTTAAAGGTAAGATTTAGGCCTGGTGTGATGGAACATGCCTTTAATCCCAGCACTTGAGGGCAGAGAGCAGGCTAAGATGGTCAGTGTGACTACCGTGTACAGACCACCGTTCGATCACTGGCTTCTATAGTTGTCGTCTATCAGAGTTCAACTGGGGCTGCCAGGAGACTCTGTCTCAAAAAAAAAAAAAAAAAAAAAAAAAAAAGGATAAGATTTCTACACAAAATTATTGGTTTTATTTTACAAAATTATTGGTTTTATTTTTATTTTGGCAAAATAAAAATACAAATACACATACAAAAAATGTATGAAATACATGAAAGCCCAATAAAATATAATTGAAAAAAGATTTAGTTTTATAAAATTTGATTAATAAACATTTAAAAATGCACATAAAAATAAAGCCTTTATAACCATTGGGGGGTAACTGTTTCTTATTCTGCCATAGGTACATTTTTTCATGTCCATTAGAAACAATTCTATCTTGTTAAAATCTCATGGATGGAGAATGTCAGAAGACAATGGATGCGGAGAACATGAAGAGACAGGCTGCTAGATTTCAAATTGTCACCACTAGATGGAACCCTTGTAATCATGTAATCATTTCAGGAGACACCATAAACTCAGGTTAATGACAAGATGCTCTTTCAGAAGATTCTGTCACCAATGTAAAGGGATTCTGAGGACTCAGATTTGAAATGGGAGATTCCAACCCCAATAAAAATCCATATGGAATCAAACCTTGTCGTTTCAGGTGTTTAAAGTAGTTTTGTCAAGCTAAGCAGAGAATTCTCCTAATTCTACTTTTGTCTTGATATAAATTTATAAACTTGTTAGAGCTAGACACGATGTATGCCACCATGCAGTCCTGGCACTCAGGAGGTTGAGTAGGAGGAGCAGGAGTTTGGGGACAGTTTGGGCTGCATAGCAAGGCCCTATGTAAAAAACCTAAACGTCAAACACTAAATGAACAAAAAGAAATGAGTACTAAAAGTCAGTGAGCTTTTTAAAATTTATTTTTTAAAAAGATTGATTTCAGAATTTCATACAGTGTATGTTGATCATATTCAGACCTTTCTTCTCCACCCCCACTCTACCCTTCCCCCCAACCCCATGTCCTCTGTTGCTATTTGTCCCTTTTTGTTTTTATGTGTATGAGTATACTGTCTGCATGTAGGTTTGTGCACCCGTGTCATGCAATGCCACGGAGTTCAGAAGAGGGCATCAGATTCCCCTGGAACTGGAGTTAAAGACAGTTCTTAGCCTCCGTGTTGGTCCTGGGAATAGAACCCGGGTCCTCTGCAAGAGCATTTGGTGCTCTTAACCGCTGAGCCATCCCTCCCTTTTTAAAAGGCCTATTTAGTCTAATCTGTGTTTTGTAAGTGCTCTTGGGCATGGTCTATCTTGGAATCTGATCGACCCACCAGGCGCCATCCCAGTATGAAAGCCCCTCTCCCTCTCAGCAGCTACCAAAGATCAGTAGACCCTCAGCTATGGCTGGGCCTTCCTTCTCATCTCTCCCAAGCAGGCATCTGTCTGGTTTGGGCTTACACAGGTCTTATGCATGTTGTCATGTGCTGTGCATTCATGTATGTTTCTCTTTGCTGTCCAGACAACACGGTTTCCTTGTACTCATCTACCACCTCTGGCTCCTACATTGGACTGAGCACTCCACAGTCCCTCATTATCTGCAGGTTGACCAGTTGTGGTTTTCTGTGTCAATCATCCTCTGCTTCAAGAACTCTCTGGTGAGAGCTGAGAAATGGCATCATCTATGGGTATAACAAGAAGCTGTTAGGAGTCAGTTTAATCCCATGTCTATCTAACAGAATAGTGGTAGTAGATTCTCCCCTGTGACCTGTCAAGCCACAGGTCTTGACCCTGACCACAGTGCCAGTATGACCTCCATCTTGTGAAACTGGCCTTAAATCCAATCAGAAGGTGGTGGGTTACTTTCATATAATTAATGCCACTAACTACTGCATCAATGAGTACAGTGAGTCAAGGCCAAGAACCATAGTCAAGTTATTTTGTGTTTTCATTAATAAAGTTGAGGTGGGGATTCCAATAATCTACCAGGAAAGCTGTGGAGACTTAGGCGAGAAGGGATAGCTTTTTCTAAGTCACAGATATTTGGGATGTATTTATTTTCTAGTAGTTGGTGAAGATATACCCTTAGCTAATCCCACTGAGTATGTGTGTGTGTAAAGTTTGCCCAGTTTACTTAGCTTTATCTCATTTACAATGTCTTTCTGTCTCTACTGTATAGGTGTTTAGTAAATTCCAATTTTCTTTTTCGTTCACCTCTATCCTTTAAAAAAATCCATCATTAGCCAGGTGGGGTGGCACACTCCTGTAATCCAAGCACTTGGGAGGAAGAGGCAAGCAAATCTCTCTGAGTCCAAGGCTAGCCTGGTCTATGTTCCAGGACAGCTGGGGCTACAGGGAAACCCTGTCTCAAAAAAGACCAAAAAAAAAAAAAAATCCATTATTAATTACTTAAACAGTCATTACAACCCAATTAAGAGTTTAGATGCTGGGGTTCTGAAAGTAAGTGTGCACAGAATCTCACCAGTTGTTAACTGTGACTTTGAAGAAGAATTAGTGTTCTCATTTATAAAATGGAAAAAAAATAAAGGTACACAGGTGAACCAGGTGTGATGGAACACGTCTAAAAGCCTAGCACTTGGGAGGCTGTGGCAGGTGGATTGGCTGAACATTTCAGGTTCATCTTGGGTTCTTAATGAGTTCCTGTTGTGTGAGACTTTTTCTTTTTTTTTTTTAATTTTTTATTTATTTCGGTATGTTTATGAATGTACTGTCTGCATGCAGGTGTGTGCACCCATGTCGTGCAATGCCGCGGAGGTCAGAAGAGGGTGTCGGATTCCCCTGGAACTGGATTTCTCCTGGAACTGGAGTTTCAGACGGTTCTCGGCCGCCATGTGGGTGCCGGGGATCGAACCCGGGTCCTCTGCAAGAGCGGTCGGTGCTCTTAACCGCTAGGCCATCTCTCCAGCCCGAGACATTTTCTAGGGAGATACAACACACATGCTAACTCACCCCACCTAAGGAGCCCACAGGAGACCAAAGTAACAAGTAACAATTATACCTAAGCCCAGCTTGTTGAACCAAAGAGCTGTTGGGGTTACTTATAGGAGTGGGGGTGGAGAGTTGGAAATAGGATCAGAGATGACTGGACATTCACTGTACCACCAAAGAGCCCACTCCACCCAGTGACCAGTCAAGAGATGAATTTGTGGAGCACTCTGCCTGACTTGCAGGAGTGTGACAGATCTGAGCCTCTGCTTTTGGCAGCTCTGCTGGACAGGGTCTCCAGCAGTTTATTGCTCCTGTAAACTTAGGAGGGTCCTCTGAATCTTGTGTTTCAGCCTTCCCAGATATGTGTAGATTGTTCAATTCCTGAGTCTCATAAGCCTCCCCATCCCTTCTGAAGGGAATGTTTCAATTTGGAGGAAATTCCTATATGGTGTGATACCCTGTTTCCAAAAACAAAATGGGATCCAGCCATGGCTTAGTTATTAGGAGTGCTTGATGCTTTTGCAGAGGATAGAAGTTCTGTTCCCAGGACCCCACTAGGTGAATCACAATCTGTGACTCCAACTCCAGGGGATCCAATGCCCTCTTTTTGCATGCATACACACACACACACACACACACACACACACACATACACACACACAATCTTTTTTAAAAATTTTATTTTGGTATGTGTATGAATGTACTGTCTGCATATAGGTTTGTGCACCCATGTCGTGCAATGCCATGGAGGTCAGAAGAGGGCATCGGATTCCCTTGGAACTGGAGTTAAAGATGGTTCTTAGCTGCCATGTGGGTGCTGGGAATCGAACTCAGCTCCTCTGCAAGAGCAGTCGGCGCTCTTAACTGCTAGGCCATCTCTCCAGCCCCACAAATAAATTTTTTTAACGACCAAGAAAACTATAAAAACAAAAGCATATAGCCAAGAGAGTTTTGGATTATGGTAAGAATGGAATGAAATAAATGTGAAATACTTAATATAAAATATGGCACATCAGATTCCCGAGACCAGCCTTCTTTCCTGTCAAGTATCCCAGTTATCACTCATCAAAGAAGCTTCTTTTGCATAAGGTGGAGACCTTTACAGAGTACCACAACTGGTCACACACAAACATTGTCTGTGAATTGCCCAAGTCTAAGTGGCACATCTATAATGCAGTCTACACTTAAGAACATAGAACCCCTTGTTCTATGTTCTATGAACAGAACTGTGGAAATGGGCAGCAGATCCCAATCTTAACTGAAGAAATATTGGCAGCTGATTACTGCTGTGTGAGGAAGAGCTGATCTTCTTAAAGCAAGGGACTCTGGATGGGCTGACTAGACCTCAGTAGGTGAACTTGCTCTGAGGAATGTCTGGGGACACTAAAGTGACACAATGGGCCTTGGCACACATGACAGGGAGGGAGCCTGGGGAAGAGGGGTATAAAAGTGATTGCAATCGATTGAGATATTCTGTATTAAATACACAAAAATTCAATAAATTACAAGATATGCCATATTGGTATCTTCAATAAAGGTTATCATTTAGAATAGTAAAAAAAATGCGAAGTAGATATTTGGGGTGTAAAATACATCTGTAGAGATGCATGGAATGGTCACATCAGTATTAAAATGTCTGATTCAGGACTGCAATGGAAACACAACTGTGAAGTCACCCTGTGCTTGTCATTACTGCCCCTCCATTCTTTGATAAGACTGCTTTTGAATTACTTCTAAGTAATGCACCCTTCCACTCCTGCAGTGTGTTCCCATTCCCTATTGCAATTTCACTGTTTTCATTTGCATTTATTTATTCATTTCTTTGTTGATCATGTGTGTGTGTGTCTCATGTAAGAGGATTGGCCCCCAGCCCAGTTCTAATAGAGTTCTGGCCCGTCTGAAACCTCTCTGAATTTCTCTTGGCCTTCTGGCCTTCCCGCCCTCCACCTGAGCACCTATCTCAAGCTCTTCATCTCTCAGCTTTCTGCTCCCATTGCTTCTGTGTTCGTTCTGCAAATCTGAGCCAAATGCTCAGGTTTATTCCAAGAACAGTTCACTCATTTCCAATGATCTGGGATTTTCCCTTTTTCTCAGCTGTGATTAGATGCCTCACAAGAAATCACTTAAGGAGGTTGGAGAGATGGCTCAGTGGTTAAGAGCACTGGCTATTCTTGCAGAAGATCTAGATCAAGTGCACAGAACAAACATGGCAGTTAACAACTGTCCATGATTCCATTCTATGGGATCTGATGGCCTCTTCTGGTCTCCGCAGGCATTGCACACAAGGGTGCACTAACTGCATGTCACAAAACACTCATACCCATTAAAAAAAGAAGTACAACAACAACAACAACAACAGAAAGGACTGCATCAAAGAACTGACTGAAACAGTGAACTTCTGCTCAAAACAGTCAACTTCCACATGGAGAATATTGAGAAAGACTGAGAAAAAGATTAAAAGCATGTTTGGCAGAATGCGTGAGCTCTGGTGGGGTGGGGGGATGGGGGGGACACAGGTCTAGATTTGATTAAAAAAAAAATAAATAAAAAGTTGTATCTATCATGACCACAAGGTGGCGCATGAACATCATATATGAATATGACCATACAATACTAGACTTAAAATGTTGAAGGCCAACTCAAATTACTGTAAATTTTTTCCTCAATAAAATCATCACAAAAGACTAGTGTCTTAGCACTGACGTTTTTGATTTTCCCTGACTTTCTGGTTTTAATCCTGCCCCTGGCAACTGTGCTTTTTTCTTTTTTTTTTTGTCAAACTTTATTCAAGTTGTCCTATCTCATTATCAAGTTCACTATTTAACTTATTGAAAAATACCCTTTATTGGGAGAATTTGCATTATAACTATTCTTCCAGCAGTGAGCTCAGTGTCACTGAGCCTTGGAATATATTTTAACTTCACAAGCTTCATTTATTTGTATTTTGCCGTGTGTACCATTTGTTTAATTCATCATAAATTTTGTATGTGCAGCTAGAGCAAGGTTTGACTTTGATTTTTTTAGTATTATTTTATTTTTATTTTTTGTGCTGAGTATTGCCTGTGTGTTTGTCAATGGCCCCTCATATGCAATGCCCCAAGGAGGCCAGAAGAGGGCATTGGATCCCCTGGAACTGGAGTTATGGATGGCTGTTAGTTGCCACGTGGGTGCTGGGAATTGAACCCAAGTCCTCTGGAAGGGCAGCCAGTGCTCTTAACCACTGATTCAGCTCTTGAGCCCCAGAAGTCTTTTTATATTAAATTATTATTTTTAAAATATTTTTATTGATTTAATAATTTTATATAATACTCAGACCCTCTCCCCAAATGCTCTCTGACCTTACTAACCCCTGACTTCATATCATCTATTACTTGCTTTTTGAAAGGCCTATGGAATCTCAGCTACATTTCCCAAGGACTCTTGGGTGTTGATCTATCCCATTGAATCTTGTCAGCCTACCAGGCATCACACCAACAAGGAAAACTGACGTTCAGTCTCTCAGCATCTGTTAACGGCCAGGAGATCCTCAGGGAGAGCTGAGACTTCCTTCCACCACTTGGGTGTACACAGGTCTTATGCCTGCTGTTATAAATGTGTGGGTCTCTAGTGCAAATCTCCTGTGGTGAAAAAGCATGATTTGTCATCAGATCCTCCATCTAAGGACAGCAGGCAGCCAGTATCCTGAGAAATACTGACGTCTGGCTCCTCATGGCTGCTCCTCCAGGCGCATGCCCTTGTCAGGGACTCTCTGACATGAGCCTACCCAATGCTCTCCTACTTAGCCCAGGTACCAACTCTGAGGAGCAACAGCTGGCTACTCTCAGCCTTTTTTCTGCAGGGCTGGACCAGGCTGGACTCCATGTGAGTCCTCACTCTGGCTCCTGACTTTATTCCTTCCTCTATCCCCATCACTGAAGCCCATCTCTGGGAAACATCTTCATGAAAAACTCTTTTTTTTTTTTATTAAGTTGCCTTAGTCATGATGTTTTATCACGACAGCAGAAAAGTTGTTAAGATAGCCACTTAGCCATCTTGTTGGCCTGTTGTTTCTAAAGCAGAATCTTATGCAGCCCAGGCTGGCCTTGAATGCACTATGTAGCTGAAACTGCCCTAAAGTCCTGAACGTCCTGCCTCTATCTCATGAACGCTGGGGTTGCAGGTATGTGTCTCAATGTCTGTCAATGATTTTGAAATTTAACACTATTCCCCCAATAAAACCATTATATCATGGATTGAATGCAAACATTTGCTCCACACAGGCCCATGTGGTTGCACACTTGGCCTCCATTGGGTGACACTGGTTTAGGAGATGGTGGATCCTTTTGGAGTGGGACCTAATGGAAAGATTAGTGGGACTGGGACAGGGCTAGGCAATTCCAGCCTTACCTCCCTACTGGTCCAAGTCTTTCTGCTTTCACATCACGAAGATGTGAGTGAACACCCACCACCATTGACAAGATCTGGTTCTACCCCTGTGTCTTTGCCGTGATAGACAGTACCATAAGAAACCACAACCAAAATACATCTTTTGTCTCTTAATTTGCTTTTGTCACGGATTTGATCATGGCAGAGAGAGAAGTAATTAGTAAACATTATAAGTTAAAAACCCTCATTCTGATCCTTGAGGCTCAAAATTGTGGAATGAAGAGTGTGAAGTGCCCATGCTGCCATGTTATACGTATGTGAAATAAGTGATGGAACAGGTTCCCTTATTAAAGAATGCAAAATTGCCAGGCATGGTAGCACATGCCTTTAATCCCAGCACTTGGGAGGCAGAAGCAGACAGATCTCGGTGAGTCCAAGGCCAGCCTGGTCTACAGAGTGAGCTCCACGCCAGCTGGGACTAAAGGGAGACCCTGTCTCAAAAATACCAAAAAAAAAAAAAAAACCCAAAAAA
>VZQC01015628.1:756411-785118 GCA_009823505.1 Rhizomys pruinosus
CTCTTTTCACCCAGAGTTGCTTTGGCTATTCGGGGTCTTTTGTTTTTCCAAATGAAATTGAGGATTTTTTTTCCAAACCTGTGAAGAAGCTCTTGGGGATTTTGATTGGGATTGCATTAAATCTGTATACAAGTTTAGGTAGAATGGACATTTTTACTATATTTATTTTTCCAATCCATGAGCATGGGAGGTTTGTCCATCTTCTGATGTCTTCTTCAATTTCATTCTTCAGAGGTTTAAAATTTTTTGTTGTAGATGTCCTTGGTGTCTTTGGTTAGGTTTGTTCCTAGGGTTCTTTTAAGATACCATCTTACTCCAATAAGACTGGCTAGGATCAAGAAAACAAATGATATCAAGTGCTGAAGAGGTTGTGGAGAAAGGGGAACACTCATCCATTGCTGGTGGGAATGTAAACTTGTACAGCCACTATGGAAAGCAGTGTGGAGAACCCTTAGAAGACTCAAAATGAGCCTGCCATTTGACCCCAACATACCACTCCTGGGTATATACCCACAAGATACATCTTACTGCAGAGATACATGCACAGCTATATTTATTGCTGCTCTGTTCACAATAGCAAAAAGCTGGAACCAACCCAAATGCTCCTCAACTGACAAGTGGATAGAGAAAATGTGGTACATGTACACAATGGAATTCTATGCAGCGGTAAAGAAAGACAACTTCATGAACTTTGCAGGTAAATGGATGGAGCTAGAAGACATCACGTTAAGTGAAGTAACACAGTCCCAGAAAAACAAACGACAAATGGTATCTCTCCTATGTGGATGTTAGTGCAAATAAGTCAGTTATAAATATTTCTTGTGGAGAGGGATGCATATTAAACGAACAACAACAGAAAGACTGCATCAGAAAACTGACTAAAATGGTGAATCAGGAAGGTTGGGAGGGGTGGGAGAGGGACACGGGTGCATATTCGATTAATGCATACTTAATTGACGTGAATTCAACAAGTATCCAGTTTTGCCCAGACTCTGTCTACAGGTTATATGGTGTTTTAGGACTTAGCAAAAGTAAATATGTGTATATTAAACAACATTGGTTTAAAGCATCTGATAAAAATGGTAATGCATCTGAGTTAATTGGAGATATAAATTGCTGTTGTCCACATTTGTTTTAATTAAAATCTGTATAAAAATAACTTTGGGATTGGCACATACAAATGTTCTCTATAATTTTTCTGTTGTACAGTATCACCTTGTGGAATTCTCTTTCACCAATAGGATGATTTAACTTAAAAATTAAGTTTGTTTCCCAAGTTAATCACATACAGTCACCCAAAACAACATGGGTGAATTTGATGAAATCTGTGCCTTGATTCCATCCTATAGGTATGTATAATACAACTGCTTTTTTGAGGCTCATGGGTCAAAAAACAAAAACCTAAAATAAAAAAGGGGGATACAGATAGATATGAAAACTTTTTGTCAAAAAACCTTGCAATTCAAATCTTAAAACTAACTATGGGAAAGTATTTGTATGTTCCAACAGGTCAGAATGTCACAAACTTACTGGCTGAGAAAGAAAATACAGCTTTGCAGTGAGTAGGATGTACCAGAAAGTGCCAGCAGAAGGACTGACTCATCTGGGCATTGAAGGGAAGAAAAGCCTCAGATTGCTCCAGACATCAGGCCCCTCTGTGGATCCTACTAGTAACAACTATTTTTAATGAGTCCTAACAAAGCTCACCTTCTAGATGCCGCAAAGGTTTTAATATGAGAGACTTTCTTACCCCCCCATAAAACAAGGAGAAATATGATGATGATGAGGTCGTTATCCAGCTGTAGATTGGAGCCAACTGTTATAGAGGTAATCTCTTATAAAACTGGTAAAACTGCCTTCTTTAATTGACTAATAGTCATAGGAACTGTGAAAAGGATTATTCTCTATTCAGACCCAAATATAATGCTACAGTCTCCTTAAGCTATGCACTTAAGCAAAATATATTAATACAGGAGCTCTGACATCAACAATGGATTATTCTACCAAGGAGATGTTGGCCAGGGGATTCAAGTCCCCACAAAAGGTAAAGGCTCCTTGCCTCCAAACTGGGATACCTACAAGAAGAGAGGCGATAAGTCCCTGCTGTTGAAGACCAGATGTAAACATGGGAAAGATGTATGGAGACCACACTTGCAAGTGTACAGATGGTCTCTGGAATGCCAGAGAGTGTTAGCAAAGGCCACTAAACCAATAAAGCAAATATAGGTCTCCTTGAGTCAAGCAAGACTCCTCCATCAGCATCAGCTACACCTCACCTGCCTGGAAATACTGTGCAGCAGTGGCAGCCATATGCCTGTATATCCCAAATCTAATGGGCTATTAGCTTTCTCCTTGGAGAAATAACCCACCGCTGATGCCACAAGCTTACATCCTCTAATGGTCAGGAGATGTTATAAGCCACAGTAAGACCCTGTCATATTTAACAGAAAAAAATGTAATTCATGGATTAACATACCATCCGAGCATCTGTGTCTATACCAAAGTAACCTACCATAACAATTAATACTGTTTAAATACCTATATATCTAATTGCCTGTGCTTCATTAGTAGGATCAAAAGGTTACGCCTGGACAAACTGTCAGCCCATGAAAGGAAACAGCCAGAATTGACCAGAGACCAAGACAACAGCTCCAGAGAAAGGAGACTGTTTTGCTTCTCAACCACCTGTGCCTTCTAAGCCTAGGGAACAATCTGTGGAAGAGGAGGCATGGTAGAATGTAGAGGCTGGATTGGGGTGAATGGTGAAACTACAACAATGTAGTCTGGACACTCATTTGATCAACTTGATCGAACACACAACCCCCCCCCCCCCGTCCCGCTGGATGGTGGGACCCTTGAGTTCTGTGGGTTTGGGCACAACTGCTTGCAAATTGGTTTTACATGAAGGATGCTTGTACTCATAAATTATCACTTATTGTTAAAAAAATGAAAAAAAAACAGAGAAAGTTGCAGGAAAGTTACAGCAGAATGCATGATCTGGGATGGGCTGGGGTGGGGTGGGGGGAAGAGAAAGGGATATATGCCTGAACTGAATTGGAAAATGATGTATGAAATACACAAAGCATCAATAAAAAATGAAAATTAAAAAAATAAAAAATAAAAAACTAAACAATAAAAAAAGAAGTCTTCTCAGTTAAGCATTATATTGAGTTGTAATAGAATTATTATTTTTCAATCTTTTATATTTTTTTACTTTATGGGTATGAGTATAATGCCTGCATGTAGGTGGGTATGCCCAAATTGTGCAATGCCTGGGAGGCCAGAGAAGGCATTGAATCCCCTGGAACCAGAGTTAGAGATGGTTGTTAGCCACCATGTGGGTGCTTGTGCTCAAACCTAGATCGTCTGCAAGAGCAGCCAGTGCTCTTAACCACTAAGCCAGCTCTCTAGCCCCAATAATAGGATTATTAAGTATAGCTTAAAGAAATAGCAGTTTTATATTCATACATAATAGGAAGCTTGGAGGTAGACAGTTTCCTGGCAGTCTTATTTCTGCTCCATCTATGCAGGACTCCTGAAGCCTTGAGCCACAGTCACTTGACAGGGAATGTACTTCAGGGCTGACACATCTGTATCAGCCAGCAGAGACTTCTGAGATGCTCCCTACTGAGCACCATGGGGAACATTGCCTAGCAAAGAAGACAGACGCGGCTTAATTTAGCAAGTATATTATTTACTTTTCATTTGATCAAATACCTGACAAAAAGCCGATTAAGGAAGGAATGGTTGGTTTAGGCTTCCAATTAGAGGGTATACAGTCAGCTATGAAGGGACTGGGGCCTGGTGGAAGAAATGTTGGCTCAGTGGTTCCATCCATCTGCAGTCAGGTAATTTGTTCAATACTTCCTATTTTAGGGTTCAGTGGCAAACAGGAATTATTGTGTTTATATGTTGTTAACTTTTTGTGGGGGTGTGGTAAGAAAGGGTTCAATTTAGCATGTGCTTTCAGAGGAACAGAATCCATCACAGCATGGAAGATACTTCTCAAGGCAGGGACGACAAGACAACAGAAGCTGGAGCAGGAAGCTGGCTGGTCACAGGGAGCAGAGAAAGAGAACAGGAAGTGGGCCAGGGTGTAAGACCTCCAAGCCAACCCCCAGTGACATACTTCCTGAAGCAAGGTGCCATTTCCTAAAGGTTTTATAACTTCCCCAAACAGTGCCACCAAGTGGAGATCAAGTGTCCAAATGCACGAACCTATTTAACACATTTCTCATTCAAATCACCACATTCTGCACCTGGTCCGCTAGACTCAGCTATCTCATGAGGCAAAATGCATTTGTTCTAACTTTAAATGTCCCCATGGTTTTTAACAGTCTTAACATTGTTCGAAAGTCTAAAGTCTTTCAGAGATTCAAAATAATTTCTTACTAATCAGTACCATGTGCACAACACCGCCGAGTTCATCTTCCATCTTGGGATAGACGCTGGCGACCAAGGACCACAACTGCAGAGCTCCTGTATGCCGAAGCTGGTGGAAAACGTCCCCAGTATTTGCAAGTTGACGGCTTAGCTGTGCAAGGCCTTGTCTTCAGGCACCTTTTCTATTGTTCTCGTGCAGAGGCTGCAGATGCTCTTTAATAGTCTAAACTCTTTAACAATTGATGTCTCTATTTCAGTATGTGACTTGGGTTCCATATTAAGCTTCCTAGTGCTCTTTTCTTCTATGAATTCTACACTTAAAATTTCTTTTTGCCTTGTTCCTGTTTTTCTTCGCAGTCTTCATAAAAGTAATTAGCAATAACCATGATGCAGGCTCAATGCTATGCTTTCTTGAAATTATCCCTGCCAGGAAAGGAACATAGAGAACCATATTGAAGAGGAGACCCAGTGCCTTGCAGAGGAACTGAGGAAAGCTTTGTAATCTGACTCTGTGTGTGTGTGTGTGTGTGCGTGTGTGTGTGTGCGTGTGTGTGTGTGTATGTGTGTAATCTGACTCTTAAATCCTGTTCTGAATATAAACTATCTGATGGTACTATTTTATCCCAAACTTCTGCTTTTATTTTCAAATCAGAAGCAAGGAATATAGGTTTCATGCTAATTGTCTGGCAATTTAAAGCACTATTCCTCCAGTACAGTTGTATTTTACTCATCACTTCATCAGAGGCTGACTGGCAGGGACATTCGTGAAAGTTTCACTGCTTGACAAAGTTCCAGTGACCTGACTGTCTGGTTGAAGTCTGCTCTCCAGCTGACTTTGGTTTTTAATAATTCTTTTTATCATATTAATTCTTATTTTTCTGCCTGCTTGACTTTCAGCTTTCTAGTAATTAGGGTACCTGCTTCTGCCTCAAGGAGTGGAACTGACACTTTTGCCTTTTCTAGAAATGAGTACTTTGTGAGAAATAATAGCACTATGTATACAACTTAAAAGTATGATGCAGTAGTAATTAAGAACTCTACAGAAACTGTGTCATGCTCAGATTTCCCAAGTAAAGAAAGGAATTTTGATTTCACGGTCAGGTTTAAACTAAAAAGAGGATTGTAGGGCAAAGTGAAACTAAGTCCAGTGAGGCTGTGGATTCTAGTGATCTAACTTATAGATTAATAGCCTGCAGAAAATCACTTTACGGGGCTGGAGAGATGGCCTAGCAGTTAAAAGTGCTGACTGCTCCTGCAGAGGACCCGGGTTCAATCCCCAGCACCCACATGGCGACTGAGAACCGTCTGAAACTCCAATTCCAGGAGAACTCCAGTTCCAGGGGAATCCGACACCCTCTTCTGAACTCCGTGGCATTGCACGACACGGGTGCACAAACCTATATGCAGACAGTACATTCATACACATAAAAATAAATAAAAACAAAAACAAAAAGAAAATCACTTTAGCAGAAACTGAGGAAAACAGAAACTGAGGAAAGCAATGACCAGAATAAAAACAAGATACGAATCGAAGCTACAAGAGCCACACAATGACTTACAGGTCAAGAGAACAAAAGTTCTCTATTGTTAAAGCTTTAAAACTTATTTGTTTTACAGTGTCTAGCACCTATGTAACCACAAGGCATAAAGAATGAAGTCCTCAGAATTAAAAGTTAATATTAACTTTGCTTTGCTGCAAAACTGTTAAATTGCTTAGCTGAATGGCTATACTATTTTTGTTTCACTTTCTTGATGTCTCAACTAAATGATTGTACCATTATTGATTGTTTTACTGTTTTTGACGTTAAGCATGATTTTGGGTGTGAATTTTCTGAAAAATGTTTACAGGGGAGTTGGGTTATTTTTTTCACCATTAGCTTAGGCTTGGATAACATGTATTAGTCTTAGGGTATATAAAAATAAACATCGGGACCTGAGGAGCAGAGAAGAAAAGGAATCTGCAGAGTGGCAAACCCGAAAGGTCCTCTGCACAGGATCAGAGAAGGCAAATGGATGCTCTCTGTAAGCCTTAGGTTAAGAAATAGGCAGAGTGGCAAACCCGAGAGGTCCTCTGCACAGGAGCAGGGAAGATAGATGCTCCCCAGGTCATGAAAAGAAAGAGATTCTTATGCCTTATTTGATTAATTTCTTCACTGCCTTTGCGACCACCCACTTCAGGAACTGGACCTGCTGGAGCTGGACTCCGGCAGCTGACTGCTTCTGATAATGGTGGCAATGGCATATCTTCCCTTATGGGGCCCAAACCAAATGATACATGCTTCCATCTTACAGAACTACATTAGTCTGTACAGCTTCACTGTCACATCTAATGTTTCATCCAGGTCCATGTTAATATTTCTGGCTGACGATGCTTTGTACATTATTCATTTCTATGTGTGCCATAATATACTTTTCATCATTTATTTTACTTTCGCCTATAGTGTGTTTTCAAAATATTATCATTAATTCTTTTTTCTTTTTTTAAATTTTATTCATTTATTTATTTATTTATTTTTATGTGTATGAATGTACTGTCTGCATGTAGGTCTGTGCACCCATGTCATGCAATGCTGCGGAAGTCAAAAGAGAGTATTGGATTCCCCTGGAACTGGAGTTAAAGACGGTTCTCAGCCATCATGTGGGTGCTGGGGATTGAACCCAGGTCCTCTGCAAGAGCAGTCGGCACTCTTAACCTCTAGGCCTTCTCTCCAGCCCCTATCATTAATTCTTCTTATACAGATCTTAGTGTTTTGATTTATGTTTTATTTTAACATGAGCAACCACATAATTCTGCAAAGCATACAAATAAAAAATTTAGTGAAATGATTCATTTAAAAAAAGAGAAATCTCTGCCAAAGTACTTTGTCCATTACTTTTATTTATTTATTTATTTATTTTTATTTTATTATTATTATTATTATTATTATTATTATTATTATTTTGTCTTTTCGAGACAGGATTTCCCTGTAGCTACAGCTTTCCTGGAACTCACTCTGTAGACCAGGCTGGCCTTGAATTCACAAAGATCTGTCTGCCTCTGCCTCCCGAGTGCTAGGATTAAAGGCGTGTGCCACCACGCCCAGCTTGTCCATTACTCTTAAATTCAGTGTCATGAAAATTCCCAGGATATGAGTAGAATGCAGACCAATTTTTATTCAAAATTTCACACAAATAGCCCTTAACCTAGGTTCAGGTTCTAATAGGGTTGTTGCTTCCCTCTGAAACATCACACGCAGAGCTTCCACTGTCTGTGCTTCTTCAATATCACTTATGTCTGTGTTCTCACAAGAACACCTCCTTAATCTCTTCCCATACCACTCAATGATTTTTCTAATCTAGTTTCAAATTCTTCCACAAAAGAGTTCAAAGGCATAATTGTTTCTGTTACTATGTTAAAGTATCACGATCAAAAGCAAGCTAGAGAAAAAGTTTTTTATTTGTTGATGTTGTTTCCCTTACAGTTTCAGAGGAAGAGAGTCCTATCACATCAGGGAACACATGACAAAAAGTCAAGAAGGCATGGCAGGAAGCTGTTTGATCACAGTCACGTGTTCATTCACACAGGAAGCTGAGAACATAATTAACATTTTATAATGTCCAAACATTTTATGAACTTTATGAAACTTCATGTTTCCTGTCATTCATTAATTATTGGTAATATTTACTGGTTGGTAATTCCCAAGTGATCTCATGTTAATCCTGAGCACTTTTTCTACTAGTGTTAGTGAGAAATTGACTAAAGCCTCTTGAATGGCAGTCAGCGTGGACAGAGATAGATGGATGGTATTAAGAAACGTTGGCAAACAATTGGTACATATAGATTAGTTCTTATGTAATCAGAGTAAAAGATCTAGAGAACTTCATGATTGCCAGAAAGTATTAGGGATATGCTTTGATTTAATTATTCTGATTAGCAAAACCTTTTGGCAAATATGCTATGTATTTTAGTAATTTATTTTATTATCATCTTTCCTACACCGTGAAACACATTTCTCTTCTGTTCTTCTCCTTGCTGTCTCTTCAGAGCCCATAACTTGGCCAAATGTAGTAGGTAATCAGTGAACATGTTAGAGACTTGAAATGGTAAAATGAATGAATTGAAGAGAACTACACTTGTTGATTATCCATAATTTTAGATTTATCATGCCATGTCAATAAGTAAGTATTGATGCTTCTAGTGGCGAAAATTCATATGTGCACAAATTTATTTTGTTAATACTACAGAGAACTATAATAAATTTTTACTAAATTAGGCAAATGTGAATTGAAACACATTTTCTTATTATAGCAGTAATTTCCTGCCTCTAATTTATTTAAAATGAATGAATTCTAAATATCTGTGTTATAATTGTATCTTCTGTATAAATGTTCCAAATATGTATGAATATTTCAAATACATTCCATACATATAGTATTCTTAAAATATTACAGTAATTTGGCTTAAATAGCTAGTTTGTATTTATAATTGTACAAAATGCTCTAAACATGATTTTAGAGAAGTCAGTTAAAAGAAGCATATAATGAAGTAGATTATGATTATATCCTTGAATGACGAAGCTACAGAAGCCAGGTGTACTAAAGGAAGACCCTGTCTCAAAAAAGACAAAAATTTCTCTTGTGTTATAGGCAGAGTTCCAGTCAAGATGCAGGTCAACCCAGTCAGACCCCATCCTGGCAAGCAATAATCTTAAGTTTCCATGGGCTGTCGTGAGACTTCTGCAGAAGATGATGTCTACAAAGGTCCTATGGAGTGCCATGGCACTTCCAGGAGAGGCCTGAGGTGGACACTTCCAAATTTGGTTGAACTTACCATTCTCAATCCACCTCTACAATCCAAGGTTTAAGTAAGCACCAGACAATGGGCCTGCCCATCAGTTCCCATAGCTAGGCTCTCAATGGTGGACAGAAGTAATCACTCGTCCAAGGCTGTCGGTGAGACTGGCTGTGTTCTAAGGGTGTCTCTGGTAACAACTGGATTTGTAAAGTAAGTGACCTCTACTCTCCTAATGGGATTCTTTCAGACGAGGGGGGGGGGGATCCCCAAAGTTTCTTTAAACTGTGGAATTTAGAGAATTCAAGGGACACTTTCAAAGACATAGCCCTCTCAGTTTGATCACTGAAATGCCTGCACATAATTCTAAAAGTTCACAGGCTGTACAGGTTCTCTGTCTTGTGATATAGTTGGTATTATTTTAATCTTTCATTTATGTTTACTTAATCTTTTAATGTTTATTTTTTGAGAAATAAGTGGAAGAAATCCAAGCCCCTGACATTTATTAATCTTCCCAAATTAAAGCAAATAATAGGTTAGTGAGCTCAGTGGGAGCCAGTTCTGGTGATGTTAACTTTAGTAAGAAGAATTATTCTCATCTGTGTACTTTGAAGCTCATTTATTCACGAATTATTTAATTTGACCTAACTTTAATATTGCATGAATTTACATGAATCATATGGATGGTAAGTGATTTGAATTCAAATGTTTATAACTCTTTTCCTGTTTGTAAGAATAAAGTCAGTCTGTCTGTTTATTAAGGCATAACCAGAACATGGCTTAGGAAAGAACATCTGTCTTGGAAGGTGTTCTAATTTATTCTTATTGCAGAAGAAAAAGAACTCAAGTAACTCCACATAACTATCTATGGGTGTTTTTCTTTTTATTGTTAAAAATATTCTTAGAATTCTAAAATAACCCTGTGGGGTATGTGAAAATTATAGCCACATTTTTCTGGATAAGACAACAGAAATTACAAAGCAAAAATCCCAACATTGTGTTTATTAGAATTTAGGTAATTGGTGCATTTTGCAAGTATCTATGTCCAAATTTTGAACAAACCAAGGTTCCCATAGTCCAGTTGGAGAAGCTTGTATGCACAGGCATGTTGATCAATTAGGAGTCCAGACTATATTCCTGTAGTCTCATGATTCACCCCTATCTCTCCAAAGCCCTTACAATCTACCACACCTCCTCTTCCGCAATTTGTTCTCTGGGCTTTGGGAAAGGGACACAAGTGGGCAAGAAGAAAACAGTCTACTTTCTTTGGAGTTGTCATTTTAGACTCTAGTCTGTTCAGGTTGTTTCCCTTCATGGGTTGACACCTTTTCCAGTGATACCTTTTTAGTCATACTAACAAAGCACAAGCTATTGGATGTACAGGCATTTAAGCAGTACTAATTATTATGTCAGGCTAAGCTGTGAGCATAGACACAGATGCTTGGATGGTATGCTAATCCACGAACTGTGGTTTCTCTATAAAGGGAGACAAGTTCTTACTGTGGCTTATAACATCTCCTAACCACTAGAGGACATAAGCTTGTGGCATCCGCTGTGAGTTATTCCTCCAAGGAGAGAGCTAATAGCCAAGTAGATTCCAAATCAAATATATATATATATATATACACACACACACTTGGCTGCCACTGTTGCACAGTATCTCCAGGCTGTTGAGGTGTAGCTGACATTGACGGAGGAGCCTTGCTTGTCTCAGGGAGACCAATATTTTGCTGTATTGCTTTAGTGGCCTTTGGTAATGCTCTCTGGCATTTCAGAGGCCAGTTGTACACTAGCAAGTGACGTCTCATAACATTTTTTCATGCTCACACCAGGTCTTTGACAACAGGGACTTACTGCCTTTCTCCTTGCATATATCCCACTTACAGGCAAAAGGCCTTTGTAATTGGGGGGGGGGGTTGAATCCCCTAGCCAACATCTCCTAGGCAGAATGATTCATTGTTGATGTCAGAGCTTTCCTGTAGTAATATATTTTGCTTAATTACACAGCTTATAAACACTTTACTATTGAATTTGGCTCTAGAGAATTATCCTTTCACGGTTCCTAGGCTTATCAGTCAATTAAAAAAAGGGTAGTTATACCTGTTTTATAGGAAATTACCACTGTAACAATTGGCTCTAATTTACAGTTAGGGAATGATCTCACTAACATCATGTTTTTCTTTTTCCTATAAAGGGGACAGGTAGGAAGGTTTCTCTGTATCCAAAAGGTAAACTTCGTTAGGGCCCATTATAAACAATTAACCCCAATAGTATTCAGAGAGATGCTCAGTGTCTGTGACTCAGGCAGTCTGAGGTTCCTCTTTCTTTAATGTTCAGATGGGTCAGCTTCTCTGCTGGCATTTCCCAGTCCATCCTGCACAGCCATAAGTTGTACGTTTTCAGGCATTTAGATTGGTAATTTTTACCTGTGAGAACATAAAATTCTCCTCCCATTGTTAGTTTCAAGTTTTCTTATTTAAGTATGAGAAGGCCATCTGATCTATGGCCTTTGTCGAATGATGCTTGGTTTTTTTTTTTTTTTTTTTTTTTTTTGTTTTTTTTTTTTTTTTTGGTCTTTTTGAGACAGGGTCTCCCTGTAGCTCTGGCTGTCCTGGAACTCACTCTGTAGACCAGGCTGGCCTCAGACTCACAGAGATCCGCGTGCCTCTGCCTCCCAAGTGCTAGGATTAAAGGCGTGCACCACCACGCCCAGAATTTATTTATTTCTGTATGTGTATCAATGCACTGTCTGCATGCAAGTTTGTACATCCATGTCATGTAATGCTGCGGAGGTCAGAAGAGGGTGTCGGATTCCCCTGGAACTGGAGTTCTCCTTGGTCACACACATGCACACACACAATGTAATGAAATACCAATATGCTTTAAGATTTTAAAAAATTTTATTATTTTTATTTTATGTGTACAAGTGTATGGCCTGCATGCATGTAGGTGCTCCTGTGTCATGCAATGCTCCTGGAGATCAGAAGAGGGTGTCAGATCCCTTGGAACTGGCTTTATGGATGGTTGTTAGCTGCCCTTTGAGTGCTGGAAATCAAACCGAGGTCCTCTATAATAGTAATCAGTGCTCCTAACCACTGAGCCATCTCTCCAGTACACTTTACACATTTACTATGTATTTATTTCTGTGTAGGTATTTATGTGTGTAGGTGTAGATGCATATGTGCGTACATGAATGAAGGCCAGGAGTCCATGTCAATTATCTTTCTCAATTGCTTCTCTCGTTTTAGTTTTAGAGACATGGTGGTCTCTCACTAAACTTAGAACTCACTGGATAAGCTGAACTGGCTGGCCAGCCAACCAGCATCCTCCTGTCCAAGTTTGGTCAGCACTGGGATCACAGCTGTATGCTGCCCTGCTTGGGTTTTGGAGCTAGTGCTAGAGATCAGACCCTCATACTCTGCAAACTGAGCCATCTCCCAATCCCCAACATTACTATGCACTTTTGGTTACTTTCCTAAAACTATGACTTGATGCAGTGAACACAATGAGCAACATTCTTAAACTAATCCAGTATTGGAAATGAATGTTTTTGCTTACTCTTTCAAGAAGCACAACACTGGTGTGCATAGATGTTACTTCCTCAGATCTGATTTTATTTATTATAATAAATGTCATTAAGTAAAGACACACTGCCTGTAGTCTCAGATCTCTGGGGAGAATGGAAGTAGAGACAGGAGAATACCCAGATTCTAACCTAGCAGCTGGTGTGGAAAAACAACAGAGACCACCCCTGCATTAAACACGACAGAAAGCAAAGACTGACAAATGAGCTTGTTCCCTGATCTCTATACCTGCACTGTTACATGCATGAACCCACATTCATATGAATGCATACACACATGTACACACAAAGAAAAATCAGACATACGTTTCAGTACTGATATTGATTTTAAAGAATCTTAAGAGGCTGTGTTCTAAGTATCCTCTTTTAGACATCATGGTCCAAATTGAGATGTAGTGTAAAAACAAGCAAAATAGACCAGATAAAGAAAACTAGATCAGCAGACACAGTCCTGTTTCACTATAAATGACCCTGTGAGCAAGTCTGGGAGAAAACGAATTTTAGAAATGAGGATTCTCACCAATACTATAAATATAAATTTCAACTTAGTAATGGTTATGCTAGAGTAAGAAAATAACCCAGTTAAATAACTTTATCAAAATAAAAGACACAACAAACAAGCTCTTCAATTTCACCTAAGGTTTGGCTGACCAGTGCACTTCTGCAAAGGTGTCAGAAACTGACTCTCTATGATATGTTTATGAAGACTGGCACAAATCTTCTAAATTAAGCTAATTCCTTTGCCCTCCACCTTGCCTCCAATGATCTGGAATTGTGCAGCTTCCAAATGTCTGGCAAATCTCAGGATATTGGATCATTTGTCTCCGAGTTTGATTTTTTTTTTTTTTTTTTTTTTTTTTGGTCTTTTTGAGACAGGGTCTCCCTTTAGTCCCAGCTGGCCTGGAGCTTGCTCTGTAGACAAGGCTGGCCTTGAACTCACAGAGATCCACCTGCCTCTGCCTCCCAAGTGCTGGGATTAAAGGTGTGTGGCACTACGCCCATCTCCAGTTTGATGTCTTAAGAATGAGCCCCCCCTTCCCAGAGCAGTATATCTGGTTAAGTCCACAGCACTCCATTCATAGTGATAGCCAGGGAATTTGGATATGACCATCAAGATAATGAGTGATGCTCATTGCTATTAAAATGCCAGACATTCTCTAGAATTTTGGGTTGGAAGGGGAGGAAGAATGGGGAGATTTCCTTGCCAGTGCAGGTTAGCATCTGTGAGGAAGTCTGGGTCCTCTCAGAACTCTTTATACCATGTTTATTGAGATGAATTACTGTACACTTTATAGAAAAATGGGACTTTTTATGAACTCTGACAGATATCAGAATCAGTTCACAGGCTCTGAGCACAATCTACAGATGGTAAGGCTGAAATCCAGTTTCTCAAATCAGTGCCCCTACCAACCTTGCTGAGCACCCAACAGGATGTTTTTTTTAAAGATGGGAGAAACAACTTTCTTTTTTGTTATTTTCTATTTTTTTGATTAATTTATTATTATTTTATTCTTTTTGAGACAGGGTTTCAGCTGGCTTGGAATTTACTCAATATACCAGGCTGGCCTTGAATTCACAGAGATCCACCTGCCTCTGCCTCCCAACTGCTAGGATTAAAGGCATGTGCCATCACACCCAGCTTAAAGATGGTTCTTAGCCACCATGTGGGTGCTGGGAATCGAACCTGGGTCCTCTGCAAGAGCAGTTGGTGCTCTTAATCCACTGACCCATCTCTCCAGCCCCGAAACAACTTTCTTTTGGAATAAAAAAAAAAAGCTGATTGTAGAAATGCTACTATAATCCCTCCTGCAACCAAGAGTTTGATAGCAAGTGTCTTCCTGACACTTACCTAGAAATTGCTTACTTTTTTTATGTGTGTGCAGTTGTGTATGCAGGTGCCTTGGCCTGTAGAGGCCAGAGGTTGACATTAAGATGTCTGCTCCCACTCGCGTTTTGTTATTTGATACAGTCACTCACTGAACCTGAAGACCTCCGCTTTGCCTAGATTGGCGGCCTAGCAAGTCCCAAGACTGCATTATCTCCACTGTTAGTTCTAGGGTTAAGGTGCACACCACCACTTGCAGCTTTTTAAATGGCTACTGAGGAGATCAGGTATTTTATCGTCTGAGCCATCTCCCGTGACTCTGTGTTTGTGTCCTTAAATGATCATTATTTTTAATAACATCTATGTGTGTGGGTATGTGCACATAAGTACTAGTCCTTGGAGAGACCAGAGGCACTGGATTCCCCACGACCTGGAGATACAGGCATTTGTGAGCCTAACATGATTGCTGGGGGTTGAACTCCAGTCCTCTGCAAAACCA
Organism: Rhizomys pruinosus; assembly: GCA_009823505.1. Classification (NCBI taxonomy): domain Eukaryota; kingdom Metazoa; phylum Chordata; class Mammalia; order Rodentia; family Spalacidae; genus Rhizomys; species Rhizomys pruinosus. The sequence goes on from VZQC01015628.1 coordinate 771,473, forward strand.
CTATGTGCTCTTAAACTCTGAGCCATCTCTTTAGCACCATGTGTTTTAATATTTTAAAATTTGAAATCTATTCGATTAGTCACCCGGTGATTAGTGAATTAATACAGTGGTTTCTTGGGTCCCTCTGAATTTCTCTACAGTTCATTCTTTTCATTCAATATATTTTGATCTTATTCAGAGTCTCTCTTCTATCTACACTTCCCCTTGCTTCTCCCACCAATTTAATATATTCTATGATATATATGTACACATATATTAAGGTCTATAGAGTCTAATTTGCATCCCTAAATGTCTTTCAGTGTGGATCCATCCACACTGGAGCCTGGTTAACCTACCCAGAGTCCAATGACTTACTCTTATTGTTTTTAACTTTTTGGTCTTTTTTCTAATTCCTTTGATCTTATATTACTCTAAAACATGCATACATACCCTCCACCCATATACCAAAAATTCCCAACTCTGAAAATAAATGGTAGCTTAGGTCTAGAACCTGTTAAGGGATTCACAATATAAGAGCACAGTTGTTTTCAGATTATGAAGAATATAACATTAACGTTGCTCAGTTTGCCTTACAATTAGGTAATTGGTACTAGCATCCACAGATGAAGGATTCCATTCATCATTTGTTTTTCTGGGACTGTGTTTGAGACAGGGTCTCCCTTTAGTTCTAGCTGACTTGGAGCTCTCTCTGTAGACCAGACTGTTCTTGAACTCATAGAGATCCACCTGCCTCTGCCTCCCAAGTCCTGGGATTAAAGGCGTGAGCCACCAAGCCTGGCTGACTTAGTCTTCTAAGTTGAGAATGAATGCATCCCTCAACTCTCACCAGAGAAGCTTCCAGATACAGCAGATGCTGATTAATATAGAAACCCACAATGGGCAAGCACTCAGAGAACAAGAGGGTTCAGTGTTTATCTCTGAATGAAACACCTATATCAAACTTCTGCATCCCAAGGCTCAGGAATCATTGCAGAAGAGGAGACAGAAAGTCCGTAAAAGTCACAAGTGATAGAGGACCAGAAGGAAGCAGTTATCTGAACAGCTGTCTGTTATCCATATGAACTCACAGCAATGGTGACAGCATCTGGAAGACCTCACATGAACTCAAACCAGACAAAACCCCAGCATAGATGTGGAAAAGTGAATAAGAAACCCCAACTATATCTGAAGAACTATTTGCAACCAATGGCTGCTGGGAAGGGGAGAGGTGATCTCTACAGTTCATTTTCTATGCAGTTTGTACACATATTCTTCAATGTTTTTTGTTAGTCAGTTTTTAAATTCCTTCTGTTTAGTGGATATATCTAGTGTTCTCTTTAAATAAAGCACACACTTCTATGTGTTAACTAACTTGTTACTTTTATTTAGTTATACTTCATTGATAACTTTAGTTGTATACTGATAGATATTGGTTTTAACTCATCGATTATATTTTTCTTAGAGCTGGTTATACATTCTATCTTTATTGGAAGGCATATTACATTGAGAGGAAAACAGACATTCAAACCCAGAGATTGCATCTGCTGTAAATCACTGTGGGTTAAATGCCCACATTATAACTACTGTAATGCTAGTTGTTAAATAACACTACCTTACTATAAAGGATAAGGTATAGAGATTAGTTTTCCAGGTTCTCAAAGGACCACAGAACAAGAGCACAGTGTTAGAGTGCCTGAAGATTATATGATGATTTTTTAATGGTTAAGTGCTTAGAAATAAGAAAATCCAGTTGGCTTCTGTTGCCAGCCCTCTGAGTGTGCCTTGTCAGTCAACACATTTACTTACCTGGACTTTGAGAATTCCCATCAATTAAATGAAACATTGAGTTAAGAGTTCTTTGTAGGAATCTTTCTTTTTATGCCTTACGGGACCACACGGCCCTGCTAAGGGGATGGGGAACACAGTGCACACTTTGCAGACACTGTGGGGAGCTGGCCTCTCGGTGGAGAGAGCAGCCGGCTACTTCCCACAGCCTGGCCTGGATGGTACTTCCAACTCAGGCCCTTAGCCTTGACCCACGAGAAATGTGATCCACTCTTGGTTGTGACTTGTCACCTGTCCAGAGACTGCTGAACCCTGGACAGGAATTTCAGGCTGATGGCTGATGGCCTATCTTCAGCCTATGTCCACTCACAACACCAGCTACCCAGATTGGTGGTCTGCAAGGAGATCTTTTTCCAATCCACTGGCCACCTGAACGAAATGCAGGCCTACCTTGGCCTGTGCATGATAATTAATAAAAAATAATGGCCGGGAATTCCATGATCATGTTACTATGAAATTCAAATTTATTCCTTGCTACAGCCTGCTTTTATAAACTAAATGATGTCAGTTCCCAGGACCAATCTTAAGTACCCCAACTCCACACCACTGCACCCCCTTGCCCCACCCAGCATCACGCATCTAGGCCATGTTGTTTGCTCCTCCTTGGGGCAGGGTCAGATCCTCAGCCACATGGTGCCCTAAGGCATGCTAGCTGAAAGCTAGCCTGCAACTTAAACTGATTTAAAATGAATCTTCCTATAGTTCTTAATTTGGGGCCCTGGAGAGATCACTCAGCACTTAAGAGCACTTGCAGAAGACCTGAGTTCAACTCCCAGCATGCACATGGTGGATAACAACTCTCCATAACTCCAGTTCTAGAGGATCTGACACACATCTCTGACCTCCATGGGCATTTCATACATGACGCAGGTGGACTTACATGCATTAAGGCAGTGGACTCATACACATAAAATTTTAAAAAATTGATAAAATATTTTTTAAAAAGTTCTTTTCTGAAATTTGAATTTTCTCATTCTAGTGAGAGTTCTCACTTTGATTCACAAATTTGCTGATTGTAATAAGATTTAAACAATTTATTCCAGGGTGGTTAAGATCACTTGCACATAATCACAAGGAAAAATTTCAGATCCCAGCACCCGCAAAATGTCTGAGTTCCAGCTCCAAGAGATCTGATGATCTATTCTGGCCTCTGCATGTACACAATGAACACACATGTATATATATATATATATATATATATATATATATATATATATATATATATATACATATGAGCACATACATACATACATAAAATAAACCTTAAAAATCTAGTAAGAAGAACACCTCATAGTTACAATAAATGCAATTATTACACAAGCTATAAAACAATGTTTAGAAGAGCACAGGGCTTCTAGGAGCAGTTGGAGTTGATTGGGAAGTCCTTGGAAAAGGTACAGAGACAAATCTTTGAAAACATAGGTGGAAAGAAGCAGGGTGGACCATGTTCCACAGTATGAGAAAAGTCTGTGCAGGTTACCCAGTCAGTGGGAGGAGGCACAGGCAGATGGAAGTGGCTGACTTCCTGCTAGGGGTAATGGGAAATGAGGCCTTTGAGATGAAAAAAAAACAAATGATGTTAATTAGTAAAATGTCCTGAAAGTCAAGGTGAGGCCTTTAGATTGGAGGCTGGGTATCAGACACCACTGAATATCTTTAAGTTTTAATTTTTATTTCTTTCTTTAAATACTTTTATTGATGATTTGTGTATTCCATACATTATCTTTCAGTCCAATTTAGACACATTCCCCTTTCCCTGCCCCCAACCCTACCCCAGTTCATGTCTTCTGCCATTACATGTCTTGGAGCTTTCTCTCAGTCTTTCCAAAGATTTTCACTGCAGAGGCTTATTTTGGGCAGAGTTTGACTGTATCAGTCAGTTCGTTGACCTAGTCTTTATGTTGTTGTTGTTCCCTCCCCTTTGCATTGATCCAACATATGCCTATATAACCATCACATATGTATCAAAATTATGATCTCTGAGAATAAACTGTATGTTAATACCAAAATATGTTTAGGCATTCACATTTTTCCCCTTTAATTTTATATTACTCTAAAATATGAATATATACTTTTCACCCATATACAGTAATTACAGAGTCTGAAAATAAGTGGTAGGTCAATTCTAGAGCCCTTTAAGAGATTCACATTATAACAACACAGTTGCTTTCAGATAAAAAAAATATAACAATAATGTTGTTCACCCTGCCTCTCAACTGGGGATTTGGTGTTAACATCCACAAATGAAGGAAACCATTCATCATTTGTTTTTCTGGGATTGTGTTATTTCACTTAGCATAATGGCTTCAAGTTCCATCTATTTACCTGTAAAGTTCATGATGTCATTTTTCTTTACTGCTGAGTAGTACTCCATTGTGTAGATGTACCACATTTTCTGTATCCACTCATCAGTTGTGGGGCATCTGGGTTGGTTACAGCTCTTTGCTATTGTGAAGATAGCTGCAATAAACATGGATGTGCATGTATCTCTGTGGTAGGATGAGTCTTGTGGGTATATATCCAGGAGAGATATGACTTGGTCAGGTGGAAGACTCATTTTGAGACTTTTAAGGGTTCTCTGCACTGCTTTACATAGTGGTTGTATGAGTTTACATTCCCACTAACAGTGGATGAGTGTTTCCCTTTCCCCACAACCTCTCTAGCATTTGGTGTCTTTTGTTATCTTGATTTTAGGCATGAGATGATATATGAGAGTGGTTTTAATTTGCATTTCCTTAATTATTAATGATGTTGAATGATGTTGAACACTTTTTAAAATGTTTCTCAATCATCTTTACTTCCTCACTGGTGAAGTCTCTGTCCAGCTCTTTACTCCATCTTTGGAGTAGGTAATTTGCTTTCATAATTTGTTTTTGAATAGTCTATATATAGAGAAAGGATCTCACCATGTAGATCAGGCTGACCTGGATCTCACAGAGATCTGTCTACTTCTGCCTTCCAAGAGCTGCCTGCAATGCCATGCACAGTTAATTTATTCTTTTGAGAGAGTCTCACTCCATAGCCCAGGTTAGCCTGAAGCTGACTTTGTAGTATGCAGCCCTGACTGGCCTTGACCTAGGGGCAGTCCTGCTTTTTCCTTGAATGCTGGGGTTACAGGGCTTGGTCACCACATGGAGCCTCCCTGTATGCTTCTGAGCTGGGCCACAGAAGTGAAAGGAGTATGAGAAAAATATTGTAGCTTCTCTTAAGTTTACAAAAAAGTGAGATTTTTCTTGAGAGATTAAGTTAGTAAGATTGCACTAGAAAAGTAAACTCATTTTGATGAAAAGGTCATGACTTTTGAAAATTAACTGCAGTAACAAGGGTTCTTAATTTCCAGTGAAGACATTATAATAATCTTATGACACAATTGCAGGAATATGTAGACTTTATTATCTAACTCCAGAATCCCTCAGTATTACACTCTTATATTCTTACATATCAGATATACAAGGAATGAGAACAATGTACTATTGCAATTTCTGTCAGAACCAAATTTTATGAGATATATAGTGTTTGTTTTGAGACCAGATGGCATGTAGCTGAGGCTAGCTTTGCATTCACTTTCTAGCTAAGGGTAATCTTGAATCCCCCAACCGCACCCCCACTCCAAGTCCTCTTGCTTCTGTCTCCCAAGTACCAGGACTATAGGCATGTACAACCTTGCCTGGCTTTTTTGTAACATTGTAAAGTATTTTCCAGTGGATAAAGCACTTGCCACATGAGTATGAGATTGGAGTTTAGATCTCAGAACACACATGTTAAAGCCCTGGAGGCACTGTGGCTCTCTGGGATCCCAGTGCTCAGGAAACAGGGACTGGTGATTCCTGGGGCAAACTGGCTAGCTAGACTATCTGGTTAGGAGAGGTCTGAGTTCTTTGAGAGACCCTACCTCAAATAAAAATAAAAAAAGTGGAAAAACATTTTCCAACTCTCATAAGAGTTGCTACATTGTTATTTCAAAGATTAAGCTTACTTATGTTGACTGTTTTATACATATTGTATATGTAGGTATCTCACACTGATGTAGACTAAGTTAACTTAAAACATTGGAGCTAGGTATGATCATGTGTGCCTATAGTCCAAGCACTCAGGATACCTAGGCTAGAGAGTCTTGAGTTTAAGAACAGCCTGGGCTATGTAGTGAGCCTCTACCTCTTCCCCAAATCACAAAGAATAGATTAAAAAAAAAGTAATCATTCCCATTTTGTATCTTTTCTATTATTTTGTGGTATCTTTTAATGAATTAAAATATTCTCCCCCACCCCAGCTTTACTGAGTTACTATTCATAAAATTTGTGCTTATTAGCTGGGCTTGGGGGTACAGGTCCAAAAATCTATTATTCTGGAGGCTCAAACAGAAGGATTGCAAATTCAAGAACTGCCTGTGCTATAGAGCTCAAGGCCAGTTTGAGCAATTTAGTGAGATCCTGTCTCACATTTGCAGGACATTTCAAGAGATGCCCCCATGCATAGTCCCCTGGGACTTAGTTGACCTCTGAGGGCAAGGAACAAAGTTATCTATTAAGACCCTCAGCCAAATTGGTATGGGCATTAAGTATGGTTGTTAAATATCCAGAAAGGCTAAATTACACCAGCCTGATACTTTTAACTACTATGTAATATTTTAGCATAGGCTTCGACAAAAGCTGAAGCAGCCTTGTATAAGAAGCACTCCCATAAAATAAATACTGTGGTTAGACATAATATCATGACAAACTAGATTTTTCCTCATTCTTTTGATCTTATATTACTCTAAAATATGCATAAATACCCTCCATCCATATACCAAAAAATTCTAAGTCTGAAAGTAAATGGCAGCTTAGTTCTAGAACCTGTTAAGGGATTCACAGTATAAGAGAATAAGGAATATAACATTAACAGTGCTCAGTTTGCTTTACAACTAGGTAATTGGCACTGGCATCCACAGATGAGGGATACCATTCATCATTTGTTTTTCTGTGACTTTTACTTCACTTAACATGATATCTTCTAGTTCCATTCATTTACCTGCAAAGTTCATGATTTCATCTCTCTTTACCACTGCATAGAACTCCATTGTGTAGATGTACCACATTTTCTCTATCCACCATCAGTTGAGGGGCACTTCGGTTGGTTCCAGCTCTTCACTATTGTTCCAGCTCTTCACTATTCTCCACCCTGCTTTCCATAGTGGTTGTATGAGTTCACATTGCCAACCTCTCCAGTACTTGGTATCATTTGTTTTCTTGATCCTAGGCAGTCTTATGGGAATGAGATGATATCTTAAAGTGGTTTTAATTTCCATTTCCTTAATTATTAGCAATGTTGAACACTTTTTAAAATGTTACTCGGCCATCTCTAATTCCTCACTTGTAAAGTCTCTATTCAGCTCTTTGCTCCATCTTTTTTTTTTCATTTTTTTCTCCATCTTTTGAGTGAGTCATGTGTTTACTTTCTTCTTTGTTTTTGAGTAGTTTATATATTCTGGAAATCAACTCTTTGTCAGATGTATCTGTGTGAAGGTTTCCTCCCACTCTGTAGTTTTTCTCTCCACTTCATCGATTGTTTCTTTTGCTGTACAGAAGCTTTTGAGTTTAATGAGATCCCATTTGTCAATTGTCAACCTTATTTCCTGCACAGCTGCTGTCTAATTTAGAAAGTCTTTTCCTGGGGCTGGAGAGATGGCCTAGCGGTTAAGAGCACCGACCGCTCTTACAGAGGACCCGGGTTCGATCCCCAGCACCCACATGGCGGCCGAGAACCGTCTGAAACTCCAATTCCAGGAGAACTCCAGTTCCAGGGGAATCCGAGACCGTCTTCTGACCTCCGCGGCATTGCACGACACGGGTGCACAAACTTGCATGCAGACAGTACATTCATACACATACAGAAATAAATAAAATTAATAAAAAAAAATTAAAAAAAAAAAGAAAGTCTTTTCCTACGCCTATGTCTTATAGGCTGCTGCCAACTTTTTCTTCTATCACCTTCAGAGTTTCAGGTTTCACACTGAGGTCTTTGATCCATTTGGAATTGACTTTTGTACAGGGGTAGAGGTTGGGGTTTAATTTTATTCTTTTCCAAGTGGTGATCCAGTTTTGCCAAAACCACTTGCTGAAGATGCTGTCTTTCCTCCATTGTGTCTTCTTAGCTCCCTTGTCAAATGTAAGGTGGCTGAAATTGTATGTCCTCAAGTTCGGATCTTCAGTTTTGTTCCATTGGTCTACAGGTCTGTTTTTGTGCCAGTATCAAGCTGTTTTTATTACTATAGCCCTGTAGTATAGTTTGAAGTCTGGTACCGTTCTTTTCACTCAGGGTTGCTTTGGTTATTTGGGGTCTTTTGTTTTTCTATATGAAATTAAGGATGTTTTTTCAAGCCTGTGAAGAAACTCTTGGGGATTTTAATTGGGATTGCATTGAATTTGTGTATTAATTTGTGTAGAATGAACATTTTTACTATATTAATTTTTCCAATCCATGAGCATGGGAGGTCTTTCCATCTTCTGATGTCTTTCTTCAATTTCCTTCAGGGGTTTGTAGAGATCTTTGATGCCTTTGGTCAGATTTGTTCCTAGGTATTTTTTTGAAGCTATTGTGAGTGGGAAGGTCTCCTTGTATTCCTTCTTCAGTTGCTTTTTGTTGGTGTAAAGAAAGGCTACTGATTTTTCTAGGTTAATTTTGTATCCTGCCACTTTACTGAAACTCTTAATCATTTCTAGGAGTTTTCTGGTGGAGTTTTTAGCATCCCTTAGGTAAACTATCATACCATCAGCAAAAAGGGATAGTTTGACTTCCTCTTTTCCAATTAGTACTCCTTTAATTTCCTTTTCTTGCCTTATTGCCCTAGCAAGTGTTTCAAGCACTATAGTAAAGAGGAGTGGTGACAGGGTGCAGCTTTGCCTAGTTCCTACCTTTAAGCGGAATGCTTCTGACTTTCCTCCATTTAGGATGATGTTGAGTGTGGGTTTCCTGTATATGACTTTGATTATATTGAGGAATGATCCCTCCAACTAATTCCCTCTAGGACTTTAAGCATGAAGGGATGCTGGATTTTGTTAAAGGCTTTTTCTGCAACAATTGTGATAATTGTGTGGTTTTTGTCTTTCAGTCCATTTATGTGTTTTATGATATTTATTGATTTTCATATGTTGAACCTTCCCTGCATCTCTGGTATGAATCCAACTTCTTCATGATGGATGTTCTTTTTGATGTGGGTCTGTATGTGGTTTGCAAGTATTTTGTTGAGAATTTTTGCATCTGTGTTCATAAATGAGATGGGTCTATAGTTCTCCTTTTTGGTTGTATCTTTGCCTGATTTTGTTATTAGAGTGATGCTGGCTTCATAGAAGGAATATGGGAGATTTTCCTCTGCTTTTATCCTTCTGAACAGTTTGAGGAATAATGGTTGTAAGTCTTTTTGAAATTCTTTATAGACTTCTGCTGTGAAACCATATGGGCCTGGGCTATTTTTACTTGGGAGGTTTCTTATTACATTTTCAATTTTTTTTCTTATATGTGGGTCTGTTTAAACTGTCTATCTCTTCTTGGTTAAGCTTTGTTGATTCCCAGGATTTCAGATATTCATGCATTTCTCCTAGGTTTTCAAACTTAATATAGTGTAGGTTTTTGAAGTATTCTTGTATTATTATCTGGATCTTTTCATTGTCTGTTGTGATATTTTCCCTTTTATGACAAATTCTACTGATTTGGAGTTGATCTTTCTTTCTTTTGGTTAACTGGGCTAGAGGTGTGTCAATCTTGTTTCTTCTCTCAAAGAACCAAATTTTGTATTCATTGATTTTTTTGGTATTTTTTTTTTGTCTTTTTGAGACAGGGTCTCCCTGTAGCCCCAGCTGTCCTGGAACTCACTCTGTAGACCAGGTTGGCCTTGAACTCACAAAGATCCGCCTATATTGTTTTATTTTTTTGTTTCTATTTCATTGATTTCTGTTCTGATTTTTGTTATTTCTTCCTGAGTGTTGTGTTTAGGGTTCATTTGCTGTTGTCTCTCAAGTGTTTTTAGCTACAGTGTTAGATCAATACTTGTGCTCTTTCTATTTTTCTAATATAGGCACCCAGGGCTATAAACTTCCCTCTTAGGATTGCTTTTAAAGTATCTCATAGGTTTTGTTGTGTTGTATTGTCATTATCATTCAGTTCCAGGAATACTTTCATTTCTTTCTTTATTTCTTCCTTGACCCATTCAATATCCAGGAGTGTGTTGTTTAGTCTCCATGTGTTCCTGTTGATAGTATGGCTTATTTTGGTGTTGATATTGAGCTTTATTGCACTGTGGTCTGATATAATACATGAAATTATTTCAATCTTTTTGTATTTGTTGAGTTTTTTTCTGTTTCCCAGTATGAGGTCGATTTTGGAGAATGTTCCATGGGGTGCTGAGTGGAAAGTGTATTCTCTGATATTTGTGTGGAATATTCAGTAGATCCGTTTGTTGAGTTCCGTTTGGTGTATGGTATCATTCAGTTCAGATGTTTCTCTGTTTATTTTGTCTAGTTGACCCATCCAAAGGGCTCAGTGGGGTATTGAAGTCCCCTACTGTGATTGTGCTGGGGTTAATCTGTGCCTTGAGGTCCTGGAGAACTGTCTTTATAAAGTTTAGTGCAGCACAGTTTAGTACATATATATTCCTGACTGTGAAATCTTCATGGTCAGTTGTAGGATAAAGATGTAATGGCCTTCTTTGTCTCTTCTGATTTCTTTTACTTCAAAGTCTATTTTGTCTGATATTACAATAGCAACTCCTTCTTTGTTTTTGGTACCATTTGCTTGGGATATTTTTTTTTTTTTTACATCGCTTCACATTAAGTTGGTGTCTATCCTTGAGAGTGAGATGGGTTTCCTGCATACATATACAGCATATATCTGGGTTCTGTTTCCTAATCCAATCTCCTGGTCTATGTCTTTTGATTGGGGAGTGTCCTAGTTTTTCTTCCATTGCTGTGACAACACACTCTGACTGACACCAACTTGGGGAGGAAAGGGTTTATTCAGCTTATATCTCCTGGGTCACAGTTCTCACTCAGGGAGCCCAAGGCAAGAAATCAGGGCAGGAACCTGGAGGCAGGAGCTGAAGCACAGCCCGTGGAGGAATGCTGTTCACTGGCTTGCTCATGCCCAGCCCACCTTCTTATACAGTACACAATAACCTGCCCAAGGTGCCACCACTCTTGTGGGCTGGGCCCTCCCACACTGCTCGACCATCAAGACAATACTCCACAGATGTGGCCACAGGCCAATCCAATGGAGCCAATTCCCCAACTGAGGCTCCCTCAACCCAGGTGTGTCAAGTTGACACTAAAGCTATCCAGCACAGGGAGTTTAGTCCATTAATATTTAAGTTTATAATTGAGAGACGTGTGTTGCTTCATTTCACCTTATTATCCATATGCATTTTTGGTCTAGGTTTCTGCTTCTGCAGTTATGCTTTTATTAGTTTCTCTTTCTAGGTGCCTGGGGATAGTTGCTCCTCTTTTCTGTCCTTTGAATTTCTTCAAGTATTCTCTGAAGGGTTGGTTGTCTGGATATGTATTCTATCATCTTGTTTATGTCATGGAAGATTTTTCTCTCTCCTTCAAACTAGAATTGACATTTTTGCTGGGTATAGTAACCTGGGTTGGCATCTACAGTCCTTTAACAATGGGAATGCTTTGTTCCACGTTCTTCTTGCCTTCATAGTTTGCACTGAAATGTCAGTTGTAATTCTGATGAATTTCCCCTTATATGTAACTTGCGGCTTTCAGAATTTTGTCTTTGTTTTGGGCTTCTAGTGATTTAATTATGATATGGTGTGGGAAGTTTCTTTTCTGATCATGTCTGTTTGGAGTTCTATGTGCTTCTTGTATTTGTATTAGTTTGTCTTTTATTAGTGTGGTGAAATTTTCATCTATTATTCTGTTGAAGATCTGATCAATATCATTCTCAGGATTCTTCTTCCTCTATTCCCATGATATGGAGGTTTGATCTTTTCATAGTGTACCACTATGATGGTTAATCCTGAGTGTCAACTTGACTGGACTAAGGAACAAATAGGAGAAAAAGGGTCTTCTGATTGGACCACCTCAACCCGGATGGCCCACCCCATATGTGGGCGTTACCTTCTGCAAGCAGGCAGTACAAAAGGCCACGGCAGAAGGAGCTGGTCCCTTTTTCTCCTGCGGCTTGCCTCTCTCATCTGGTGAGTTTGTCTTGCTGCTGTGATCAACCTTTTGGATCCCAGCCTGTACTGAGACAGGCAGATCTGCTGGAACCCATTTGGGCCTTCAGCACTAGATTGGGATTACTGAGACATCCAGCCTTGTGGACTGAGCAGTTCCCTCGATTCTCGTCTCAGCCTTTCCAGTGTGGTGCAGCTACTGTTGGAATCCTTGAACTCTGTCACATGAGCAAATCAATAAATTGTATATAGCTGTATATATTCATCCTGTTGCTTCTGTTTCTTTAGAGAACCCTGACTAATACAGATTTTGGTACCAGGAGTGGTTCTAGAGAAACAGAATTGAAAGGATGAATTTCTTTAGTGGGCTTGGTAGTCTCTGGAGCCAGCTCTCCAACCCAATGAAGCTTAGAGTTACTGAAGGCTTTCGTGGTGGCATGAAGAGGAATGATAATCCATGGTGCAGACTATTTGATGTAATTATGAAGATAGATCCATTTGACTCACCTAACTCACCTCTTGTGAGAAGCAAGGAATTTAGTGACTCTATATACAAAACGTTCGAGAAATTGTGGAAAAATGAGGAAAATAATGATGTTTCCTTGTTGCTCCTAGCATGTCTGGATAAAGTGATAGAGGAAAATAAGGAGCTCGGTGATAAAAATGACCAGCTCTGGATTCGAAACAACAGTTTATAGGTTTCCAAGTGTGCTCTGGAAGAGAATCTTCTCTTCAGCAGCCAAAAAGCTAAAGTGGCAGAAAATCAAGCTTGAGCCCTTATTATACATTTGGCTGATTTACAACGCAAATTTAATTCCCATCCACGAAGAGTGTCAGCAGTTAAAGTGAGAGCACTGGTGGGGAAAGGGTGGAACCCTGAAACTTGGGATGGAGATGTGTGGGAGAAAGATGATGAGGAGGATTTTGAACCCTTGGATTCTGAGGGATTTTCTTTATCTGAGGAATTAATCTCCCCACCCTCAGCAGAGAATCCACACCCTGCAGATCCCTCCTCCACACCCTTGCATGAGGAAACTAATCCCCCCCCTCCCAGTGGGAGCTAATGTCCCTCAGGGCCCAACAATTTTTGCTTCCAGATCTATAACCAGATTGAAGTCTAAGCAAGCCCCTCAAGGTGAGATAGAAAGTGTGGTCCATGAGGAGGTGCGCTATAAAGAAATTAATGAGTTTGCTGATTCATTCCTGCAGAAGCCTAAGGAATATGTGTGGGAATGGATTTTAAGGGTGTGGGATAATGGTGGAAGCAATATAAAATTGGATCATACTGAGTTTATGGATATGAGCCCACTGAGTAGAGATTCTAGGTTTAACATGGAAGCTCGAGCAGTTGAAAAAGGTGTTAAAGGTTTATTTGAATGATTGGCTGATGTATTTATTAAAACATGGCCTACTAACAGCGAGTTAGAGATGCCTGATATTCCTTGGCTTAGTATTGTTAAAGGGATTGTGAGGGTCAGGCAGATGGGCATGCTTGAATGGATTCGAAGTGTAAAACCACATTCTCCACAATATGAGGACCCAGAGGACATGCCATTCACTGAGTGTATAAGATGGAAAGTACTGAGAGAGACACCAGAACATTTGAAGAGCTTTGTTTTTGCTCTATTTCTTATGCCAGATCTTACAGTTAGAGAAGTTGTTGCTC
>VZQC01015628.1:789163-802832 GCA_009823505.1 Rhizomys pruinosus
ATATGTGTTAAGTGTTGTCATATTTAGGTTATTAGATACTGAAGGACTAAGTTCTTCTCAAGGACATTACCACCTACTCTAAGATATAATGCTTTGCTATTGCACATGAGATACTTATAACATGTTAGTTGGAATTATGACCCTGCCATTGTTTGCAATTGACATTTAAGCATAACATAAGGAGAGGCTATTTATTGGGTGTCAAGTTGACAAGGGGTGGACTTGTGATGGTCAATCCTGGGTGTCAACTTGTCTGGACTAAGGAACAAATAAGAGAAAAAGGATCTTCTTATTGGACTGCCTCAACCCGGATGGCCCACCCCATATGTGGGCATTACCTTCTGCCAGCAGGCAGTACAAAAGGCCATGGCAGAAGTAGCTGGTCCCTTTTTCTCCTGCGGCTTGCCCCTCTCATCTGGTGAGTTTGTCTTGCTGCTGTGATCAACCTTTTGGTTCCCAGTGTGTACTGAGACCGGCAGATCTCCTGGAACCCATTTTGGCCTTCAGCACTGGATTGGGATTACTGAGACATCCAGTCTTGTGGACTGAGCAGTTCCCTAGATTCTCGTCTCGGCCTTTCTAGTGTGGTGCAGCTACTGTTGGAATCCTTGAACTCTGTCACATGAGCAAATCAATAAATTGTATATAGCTATATGTATTCGTCCTGTTGCTTCTGTTTCTTTAGAGAACCCTGACTAATACAACCACATTTCCTGGTTGTTCCACTTTTGTGTATTTTTAAATTTTTCATAATGTTTAGTTTAGCTTTTTAGTTGTTCTGTGTAATATTCTTTTTAACATTTTTTAAAAATTTATTTATTTTTGTATGTGTATGAGTGTACTGTCTGCATGCAGGTCTGTGCACCTGTGTTGTGCAATGCCACGGAGGTCAGAAGAAGAGGGTCTTGGATTCCCTCGGAACTGGAGTTCTCCTGGAATTGGAGTTACAGACGGTTCTCAACCTCCATGTGGGTGCTGGGGATCAAACCTGGGTCCTCTGCAAGACCAGTTGGTGCTCTTAACCACTAGGCTATTTCTCCAGCCCTGTAATAGTATTTTTTATGCTTCCTTCATTCTATTTCTGAGGCTTTTTCCCTCACTTTCCTCTTGATTGGATGAGTGTTCGATGTCCTTTTTCATTTCATCCTATGATTTCTTTAGTATTTCCACTTCCTTTTGGAGCTTCTCAATCTCTTCCTGTAGCTCCTTGCTTTACTGGTTCCTTTTCATACTTTTATTTTCTATTCCTGCTCTTTGGCTTTGAGCTCACCAAGACAAAACCCACTCTATTCTCTTGTTGTCCCTGTAAGCATTTGTCATGATGAAGAAGATAGTTATTATTATTAATGTTAATACTGTAGTGTTCCAGGTCTAACAAAGAGCTTTGAGCATGCTAGGCAAGCAGTCTATCATTGAGTTTTGCTTCTATACCTCCCACCTGAAAACTTTTAAGTTTTTGAAAAATAAAGTACTTTGTTTTCTGTGAACTATGGCTTTGGAATGTAACAAGAATTTCATGAACCCTCTAGAGCACTTAGGGTAGTATGGATTTTGTCTTTTTATGAAGCAGCCATTTTCTTTGTTAAGAAAGAAAACAATTGCCCTAAGTTGCAGAACTTGGACCCCTCAAAAAATTTCTGCAAGAGCAAAGCTCTCTGGTATAGTAGCACCTTAGTGTTAGGTAAATGCAATCATTACTAAGGGTCTCTTTCTGGACTTTTGAGAATTTTCAGCCCTCTCAGTCTCCTTCTCCCAAAGTCTCCCCTATAGACAGGGAGCTAGGACAAGTGTTTAGAAGAACAATGGCCTGAGGCAGGTTAGATATGGTCATTGGGAGAGCCCTTTTTCCTGGCTTGAGTCCTGTTTCAGTAGATTGGGTTCTTCCTCCTTTGGCATCTAGCTCCAGGTTCAATACAGACAGAAATCCTTTGTGTGTATGTATGTGTGTGTGTGTGTGTGTGTGTGTGTGCACGTGTGTGTGTGTGTGTGTGTGTGTGTGTTTCTGAAAGGCTTTTGCTTACTTCCTCTAGACAAGGCTCTGAGACTCAGGCTTCTGCAGGTGGGATTTCTAGAGTCTCCTGCTGTGGCAGAGATGGGGCATCCTCTAGTGGTACACTTTGGCCTTCCATGGAGAGATATGCTAGCTTGATTTGTGAGCTTGGTCATCAGGACCCTGCTGTATGCCATCTGCAGGATAGTGCCTGGCTTTGTTCCAAATATCCAGGACATGGGCTGGTTCAGGAATGGTGATAACACACTCTCTTCCTGTTAGTGTACTGGCCCAATTCAAAAGCCACAGAAAGAAGGCAAGCTATCTGTGAACCCCACCCTGAAAACCTTGTGAGCAAGTGTGACTCACTTCTGGGAGAAAGTGCCACAGTGTCCATCCTTGGCACCGAGGCATAACCAAACAGACTCAAACTAGAAAGTGATGTCTTCTAAGCCAAAGAACCCCTTCACATGCCTCTGGTCTAATTATCTAGTCAAATTCCTAAAGGACGTTGGAGAAGTCCCAAATGGAATCTCTGGGTTGATTCTCATCCTTTTCTTTTTATGTAGCCAGCTCTGAATCTCTGGCTGCAAGCTGGCTCACCACACAGCACCGAGGACACCCAGGGAAGCCCATGGACACTTGGGCCTATAGCCTAAGCAAGGACACTGTTGGATGGATGGATCACAGGCCCTTTGATGAACAATGTGCATGTTTCCACAGTAAGACTACTTGACCTATGGGAAATGAAAGAGTATGTCATGTGCTCTCTTTGGGTTACAAAATTACACTGTTTTTAACTCATTAGACTGGTTTAAGGATCAATTAAAAACTTTTTTGAACTGATGTTTTGGCTTAAAGATAAAAAGGAATTTAGATTACTCTCTACAATAAAAATATTATTTATATAAAACATGTTTCCTTAATGTCTTTGTGTGAAATAAACTCCATATACACAGATACATTGTGTTTTTCCTGAAGTGTAGGGATCCTGCCTGTACCCTGTCTGTGAATCCCAGTCCTCACCATGTGAACAGATCAGACTGTGTTCTTTCCTTGGTTAATGCTAATGCCAGCCTTGAGTTGTCCTGGAACAATGGGTAGTTGGTAAGTGAAGAGGTGATTATATGGACTGTGCTCCGTGTTCTTACCCTCTTCCAATGCATCAGGGTTCCTGAGCAGAAACCACAGGGCACATCCATAGAGGTCACAGAGGAAGAGAAACCTCTTTTTGTAGCCATTATGCATGCTAGGCAAATAGGTCTTTATGCATGCTAGGCAAATACTCTACCACATTGTTGCATTCCCAGTGTTTGCATTTTATTTGTTTATTTTCACATGTGCATGTGTGTGTGTGGGTGTTCACACATCTGTGGCTGCACATGTGTGTGCAGGTGCATGTGCATGTATGTGCTGAGGCCCAGAATTGATATCAAGTGTCATCCTTGGTTGCTCTCTACTTTACAGAGGCAGGGTCTCTCGCTGACCCAGAGTCTAGCTATCCAGTTGCCTGGGGCCTCTTGTCCCTGTCCATTGACTACTGAGACTGCAGGTGACAGACACATCTGCTCAGCTCTTAAAATATGGCTATTGAAGATCTGAGCTGCACACTTTACAGTTTCATAACAAATAGTTTACCCACTGAGCCATCTCCACAGGCCTATTTGCTTATTTATTACTTTGACTTTTAGTCAGGGCTTTGCTAAGCTACCCAGGATGGCTTTGAACTCGCTCTGTAGTTCATGCACTTCTTGAACTCATGATCTTCTGGCTTCAGGTTCCCATGTCACCAGGTATTGATATGAAGCTCAGACTTGCCTGAAACTCATGATTCTCCTGCCTCAGCCTCCCAATGCTGAGATTGCCGGTGGCCGCATTACACCCAGCTGATGAAGCTCCTCAGTATCCCTGCAGCATGCCACAGATATGTCTGCATTCTCAGCTTCCTGCAGGGGCTCATCAGGTGCACATGGGTGTGGGGATGGCAGTGGTCAGGGTGTGTGTGTGTGTGTGTGACAGTGTGGTGAGGATATGTCTGTGGGTATCTCTTACAGTTATTCTCAATCTTGCATTAAAGTACTTTTTGCACAGTCCTTTGTGCATGACCCCAGCTCATCCTACATTTTGGCTGTGGGATGCAATCAGGGCCATAAAAGCTGAGGCTGCTGATGGAATTTCCAAGCTCTACCACAATGACTTATGGGTTCAGCAGGTACAGCTAGTAGTCTGACCATCAGAGAAAGGCTCTACTCCCAACTTGGTGATGCAGTCTGGCTAGCTTTCTGTGTTGCTCAGGTGTCTAGAGTTCCAAAGGAAGACAGTGAACACATTTAGAGGTGGTAGTGTCATGTGATGCAAAGGGCTATGGTCTGAAGAATGAAATCACTGTTAAACCACTGTGTGGGAGTGCATGCATGTGCGCGCGCGCGCGCGCGCGCGCGCGTGTGTGTGTGTGTGTGTGTGTGTGTGTGTAAGAACTTACTGTTTTGGTCCACACACATGTCAGTACACATCAGAATCCCTCACTTTTCTTCTGGTACCTGGCTTTTCAGATAAGAAGGATAATTTTGCATACTGTGTTCCAGAGGTCCACTTCTGTCACCTCATGTAGATCTACATGGTGGTCAACTCTACCTCCTCAAATGTCAAGATTTTTATTTTGCTAGGCAGGTCCTACATCCTTTCCCGGGGTCCTTTGCACTCTAGTGCATGATCTCAGCAGCTTTCAAGCTTCTGGTTGCTGCACCTGTTGGTTTTATGTTATTGGTTCAGATTAAGAGATAGTTATAGATCAGCATAGATTTCTTCCTTTTCACGAGCGCTCTCTCTCTCTCTCTCTCTCTCTCTCTCTCTCTCTCTCCTATTCTCCCTCCTTTTTTTCTGTCTCTCTCCCAAATCATTCTTCTCCATCTGTATCTTGCTTTCTTGCTCCTTGTGGTTCTGAGGAATCAAACCCAGAGCCCTGCATGTGCTAGACAAGCTCTAGGGCGTGTGCTTCTAGAAAATTTGGAATTCCTTTCCTGTTCTCCAGTTTATTGGCATTGAATTTTTCATACTAATGTCCTATAACTTTTTAATCTCTGTGGCATCAGTTGCAATGTCTTTTGGCCTCTTATTTTCCTCATCTTCTCTAGTTTTCCTTAGTCCAGTTAAAATTGGATATTTTTCTATCTTTATAGAAAATAAACTCATTTCTTTGGATTTTCTTTTCATTTATATTTTCTTGTTTTCTGTTGTAAGATCATTTAAATTCTGTTTCCTGACCTCTGTAATGTTAGGGTTATTTTATCTTTTTTTTTCTTCAGCTTGTTTGGGGAATAAAATTAGGTTGTTTTTAAGACATTTCTTTTTAGAATTTAGAGGTTCTCATTAAAACTTAGTATGTTTTTCCTGAATCAAGATGTTCTTGTTGAATAGACATGGCTCAGTGGTTAAGAGGACTTTCAAGTCTTCTAGAGAACTGGAATTCCATCTCCAGCACCCTTGTCAGGTGCCCAGGGCACCTGATGCCTCCTTCTGTCTTCTGAGGGTACCCGTACACATGGAGTGCGCGCACACACACACACACACACACACACACACACACACACACACACTCACACACACACTCACACACATTTAAAAATTAAAATTCTTTTGCTGACTCATCCATTGCTCAAATGCAGTTGTTTAATTGGCATGTGTTTGTACAGCTCCCCATTTCCTTCTGCTTCATGGTTGTATTGGACAGGATGCACCATCTGAGTTCAGTCTTCTTTTGTGACCTTAGGTGTGATTTACCTCTTGAGTGGATACTTGTATGAAATAATCTTTTTATATTCCTCTCTTTCAAATTTTGGGTACACACAAATATAAACACATTATATAGGCAAATCTTTTGTTCCTTTAAACCCTTTTGGCCAATCTGCTTCTTTTAGTGGAGGATTTAATCTATTCATACTCACATGTGATAGAAATTTCAGAACAGAAAAATGAACATTGTTGAGTGACTCTTAAGAAGAAAAATTTTTCAGGCATGGTGGAAATACCAGCACTTGGGAGGCAGAGGCAGGCAGATCTCTGTGAGTTCAAGACCAGCCTGGTCTTGGATAGCTGTGGCTGCAGGGAGACCCTGTCTCAAAAAAAAACAAAAGAAAAAAGAAGAGAAATTTGTGAATTATACACATTTAAAAACCTTAGAAATTTTCATTATCTATTCATCAGCTGAGGGAGATTTAGGTTGTTTCCATGTCTTAGCTATTGTGAAAGCAGCAACAAACATGGCTGAGTGAGTGTCTCTGTAGTAGGATACTGAGTCCTTTGTGTATATGCCCAGGAGTGGTATAACTGGATCATATGGTAAGTTTATGTTCTGTTTTTAAGTATTCTCCAAGGTGATTTCCATAGTGGCTGCACAAGTTTTCAGTGCCACCAACAGAATGAATGCTGTTCTTTCCCCACATCCTCACCAGCATTTGTTGCCACATACTTTCTTAACCTTAGCCATTTAGAATAGGGTTAGAGGAAATCTTAAAGTAGTTTTATTTTGCCTTTCCCTAACTGCTAAGGATGTTGAACGCTTTTTAAGATATTTCTTACTAACTTTTATTTCTTCTTTTGAGGACTTTCTGTTCAGATCCATAGCCCATTCCAATTGGATCATTTATTCTTGATTCTTTATTTTTTAAGTCCTTTTTATATTCTGGAAAATAACCCTCTATCAGATATATAGCTGAAAAGATTCTTTTACACTCTGTGGGCTTCCTCTTCACTTTATTGGTTTTCTTTGCTTTACAGAATCTTTAGCCTTAAGGTTCCCAACCCTAAGTGACACATCAACAATGCAACTTCTACACCTAAGGGTCAGGAAACTCATGGAAGGGGTAGTGGTAGAAAGAATGTAAGAGCCAGAGGGAGAAGACACCTGCTGCTTGTTAATGCATTCTTGACACAGCCAGGAAGCTGCGCCAATGAACTCCTCAATATGGTAATCTGATAAGATCTGCATAATGACAAAACCAATTGACATGCCAAGGTGGATGTTACAGGGTCCCACCTCAAAATGAAGAGCTATAGACAAGCAATTAGTGGATGCTAAGGAGGATAGAGTCAATTTTCTTCAGGGACCCTCTCCCTGTGAGGTTATCTAATCCCAAATGCACAGTCCTAAACACTGGTATGCATGAGCATCACTAAATGGATTCAGTGCATTCTAGCTATTATCTATCTATCATCTATCTATCTATCTATCTATCTATCTATCTATCTATCTATCTATCTATCTATCTTTCTATCATCTATCTTTCTATCATCTATCATCTATCTCTCTATCTCTCTATCTCTCTATCTATCTATCTATCTATCTATCTATCTATCTATACATTTGTGTGTGTGTGTGTGTGTGTGTGTGTGTGTGTGTGTGTGTAACCAGAGTATTCAAAAAGAGGACAAGAAATTGGGAGGGAGAATGGTAGGCATGGGAGGAATTGCTGGGGTACTGGGAGGGATGGGAATAATACAAATAAAATATTCATGTATGAAATTGTCAATAATAAAAAATAAAAATAAATTTACAAAATCTTACAATTCTAAGCAAGCCACTAAGCCAATATAAAGCTTTGATTTGAGATCCAGCTGTCTTTTTGTTTGTTTGTTTCTTGTTGGCTCCCTTTGACAGGATATCTATATCCCGTGGTTTCCCAGTAACTATGCAATTCTGTGCTGCCATTTGGATTTTGGATTCTGTGATCATAACAGCACCAGAAAATTGGCATTCCTTTAAAAATATTTTTATCAAACTCAAAAACAGGAAGCAAGTTTTCAAGGATTCAAAAATAGAAAATACGTGTAAGGAAAATGTCCTCTTATTTCTATGTTTTGTGATCCAAGAACAAGGACCACATATTTCTAGTCCATGTGAGAAGTTAACAGACACAGAAAATAGTGCAAATTAAAATAAAGCAGAATAAAATAGGGATCGGCAAATAATGATATATGGCATAATGTCGTGGGTTAGCTTGTGGATCCTGCCTGGGTTAAATGCACCAAGTCAAATCATCTCTCCCAAACTTCCCTGATAAATATGAATGATACCTCAATTTACATAATATTGGGATGAGGGGTTGGAGAGATGGCTCAGGAATGAAGAGCACTGACTGCTCTTTCAGAGGACCTGGGTTTGATTCCCAGCACCCACATGGCAGCTAACAACCATCCACAACTTCCATTCCAGGGAATCTGATACCCACTTCTGACCTCCGTGGGCATTGTATGACAAGGGTGCACTTACATACATGCAAGCAATACACTCATACATATAAAATAAAAAAATTTAAAAAATTGGGATGACGATGTTTACTCTTCAAGATTGACAAAATCAGTTTAAATGATTAAGTAACTCTAAAGACAAAATATTTTGTCCATGTGAACTGGTTGATTTATGATAAGGTTATAATCTATAATAACTAAGACTAAAAATTATAAAATATTGATCATCACTCTGAAGGTTAGGCATATGAACATGGAAACCAAGGTCATGACTCCCAGTAATTCTAAAGAGCAGTAGATAAAAGCACCATTATTTGGAGAAGGAAGGTCTATAATTAAGGATTATAGTCAAATGTCATAACCTCATAGGGTCAAGTGGAAATAAGAGTTGAGACAGCTGATAAGATGATGGAAAGAAGTGTGCCAATTGTGGACTGGAGCAAGATCAAGAGCCAAGGTCATGCTTAAAATCCAAGATCTAAAGCTGGCAGAGGCTGAAGACAATTGTAGGGTGGGTCTCTGATCCTGTTAGAGTATAGCTTTCTGGCAATGGTCTTCATTTTATTGTTATTTTTAAATATCAAAACATTACTACAAAATTTTACACACTACAGGATAAAAAGAAAATAAATGTTTAGCTGCTGAGCCGATCTTCACCACAATTTCATTTTCCAAACAAAAAGAAATGAAGAAATCATTTGTCTATAATTTCAGATATTTTCTGAACCGCAATCTCAGTCTCATTTGTACACAACTATATCTATATTGGACTTATATGGAGTCCATACGGAATCCATGGACTCATAACAAAAACAATGAAAGAAGTCAGTCAGTCAGACAGACAGACAGATGAGTGGCTAGAGAGTTTCCTTTAGTATAGAAATAAGATTAGAAGAGCTGGAGAGATAGCTCAGCAGTGAAGAGCACTGGCTGCTCTTGGAGAGGACTGCTGTTCTTCATTCCCACATGGCAGCTAAAAACCATCTGTAACTCCATTTCCAGGGTATCTGATGCCTTCTTCTGACCTGCACAGGCATTAGACCACATGGGTGCAATTACACACATACAGGGAAAACACTCATACACATAAATAAAAATAAATAAAATATTTTAAATTTATTTTTATTTTATTTTATATTTTTGGTCTTCTTGAAACAGGCCTGGAGCTTGCTGTGTAGACCAGGCTGGCCTAGATCTCACAGAGATTCTCCTGCCTCTGCCTCCCAAGTGCTGGGATCAAAGGTGTGCATCACTGCATTTGTCATAAATAAATAAAATATTTTTTAAAAGATTATGGTAATCTTTAACTTTTGTTTATAATTTAACTTAGATATATTTCAATATGCCTGAATTGTTTAATGGCTGAATTTTGTCCGGTTGTATTGATGGTTTATAAATAATTTAGACAACCAATTTTTTTGTTGTTGTTATTGAAAGGTTACCTTAAGGATCAATTCCAAAAAGATGTAGAGAATACAAGTATGTACCCAGGTTTTTTACTTTAGTCAGAACAGTTCTTCAAGAGAGGATGGTTTGCCTCCCAAGAATTTAGTCAAGAGAGCTTGATATCAAATTTGTTCTAAAAACCTCAGAGTCACTGCTCCTTAGCTGATGGCTGATGTGCACAGACAAGTACAATTCCAGAACTCAAGTGCACCTTCAAGAGGGGCTTCTGCAGACTCCTGTCTTGAGCATTACTCTTTCACTTCATGTTGCACACCAAGGGAAGCACCCCTCCACTCCCTCCTCCCTGGGTCCATGATCTCTTGTCTCCTTTTGTTCTTCTTCTCCTTCTCCGTTTCCCTCTTCTTCTCCACTTGTCTCTTTCTCCTATCCTCTTCCTTCCATTTCCTCCTCTGTCTTGTTCTCTCTGATCTTGTTCAACTGAGACAATGTCTTATCAGGTATCCCAGGCTGCTCTTCGACTCCTAATCTCCCTGTCTCTGGCACCCCAGTATTGGGATTTAGGCTTGAGCCACCATGTCTGCTCTGTCCCTTTCTGTTCTCATGGGACTTGTTTCTGCCTTTGCCTGTCATTATGCTTTGCCTGGAGAAGCTTGGTCTTGCCTGTCAGGATTTTCCAGAGGCATGTCTAAGAGACAAGACATCATCTACCTTTGACCCTTTCCCTTCAAAAAAGGATTCCTAAGCTCTTTACAGAAACCATTGAACTCATTTTCTCAGAATTTTGAATATGCAAGAAACTCACTATCTAATGAAGAACTATCACTAGATTCAGAAATAATTCATGACTCTTTGCCTCATACTTAGTTAATTCAGAAAAGGTGGTCTTGGCAACTACCCCTTTAAAATAAGAAGCCATACCTAGAAGTCTTAATTGCTCAACATCTGGTCATCAAAGAAACTGGTATGAAGTTGTACATTACTCCTCAACAATCAACCATCTGCAGAAGTGGTCTCTGTATACTGGAAGAGTTGAACTGATGGGAATGATTGGTACTGTCAAAATCAAAGTATTGCCAAGGTCAAAGTTGGAAGATTGATAGGTCAGTTAGGAATGCATTCATTTGGCTGCATTTCTAACTACCAGAAATTTAACAAGTTAATTTGGTTAAACAGGATATTCCAAGACAAGGGATGATATAGAAATTTAGTTGTGCTATCAGAGATTAGAGATATTTTATCTTAATTTCCACCAAACTGAATGTAGATATTCATATTCATGTTGTGCCTATGCATTGTAGGCACCAAGAATCAGAAACAAAATTCACAGATATTATTAAAGTAAAAATAAATATTAAGCCATAGATCTCTTCCTTTTCTCTACTCTGGATATTGATTCTTCTCAGAAATAGCTCCTAATAGGTTTAAAAAATACTTCTAGTTTTCTAAAGTAACACTCATGGCCACAATCTCCACAAGAATCTGAAAGTGAATATTTAAAAAATTGTTCCTCCAAAGAGAGAGTGAACAGCCAATTAGACTCGGGATATACAGACATATGGCTGCCACTGCTGCCCAGTACCTCCAGGCAGGTGAGGTGTAGCTGATGCTGATGGAGGAGTCCTTCTTGACTCAAGGAGACCACTATTTGCTTCATTGATTCAGTGGCCTTTGGCAACACTCTCTGGCATTCCAGAGACCAACTGTACACTTGCAAGTGTGGTCTCAATACATCCTTGCCATGCTTACACCAGGTTGGCTGTTAGCTCTCTCCTTGGAGGAATAGTTCATGGCTGATGCCACAAGCTTGCATCCTCTAGTGGTTAGGAGATGTTATGGGCCACAGTAAGACCTTGTCATATTTTGCAGAAAAGCTATAGTGCACAGATTAGCATAACCGTCCAAGCATCTGTGTCTATACCAATGTAACCTACCATAATGATTAGTACTGTTTAAATGCCTGTATATCTAATTGCTTGTGCTTCATCAGTAGGAGTAAAAGGTTATTCCTGGATAATCTGCCAACCCATGAAAGGAAACAGCCTGAACTGATCAGAGACCAAAACGACATCTCCAGAGAAAATAGACTGTTTTGCTTCTTGACCACTTGTGTCCCTTTTCTAAAGCTTAGGGAACAATCTGGGGAATAGGGGGCATGGTAGAATGTAAGGGCTGTGATTAGGGTGAATTATGAAACTATAGAAATATGGACTGGACTTTTATTTTATCAACATGATTATACATGCAAGCCCCTCTAGGTGGACAATGGAGACTTTGGGTTGTATAATTTTGGGCATATCTGCTTACAACTTGGTTTTATGTGAAGGATGATTGTATTCGTTACTTATTACTTATTAAAAATAAAAAATTATTCATTATTATTTTTTTATTTTATGTATATGAGTATATTGCCTACATGTAAATGCATCCATGTCAAGCAATATCTGAGGAGGTCAGAGGAAGTTATTGGATTCACCAGGAACTGAAGGTATTAAACTCAGATCCTCTGCATGAGCAGCCAGTGCTCTTAACCACTGAACAATCCTCCAGCCCCTGAAACTGAAGTTTTAAAAATTCTTTTTCTGTACACATTGCTATCCTGGTCACCACTGTGTCTCTGCAGTGAAAATTTAAGAGTGAATATTGAGCAGGCAGATAGTGGTATCTGTCTTCCGGTCTAGAGAGTAATTTAAAACTGAAGATGTAATGAAACAGAAGGAGAAAAGACACAAAACAACCAACAGACTTTAGTGTCAGAGTTAACAGAATGAAGACTTTAGAGAAGGAAAACATATATAATAATATAGTGAGTTTTTTTAAAAAAATTCCTCTCTCTTGAAATGTCCTCCGTGGTGAGTTGCCTGTTTTTTTATTCAGAGAGGTCTTGGAGGCACCAGAGGGACTCAAACCAGGGTCCAGTCTATAAAAAGGAAGGTCAACAGAGAGGAAAGGCTCCTCTTGCTTCGAAGGGAAGCCTGGTCAAGCAAGACCTGACTTTGTCCTTGCATAGATGGAACTGGTAAAAGGAAAGACAAAAGGAACCAGGGGATCCCCCCAAAACCTGAGTGACCCCTGAGGACCGGATTCTCAAATGACCTTGAGAAAACAAAATGTGGTAAATCTGGGCTAACTTTATGGTATTAAACACCCAAAAGCAAAGTATAATCAAAGATATTAAAATTATTAGTATAGTTCTTTTTTTTTAAATTTTATTTATTTCTGTATGTGTATGAATGTACTGTCTGCATGCAAGTCTGTGCACCCATGCTGTGCAATGCCGCAGAGGTCAGAAGAGGGTCTCGGATTCCCCTGGAACTGGAGTTCTCCTGGAACTGGAGTTTCAGACAGTTCTTGACCACCACGTGGGTGCTGGGGATCGAACCCGGGTCCTCTGTAAGAGCGGTTGGCACTGTTAACCGCTAGGCCATCTCTCCAGCCCCAGTATAGTTCTTTTAAAGCTCAAGAGATTGTGCTTCTGAGACATTAGGCTTAAATTAATAGGAGATATTGTTTAGCAGGTATAAAACTTCAGATCTTGGCTTTGTTCAACAATTAAGTCCCACCTTGCAGTCAAAAAGGACACGTCCACTATTGTCAAAATTAAATGATGAAATTTCTTTTCTCTGTGTCTAGAAGCTGTTTAAGAAGGAGCTCACACTGTGACTTTAGCCACTCCAGCTGCTATCAAAATGGCTGAAAAGCAGATCCGGAGTCCAGCTATTTTGACTGTTAGGGCCAGGTCAGAAAGAAGTTAATGAAAAGGAAAAGGTTGAGAGGGTCCGGAGAGTCCGGCGGCCAGGGCGGCTGCGCCTTTGGGCAGGATACCCAGAAGCCACCTGGGCGAGTAGCTTGGGTTGCTGGGGCCGTGAGGGCGGGACCCGGGCGCTGGGCCAGAGGGTCCGGAGAGTCCGGCGGCCAGGGCGGCTGCCGCCTTTGGGGCAGGATACCCAGAACGCACCCTGCGCGTAGCTTGGGTTGCCCGGGGCCATAGGGGCGGGAAACAACCGGGTGCAGGCCAGAGGGTCTGGA